>OY735198.1:35647726-35652726 GCA_963457665.1 Thysanoteuthis rhombus | reverse complement strand
TATCTTTATAATTCTTCCATTTCATAAATAGTAATAGTTCTATTTAAAGTGTTAAATAATGAGCAGTGCTATTAAATATCTACAGCAGATAAAATCTGTTTTCTATTCATTTCTTCTTGTATCCTTACAAACAGAAAATGTATTATGAATTATATATATGTTACATTATAATGAATCTTTATTTGAAAAGATCTCCCTTTATTACACTATGAATGAACTATTTGTTCCAGGCAACGTAAATAGAATAAATGATTTTTGAAAAAAAACGCTGTTAAAAACGGGAGATCATTACAAATGGAGTTTGAATATTACATAACGCAATTCATGATCACATCTGATAGATCATATATCCATTTCTAACTGATATAGATATATATACATTTACATATACACATATATATACACACACACACACACACACATATATATATATATATATATAGGTAAAATATATGTATGAATATGAATATACTAATATATGTATAGATATGTAGGTAGATTGATATATGGATATATAACTGAACTGTTGGGAATGAGACGAACTCAAGATTGAAAGAGACTTCAATCGTTAATTGATTAATTGACAATGATTAATTAGTATGCTATAAATTTTTCGGTAAAGGTTCCCATTCTTAGTAATATGTGTATACCTTTCAGTGATTAGAAGTTTAGGTTTCCTTAGAAAACAAATTTAACATCAATTGTTTAGCTTTGAAAGCAAAGATGATAATAAAAAATGTAGATCTATAGCAGGCTATCGTAGTGAGTCTGGACTGTTTCCTGTACGTGAACGAATCTAAGGTGGTTTGGTTGGATCTTTTGTTGGAAGAAGCAACAGCAATTATGAGTATTCTTTTGTTTGTAATGGTTAAGGGCGGTCGGCATTTTCAAGTCTTGGTTATCATTGTTAATGGGAATTTAGACCATGGTTCAGTATTGAGCCATTTGTGTACTCAGTAAGGTGATACAGAGTTCTTACATACATATGTTTATATGTCAAATTTCCTGTAGGTTCATACATGCATACATAACCTTACTTGATCGATATCAAAGGTTGGGTAGAACTGAAGACGTATTTGTAATATGTCCGTGTATACGATGAACGTTTGGTAATAATTGAGATAAAGTACTTATTTAGTATTTCAGTGTAGGGCTATGCGGTCGAGGCGTTCTCTAATAATAATTAAACTGGTGGTAAATAAGTTCGAGGATATCCTTGTCCAAGTATCAGTTGGGAAATGCACGTTTTGCAACCTTAATGGTCATCATAGATATTCCAAAAAGTCACATAGTTTAGAATAGTACAAGTAAAATGGACCATATATAGGTGTAAATTGGTAGAAATGTTTCATATACATACAAAAAGATTTAGGTCTGGATAGGGTGAGATAAATTTGTAGTAATAATCATATAAAGGCACCAGGTATAGAAGTGTTGTTTTACTTGGAGTAGGTTGAATGAATGGGTGATTTAATTCTTTGCCTATAGTTATTAAGTGCAATGTTGAACTGTCACTCCGATTTACCTATATATGGCAGATTGTACTCAGTACATTTTAGGCGGTAGATGACATTTTAGCTTCTGCAGTTTGAATTTTGGTAGAAGTGGAAAGTTTCGTTAATGGTGTAGTTGTTGAATGTGTTAATGTGTTTAAGGTGGTTGTAGCATAGACTATTTCTATTGCAGGGTTGCAAGAATTTGACGGTTTTAAAGATAGTATTATGTGTTTTTTTATTTATCACGGTGTTACTGCTAATCATGTCTTTCATATCTTTTGGTTTACAGTAGGCAATAATGCATGGTTCTTTGAATATCTCTTTAAATCTATTGTAAGTGTAAGTATATTCTATCTTTTGTTAATTATACGTGGCAAAGGTGGGAACAAGCTGTGGAAGGTGCTTATTAGTGGCATGCAATCAGGTTTGTTTTTTGTTGGCAAGTGTGAGGATTTCCACTCTGGTATTGTAGCAGCCTTTTTCTTTCAGTTATTTATACCTTTTTGTATATATCGTCGTTTAGTGAAAAGTTGTAGCAAGTTATAGTTATGTTTGTTAAGTTCTCTATCGTCATAGCAAATTCTCCTAATTTTAAATGCTTGCGAAAATGGTAGGTTCCTTTTCCAGTTGTTTGGGATGGGCCGATTCATAATGAAGATAGTGTGGGCGTCTGTAGGCTTAGTATAAAGGGTGATCTGGAAGATTCTATTTTACCTATGCATATGCAGGTGTCCAGGAAGGCTATGGAGTCAGTGGATTTTTCATAGTCAAATTTAATAAAATCGTGTGTCTAAAGAATTTCTCTAGCTTGGTTTCAAATCCTGTATTTGAAAAAAAAAATCATCTATATATCTAACATAGAAGATACAGTCCTTGTCAACCTTTGGGTACATGTAAGTCTCCTAGAATTTGGCATAAGAAGGAGTCATGACTATGCCCATGGCACAGCCTTTCATCTGGATAAAGTATCTATTGCTAAAATTTGAACTATTGAGGGCGAGTATGTGTTGCATTGCATACAAAAATCATCATCAACTAGATCACTAAACACTAGATGAAAACCAACCACAGGAACAGGCTGGATTTATAAGAAGTTACTCGACCATGGACCATCTCCAATCAATAAATCAGCTGAAAGAGAAAGCAGCAGAATACAAAATGCCACTCGCTGTAGCATTTATAGACTTCAAGAAGGCATTCGACTCTGGAAATTCCCATGGTCATGAAGGCTATCACTATACAAGGGGTGGACCTTGTATACATCAGAGTACTGCAATATATACACAGTCACTGCAACTCCTTTATCAGGCTATATAAAGACTAAACCCTTCCAGCTCCAAAAAGGAGTAAGGCAAGGTGATACAATTTCACCCAAATTTTTTACAGCCAGCTTTGAGATGATCTTCTGGAACCAAGACTGGGGAAATGAAATAATCAAAATAGACGGCGAATATCTGAGCAACCTCAGATTTGCAGACGATGTCGTCCTTTTTGCAGAGAACCTACATGACCTCCAACTAATGCTAGATGAACTAAACCAAGAAAGCAAAAAAGTCGGCCTATACATGAACTTCAGTAAAACAAAAGTCATGTGCAACAATCATATCGAGAATAAGAACATAACTGTCAAAATCGAAGATGCAAAACTGGGGGAAGTAGACCACTACATCTACCTAGGACAACGAATCTCTATGAAACACACAAAAGAAGAAAAAATCAAGCGAAGAATCATTCTACGATGGCAAGCCTTTGGCAGAGCAAGCTCAACCTTCAAAAACAAGACAATCCCAATAATCCAAAAAAGAAGAGTATACAACCAATGCAGCCTCCCGATAGTCACTTATGGAGCTGAAACATGGAACCTAACTTAAGAGACTGAGAAGCATACAACGCGCACATGAAAGAATCTCCCAGAGAGAGATCACAAGACAGTACAGTATATCAGGAAGAAAACAGGGCCGGTCATGTCGCAAGAATGGTAAACAACTGATGGACATCACGACTCACAACATGGATCCCCAGAGATCACATGCGCAACCGAGGCCGACAGAATATAAGTTGGAGAGATGAACTAGACGAATTTAGAAAATATTGGCTCTGCAACGCCCATAATAGAGAAATGTAGTGGATCCTGGGGAAGGTCTATGTGCAACGACGGACGATGAAAGATTGATGATGATGATGATGTGTTACATAAGGGTGTTTATTGCTTCCGTTTTAGATTTCTTGTTGGTTCTATCATTCAGGGCTTCTTTAAGGGCTAGAATGCTTTCTTCGTGTTAAATGTTAGAATATAGGGATTTAACGTTCATAGTAACTAGAAATACTTTATCTGGGATTGTTTTTATATGCTCGACTTTGGTTAAGAGGTCAGTGGTGTCCGGTACGTAGGATTTTACCAGTGTAGCTAGGGGTTGGATGTAGTGGTCAACGTACTTTCAATAGTTTTGTGGTGTGGCAGTTAGTGGAGGAAATGACGGGTCTACCTGGATTATTTACTCCGCGGATTTTCGGAAGTAGGTAGAGCCTTGCAAGTTTCGTGGAAGTGGTCTTAAGTATGCCTGATGTCCTTCTATGTACAAGTGTATTGTTATGCATCTCTGTTAGAGAGTGAGTTATTATGTTTTGGTATTCTGTGAAGAGGTCATTACGGAGTAATTTGTAAAGATTTGAGTTGATATGCTGAGTATTAGCTTCTCTGAAGTATTTAGATGAGTTTGTTAAGGAACTCTGGTATTTTGTGAAGGGGTCATTACGGAGTAATTTGTAAAGATTTGAGTTGATATGCTGAGTATTAGCTTCTCTGAAGTATTTAGATGAGTTTGTTAAGGAACTCTGGTATTTTGTGAAGGGGTCATTACGGAGTAATTTGTAAAGATTTGAGTTGATTTGCTGAGTATTAGCTTCTCTGAAGTATTTAGATGAGTTTGTTGAGGAACTCAGGTTCTCCAACAATTAGATTATAGTGCAGTTAGAGTTGTTTATTGTGATTGCCGATGTAGATTTTAATGTCCTGCCTTACCGTTTGGTCAAATGTTTGAATAGTTGTCTATGTTTTTTGGGGCGAATGAGTTCTTAGAGTCTAACATGTCGTTAGATTTGCCGAAGTGTCATCATCATCATCATCATCATCATCATCATCATCATCATCATCATCATCATCATCAGTCTTTAAACGTCTGTCGTTGGACATAGACCTTCCCCAGGATTTGCCACACTTCTCTATCATGGTCGTCGCGGAGCCAGTACTTCCTGAACTTGACCCGTTCGTCTCTCAATCTAATATTCTGCCGGCCTCAGTTGCACATGCAATCTCGGGGGATCCTTGTCGTAAGTCGTGATGTCCATCGGTTGTCTGCCATTCTTGCAACATGGCCAGCCCACCGCCATTTGAGATTTTTAATGGATTCTATGATGTCCCTGGCTCTTGTCTTTTCCTGGATGTACTGTGCTGTCATGTGGTCTCTCCATGTGAAGCCCAGCATTATTCTTTCATGTGCACGT
>OY735198.1:35400226-35642726 GCA_963457665.1 Thysanoteuthis rhombus | reverse complement strand
AGTTGCTGAACCTCTCTATCGTGGGCGTCGCTGGGCCAATTCTTTTCGAATTTGTCTACTTCATCTCTCTATCTTATATTCTGTCGGCCACGGTTACGCATATGATCTCTGGGGGTCCATGTTGTGTGTCATGATGTCCATCAGTTGTCTGCCACTCTTGCAACATGACCAGCCCATTGCCATTTGGATTTTCTAATGGATTCTATGATGTCTCAGACTTCTGTTTTCTCCCTGATATATTGCACTCTCTTGTGATCTCTGCATGTGAGGTTGAGCCTGATTCTTCCATGTGTATGTTGCATGCTTCTCAGTTTCAGGGCCAGTCTCTTGGGTTAGGTTCCATGTTTCAGCTCCATAGGTGACTATCAGGAGGATGCAGTGGTTGTATATCCTTCTATTGTGGACTAATGGGAGGTTCTTGTTCTTGATGGTTAGGCTTGCTCTGCCGAAGGTTTACTCATCGTAGAGTGATTCTTCGTTTGATTTCTTCTTTTGAGGATGTCATGGAGATTTTTTGCCCTAGTTAGATGTAGTGGTTTACTCTCTCCAGTCCTGCGTTTTCGATTTTGATCGATATGCGTTAATTTCCGACGTCATAGTCATACATGTCCTTTGTTTTACTGAAGTTGATGTGTTGGCCTACTCAAGTTTCCGATTCCTTTATTTTCCCAGTCAATGTTTCTGAAAATCATCTCGAGGCAGACTGCGAAGAGTTTAGGTCAGCTGATATCACCTTGTCTCACCACCTTTTTGAGATGAAAAAGCTCTGACTCTTTATGTAGCCTGATAAAGTAACTACTATGACTGTATATATGTTGCAATACTCGGGTGTATACGGGCTGTACACATTGTAGAGTGATAGCCTCTATGACTATGGGAATTTCCACTGAGCCGAAAGCCTTCTTGAAGTTGATAAATGCTACAGCGAGAGGCATTTTGTATTCTGCTGCTTTCTATTTTAGTTGATTTATTGAAGGAAGATGGTCCATGGTCAAGTAGCTTCTTCTAAGGCCAGTGTTTAGTTCTCGTCTTGCGTTTTGGTGATTCGGTTTGTAATAACTTCAGTGACAAGTTTGTACATGTAGTTGAGAGGACTAATTGGTTTGTAGTTATTGAAGTCTTTCAAGTTTTCTTATTCATATAACAGCATTATGATTTAAGTGTTCTAATTTTCTGGGACTTTGTTTTAGGCATGAATTGAATAGAATGGTTTGTTTCCATAGTGATGATTTTATCAGCTTTTGAATAGGTTGATGCTAATGTCTAGCCCAGGGGCCTTTCCTTTTTTTTTTGTTTGATGACTTGTTTCACTTTCCATGGCGTAATTTCTAAGTAACCCTTGGAGTAATTGCACGTATTGCACATCCTCTTCGTAGTTTTGTAGCCCTTGTTTGGAGGAGTAGAGTTTTTGATAGAATTTTGGGGCACATTTGACAATTAAGTCTCTGTCTGTTGTTAGGTCTCCATTCTCTCGAGTATACTAGTTATTTGTTTCTTTCCTGTATTGCTTTGTTAATAGCATTGAAGACCCGAACTTTTTCGACAATTTTTTCAATGATTGCTGTCGTATATCTTCTTTTGTCTTCTCTTCATTTCTTTTGGATATTTTTATTCGTTTCGGTTGCTTCAATTTTTCCTTTCATTGATGTCAGTGGCCAGAGATTTCTGTTTTGTTGTTTATTTCGTTGATGTTGGTGTCGCTCTCTTCTGGTCCGGTAAGGATTTTATGTTTTTCTATTCAAACTTGAAGGATCGGGTGAGCTCCTTTGGATAGTGGTTGCAGTTCTATGTCGAAGATTTTCCTGCTTTCTATGTTGGTGTTAATTAGCATTTTACATCTTACGATTCTGTGGTTGCTTCCTACGTTGACTTGATTTAGGACCTGGATGTCGTCGACGATGTCACTTTTGTCCGCTAGGATATTGTCCGTTTTCTTCTTGGTTTCATGTAGCAGGTCTTTCAAGTCTCCTTTTCATTGAGTTTCTTCTTGAAGGACGTTTTCATGATTTTGAACCCATCTGTTATTGCTAAGTTCACACGGTCTTCACCCCTCTCGTTCCGTACTTTATATCCGAACTTGCCGACGCAACGTTAATTTCTTTGTCCTACCTGTACGTTGAAGTCTCCCATAATGACATTGAAGTATTTTTCTGGTATCTTGAAATATGGTATCTTGAAATATCACCGTAGAAATTGTCTTTTTCCTCTTCGATTGACTGGATGAGATTCAGTACTTATCTCTTTCTGAGTTGTACGGTGAGTCTGGCTATGCGTTCAGAGACAGCTTTGAAGTTTGTCTTTGAGTCCTTTATTGATGAGGAAGCCTACCTTGCTTTGTTTTATTTTCTTTTTCCGTATTGGTAAAGAAGGTGTTTGCTCTTTGGTTCGATTAGTTGTTCTCCAGGTCTTCTCATTTTGCTGACCCGATAATTTGTTCCATATGATGTTTTTGATTTCATTTTCAAGATCGGTTAGGTACATGCCTGTTCAGGGTATTCTGACGTTGTAAGTACCTATGTATAAATTTGTTCTTTTGGTGAGGGTTTTGGGGTTTTGTTTGGGTAGTCGCTGTTTATCACTCCCACCCAAAACAAGCGATGTGACTGGGCCTTTTAGGACTGATCATCAAGCAGGAACGATAGTTTTCTTTATGTAATGTTTGGGTAGTCGCCTTTGGGGCACATCTTTAGGAGTGTTTGGCCATGCCCCGCCACGCTGACCCAAGAAGTGTTTAAACATTCATAGTTTTGAGAGAATTAAACTATTATGCTTTTTGCGAAAAGTATAGACTGAACTATTCAACTTGCCTTTCTTTTTTTCTATTGATCGAAGGATTCCCTTCCTATATCGTTTGCAGTGGCCTTCTTGCCTGATTTTATCTTTGGCAAGACTTAGCTAGAATTCTGACAGGGGTGGGAGATGAGGAGGAGACACTAGATGGATTTTGGATAAGTTTTAAAGTTTTTTCATTTAATATATGTATGGGGTTAGTGGCAAATTATAATAAAAGGCTGTTGTAATTTTTTTGGAGAGAGAACTGGAGAATACTTCTAACAGCATATGAAATAAGACAAAAAGCGGAATTTTGGAAACTGGCACTTATCTGAATTAATTGTTTCTTAGCATTAGCACCATTACCTTTTACCTGCTACCTCTCAGCCAGCAAGCAAAGCCACACTCTCCGTGGTTTCTGCGATGGTTACGAATACACATATGCAAAGACACAAACAAAATAGCTTCTTATATTATATTATATTTCTTATATTCGGTTTATGGAGGCGAAGCAAGAGAGACAAAACAGAAACAAGACGAGAAGTTTAGCATGAAATGGATTCAAATTTGCTTGGTGACAAACAAAGAGATAAAACGGGGTCTGTAATCAAACACAATATACGAGAGGGAGACAGTTACGTCATTAAGAGTTACAACGGGAGATAGTTTGTTCTTTACTGGAAAGAACACCACACCGTTCGGCATTTAACACAATATAACAGAGAGAAACTATATTCAACCCCCAAGAGACAAGAACTCAATTTCTGAGAATAAATTGAGAATATTTTTAGCAATTTCAATTAACGCCAACTTTTTTTAATGTTAAAATCAGTGTTAAAATAAAAACCAAATCGTTGTCATTGTTATGGCGACGGTCTCTCGCTGAAAAGTTATTCAAACTCGTTCAGCGCTTCATGTGTGGTCTCCGCATGTCTTTTTCGCCATGATAAACAAAAATGCAAAACTGGAAATCCTCTTTCATTTCAAAGGCCAAGGGGAATCTCCCGACTCATTTTACAGAAACGGAACCAATGCCTTTGAATAGAACTAGGGATTTTATCATGATATTTGAACGCATAGAAATTTTTATACCATTTTTTAAAATAGATATGTTTTGACAATATGAATTCGCTTGGGTTTCATACAAAATTGACGATATGTTTCTTCACTTACTCCAGTTGGTTTAATGGCAATATTCAATGGGACTATCTCCCCCAGACATTTTTTGAATGCACTTCCTTCCGCGCGCAGAGAAAAATGTCAGGGCGTGTTTTGACTGCTGTATAAACATTGGACTGAAAATTCGCTGTGAAATTTATTTCAGATCAAACGATGAAGAATAAGACAGCAACAGATTCAGAATTGGTTATTCTTTATTAAGGCATGCATTAGGGCTTGAGACGCCTGGTTAACTGGCGTGCATATTAATCTGTACTGTTGCATACGAACAATGGATGGGCTTTATAAAAACAACGCAATATCTCCTTTTTTATGTCAATCTCTTCAAATGTCAGGGGATATTTCGACTTTTTAACAATGAAAAGAAATCGATAGTTTTATTGTGGATGAATAGAAATATCGCGTTATTATCAGGTGTTGCTTCCCAAACTTCGACTGTTCACCTGAGAACCTTGGTTAACCATTTTCATGGGCATTTCTCAAGTTTATCAGTGGACATCACACCTGAACGTAAATCCTTGCCAATACAATGAAGACAAAATATGCGTTCTAATGGAGTTCTCTGCGAAACGAGAAATCGATGTAAGAAAATATGCTCTGAGAAATTGGTGCTGACAAGCTTGACAAGCTTTGTGTTTCCAGAAATTACTTGTTAATTATATTCACCTTTTAGATTTGTGGAAGATATGTTCTTGTGAGCGGATGTCAGATCGAGAATCGTGGGGTGTAATTCACAAATGCAGAAAATTTCATCTTTTTTTTTCTTTTGGTCTTTCACTCGGACAGAGGTTATATCCATTGACAGACAACTCGACCAAAACTTTGCAAAGTGAGATGATGGAAACAGCAGATAGACAAGGGTTTGTTAACCTAACCGTTCAGACTTTTGAAGGAATGCTAAATGATGCCTTTGTTCTTTGAAATTGTTTTAATGAAATTGAAACAACATCTGTTGGTAGAAGAATCCTCTATGTCAAGAAAGCAAAACAGACCAAATTATTCGATAGTGGAACTCAATGATTGTGACGGTGGTTCTGCTTATCATCCTTCGAGTATTGAAAATCACTATGAAATAATTTACTTTGAAATTATTTATACAATAGTTCGTTCGATTAAGGTAAGATTTGACCAACGATGTTCGCATGTTTGAAAATCTTCTTCTCAATGCCATTCATAGCAAGCAATAGGCTGATGAGCTGAATCAGCTACATGGGATCTAAGGAAGTGATATCTATCAACATTAATGTCTTGGAAACAGAATTTGAGATCTTGAAATCAATATTTCAAGGCATTAAGGTCATTTTAATGACATCTATGAGCAATTGAAAGAACTACAAACACCTGAATACTAAACACCATTTTGACATGTGATGCGACGGCATCACCGGGGCGATCATTTGATTAGGACATGGTTACAATCGAGTATGTCACAAATGAAGCTCAATTAACTGTCTATATTGAGCAGCTATAAAGAGTTTACGGGCGATCTTGACCTTTTAAAAGTTGGAAACGATTTCGTAACACTTCAAGATGATAGATTCTCCACCTTTGGTGAATTTGATAAATCCGACTTTCGAATCTGATGAGTGAAGCTTATAATGTAGTTTTATTCTTGTTTTGTTAAAGAGCTATTCATGATGGAAAGAAGTGCAGTTAGAAATCGAAGGGTATTATGAACATGATAAAATTAATCATATTCGAAATACCTCCGATTTCTAACATTAATGAATGTCAAATCATAACCAAAAATCTTTTCTTGAATGCATTTTTCAGCAATCTATTTGAGTCAATTTTTGAACTCTTCAATACGGCACCAACCATAAGGGCGTCTCCGACAAGCACCAATTTTATGCCCCTCCATTTTTAAAACTGCAACGTGGGCCCTGACAATCTTGTATTAGTTAGAAGTATGGAGTTTGGCACAATTCAAAATAGTGCAAAAATAATGTTGCCGGTTATTTTACACCATAGACACCAGGATGATTGGAGTACCTAAAGCGTTTTCACAATTCTCTTCTTTGATATGTTCCATAAAATTAACATAGCAGTTAAAGAAGAGTTTTTCAATAACCAAATTCGTCGTGCCTAGAGATCTTTGCAAGTCTTGTTTGCATTCGGGCCGTGGCATGATGTTAGGATGGATTAGGTTAATCCTTCTCTAGTGATGAAATGACCCGAGTTTGCGACTTGGGATTAGGCAAAAATACCTTTGGATTTTAGACCATATTTACGTAATCGGTCAAAAATTAGTTTCAATCTCACTCGATGCTCTTGTAAAGTATAATACCATATTATAATGTCACCCCGGGAGTTTGTTTTTGTTCCATCATTTCCTTCAATTATTTGTGCTACTTCGATTTGCAACATTTCACTTGTGTTGAGTATTCCGTAGAATAACCTCGTGAAATGATATCTTCCAAAGGGTATAATGAAGGTTAGTAGACGAGAAATTTCTTTATCAACTGGGATTTGCTAAAAACCGTCAGAGGCGTCAAGTTCGCAGAAGTGTTTCGGACCATGTATTTCAGCGGATATTTTTTTCTGGTATGAGAAGTTTTTAATGTTCTCGTTTCATGGCCTTATGCAAACCACCCAAGTTCAGACATAGTCTCCTATTTGATTTTTCAACGATAACGTAGTTTCTTTAGAGAAACAATTACTCCTAATTTCAGTATTTTTTTCCAGTTCTTTTTTTTAATTTGCTTTTCAGGGTTAAAGGAACTTTCCTTGGGAAATGAATCACGAGAGTTACTTTGGGGTCTACACTGATGCAGTGAGTAGAGCGTGAACTTCTAATTTCACCAATACAGTCATCATACTTTTGAAAAAGATTTGGTAAATTTGAGTGATCAATTGAAAAATTTTTTTTAGATTAAATTCAGTTTTTTCATTTATAATCATCAAGTAGTGGTTGAGATCTTGTGTTTGCAACGATGAAGAATACAGGATGTTTTAAAATGTGTGTGCGCATATTCGGCTCGAATTTCGCGTTACAATTTTTTTACCAGTTCACCGGTCTGCGAATGTAAACAGATTTCAAAGTCCGGTTATCTCTTGTTTAATATTGTCTACAGAAATAATTTTTAGTTGATAATTTTCTACAACTTTTCTTTTATTGATAACACGAAGATTATTACGGCACAATGATTAAATAAATTATCCTGAGTGTTATCTGCTAACTTGACAGGTGATAACTTGCTTCCGATTTCTAATTACATGTGATGTGAAGGCTACACACGTTTTAAAATTCTATTTAAAATATGCTAGTGGGCCGATTTCAATAAAAATTTAGGGATGTATTCAATTTTGAATGAATTTTCGTATGAGGAAGGTTATTTTACAAGAAAATCTATTGAAAAATCATTTTTTTAAGTCAATGATTCTCCTTTTTCTTTGGAATCCAACAATATTACATTTCTAAGAAGATAATACCAAAGAAAAACTAAATCCATTGGAATAGTATCCGATCCTGCTGTCAATTTTGGATTGACCTTGAATCAAAAATTAAAAAATATCGAAAAACTGATATCTTTTCTGTCTGGAAAGTTTTTCGGTTTTGTTTTTTTTGTTGTTGTTGTTTTTTTAATTGAAATTGTACATTTTGTTTTTATAAAAAAGAAATATCTGCAGGTAACCTTTTTATTATAGATTTGAAAAGAAAAAATGTCATTAAATTATTGTTGATTATGCTTATTGGACCCTCATGAAATATCTCTCATGAGATATTAATATCAGAATGAATGATGTTCTACCTTTCGATAAATATAAAGTTTATCAAATTTCGATTTACCTGTCTTTTTTAAGATAATCGTGAATATTTCGTTTTAAATCACATTCATTTAGCCAGGTACGGTAGTACGTTCTTCAGAAATGTGACTTATCTCCGCGGGTATTTATGAGTAGGTGTTAACAGAATATGGATGGACTGTTGACATTTCCTGTCATCTATTAGAAATTTGAAATCAAAAACAAACACGTCACTGAAAGCAAATATGTATTGGGTGAGGTAGAAACTCTACCATTTAATCTCTGCACTTTTTTCACCCGTTAACGACCCTGCATTTTTTCTGTAAGTTTTCGGGGGAAAGTGCGCAATATTTTCTCAAAATCCAGTCACTTAATCATTAGATCAACACTTTTTTTCAAATTATATTTCTCTGAGGCCATTTTTATTTTTGAAAGAATTTAAAAACTTGACTCCATTCTTCTGGTGACAATTATGGCTGAATTGATGAAATTTCAGTCAAAAACGAAATCATGGCCTTAACCTGCTCAGAAATCCTCTGAGTGCGCAAAGATATTGTTTCTTTTTTTCATGACTGACTACGCAATTTTCTTGAAGTTGTAACTAAAACTTTCAAAGAAGATATCTAATTACCGCAATATTTTGTGTTTTAAAAGGGTGTGAAAATAGTCCATGATTGTTATTATAGAAAGGCCCTTAAATCAAAAGATCTCATGCTAGACCAGTTGACATTCACAAAAACAACCTCTATCCTTTGAGTGTATGATAGCACTTGACTTTAAAGTTGAGATCTACACAGACACTAGGGCAATTTCCTACAAAACCAACTTCCAACTGACACTTTGACCTTCGTCTGTACCTCCAACCATTTTTTCTTCAACTGAAAGTTGGAACTAATTCACACTCAGAATGCAGAAGAGTCTATCCAGAGGATCCAGGATGTGTCATACCCTTTCATAAACTTAACAGCAAACCGACTGACTTATCATGACTAATTTTAAATAGTTACCAACTTGATGTCTGAAATGTCTGTCACAAAATACATCATTGGTGTACACAAAAACTGGCTCAGTTCCATCCGTTCCATGTAGAACCTGTGCTTCAGTTCCCATTTAAGCTAAAGAAGCCAGGGTTCAAGCACAAGACGGTAGAATAAGGGTAACAGCAGATAAACTGCTGACCACGAGATCGCAAAGTATTTCGATAGCTTCTCGTCCACTTCTATAATAACCTCCGAGAAACAGGGTGCCTTTCTGGCCGAACCAGTTGCGGAACACAGTTCCTGAAAGCACGGAAACTGACCGTCTTTTAGAGGGTCTGCTAACTAATTAAATTATGGGATCCAGATGAAGATGCAATTCTTGTCCAGTAAAGCCGAGGTTGATTTCCAGGAAACCAGCTAGTCTAACCCTACCTCCGAGCTGTATTTGAACCAGTACCATTTTATGGCCTGAATATCTTCAGTGTATTCTACAAAGTATGAAACAACTAGCCACTTAATACCTTACTAAGTGCTCACATCTAGATCTCCCGTTTCAGATGATAGGGTCAATGCGACAGCAGTCAATAATCAGATTTTAATAATGCTTTGAACACTCAAAAAGTTAGTCTGCTATCTCTTAACCTCCTCCACAGTTTGAGATCTATGAAGTCATTACAATCACCCATCAAGTATAATCAATTAAAAAACCACTAGATGTCAACAGGTAAAAGAAGGAACAGCACTAGCAGTAAATGTTTAACCGTAATGATCCGAAATTCTCAGTTTTTCACAAGCTGCCCATTGTGCAAACATGTAAAACAACCACATTTAGGTCAAGAAAATGTTGGATCAACAAGGAAACACCTGAGGAAGACAGCGCCGTCAGCAGAACAAATGAAGTAGGTCTCTTGATTTGTAGCCACACCCACTCGATGAGATTTTCAAGTTCACAAAACCATTAGAGTTGTTAATGGAGAGTTTGGGGATGCCAAGTTTGGTTGTTATCTGGCCAGAAGTGATGAGTCCACAAACGTCGGTGGGGGGAAAGTCTTGATTATGTTACATAAAAATTTAAGGGGATTACCTTGGGTCACTTGCATCCTTAACATTTGGTGTTTTGAAAGTATAGTGTGGCTTCAGGGTGGAAATCCCTTCCATAAAGTTATTCGCCTTTCACTCTTTGATATTCTTTAAAAGAATCTTGGGATGGTTGGGGATAGGTGGATTTAAGGAGCGGAAATGCTACTCATTGGTACCGTTTCTGATGTTCGTTTTCTAGAGGAGAGCTGAAAATGGTTTGACTGTTTATCTGCTGGTCGATATTTTTTGGCTTCAGTTTCTCTTCATCTCTTGCTTAGAGACCAAAGAGGGAGGCTGCTCTGTTTCCATGAGCAGTTGTTCAGGCTGCTGCTGCTGCTATTGTTTGGATCCTTTCATGACCACTTTAATTCTTGGAAATGTGGAAAGGGTAGTAGGGGCCACAATCATACAGCCCCTTTTAGTGGTTAAGGAGGGATTTAGGGCAGTAATGTGCACTTTGGGTTAAAATGTAACTTGTTACATACATGTAGTTGCCCCAACTAATTATCATCATCAAGATTAGCAAGTATAAAGCATTTTATCCAAAATCTCCATGTGTCTGGTGGCGGTTGATGATTTTTTCTAAATAATCACCCAGTTCATATAAAAGGTCATCTTGGTCACAAAATGTATAGATTTGAGATCAATAGAGTCATTCCGAACAATAAAACTTACAATCTATACAAAATTTGGTATACTTCGCCAGAAAGAAACTTCAGAGCCATTGTAGTGTCCTGCAAAATCCACAAGAAATGATGTTGGAACTGGGCACAAATATGTGGCTGAATATCTAAAAATTTAAGGAACTTGCCATCCTTAATGGTGTGAATATTCAACACTTAAATATATACACAGACTTAACAGACACATTGAAGGAAAATAAGTAGAGCAGAAATGAAGCTAATAATTAAAAGTTCCAGATAGCACACACAAGAAAAACTGCAATTAGCAGAGTAAAGTTTTATGAAAACAAGAAGATTCTTTTCAGAGAATCAAGTACCAGATCTGTGCCTCTTCTGTAATAATCCTAGTGAATGTGATGGCCTTCATAAGGTTGCCTCATTTGATATTGACTTCAAAGTAGGGAATTGCACTACAGAACATTCTGATAATCAACTGATAGCAAAAATAGCTATTAGGTATTAGATACCCATTGATGCTTAGTATCATACAATTTGCTTGGTAAAAAAATACAAACAGGTAGAACTAGTCCAGAATAAGAAAATGGAAACGTTTTCAGACAGCTTGTTACATGACTCAATCTAAATCATGTAACAAACTATCTGAAGACCGTGTCAACTAGCGTGTTGTGTTACTGATTTCAGATTGAGGAGTTACTCCACATTTAGTACGCGTTGGGTTAACACCACAACTTGCAGAGTTTTGGTTACTTACTCTTTTGTCTTTTTTCAAAGTTACTGTTTGGATACTGCTCTGCTAATAGCAATGAGCAAGCTGGTCACTCCATGCTTTTTTTTTTTGAGAGGACATATTCACTTTTGCTGTGTTGTCCTCCATGTATCTTTGCCAATCCAGCCTATTTGGTCAAGTTGGAAAGTCATGAAACAAACAATTTGGCTATTTGCCAAATTGCACAGGAGTGGAAAGAAACCTCAGGAATTAAATATGTAAAGCTTGTCTTACTTATTTTCAAATAAAACTCCCTACTTCGGCCTACATGGGATTCAAAATTTATGAAATATTCAGTCAGACCCTCAGCAGGATGCTTTTGGTATTCAAAAGCTTTATTTTATATTGCACAAGGGTAAATAAGTGGAAATACATGCCATACTAATGATTAAATGAATTATTGTAGAATGTCTGGTAGCACAGACACAATTATACAAGGATACGAAAATACTCACCATAATTTTGTTTATGCAGAAAACGAGTATCCATCCCCAACCCCCCAAAAAGAAAAATAAATATGAGAAAATAATTCTGCAACCTCAAGAGATTTCCCAACCTCAACTTTGAGGAGCAGTAGTTCATGATACTTCATCTACGTCAAAGTTTGACTTGATACTGCCTGCTTGGGAATAGGAAAGACGTGCGTGGTTGCATGAGTACTTGTCTCTACTATTGCTATAATTTCATATGAAAAATTGTCTCAAAATCCAAAGAACCATTTTTAGAAGATGTACACAAGGTGTACTTGTGCATTTGCAAGGTTCTATGCCAAAAAGTGTACCTGGTAGTGCTGACACAAGAGTCCAAAGAGTCCAAATAAAGAGCAAGAAATTCAATAAAAATATTTTTCTTAGGAAATTTCCCCAAATCAAAAAGAGCATTTTTTAGAATATGTTGTGGAGTACTCAAGCAAATTTTCAGGTTCTAGGCCAAATTGTATGCTCAAAAGTGCTGACACAAGGTCTATAAAAAAAAAAAAAAAAAAAAAAAAAGTCTTGAATGGCCTCAAAAGTTCCATCAAAAAAGTAATAATCCAAGGAACCATTTTTAGATGATGTTTAGCAAAATCCTCATACTAATTTGCAAGGTTCTATGCCAAATGATGTGTCTGGTAGTGCTGATACAAGATTGAAAAAAAACAAACTCAAAATTCTATTGAAAAAAGAAGTTCTAAACATCATTTTCAGAAAATGTTTAGTAGAGTATTTATGCATAGTTACAAGATTATAGGCTGAACTGCCACAAGATTTTAAAAGATTCCCTCCCTCAAAATTCAGAAATTATTTTTAAAGTTTCCAAAAATCCAAAAAACATTTCCTGAAGATGTCTAGTTGAGTACTCATGCAAATTTGCAGAGTTCTACGCTAAATGGTTTTGTTGTGTTGAGTAGCACTGACACCTAAATTTTTTCAGGAAAAAAAAAAAAAAATTACAATATGCCTCAATGAGTACTCAAGCAAATTTGCAAGGTTCCAGGCAAAATTGTGACTCAATATGTAAGGTTTTCATTACAAAAATTGTTTTATTCCAAATTTTGACTCATCCTGTGGCTGAAATTAAAGAAAGCATTCAAAACTATTGAATACAAAAGAAATCATAATTTTTTTTATTAAAATGTAACAATGCAAAAGTCATTTAAGAAGCTTTTGATGGATTTATATTTCTAAAAACCATCAGTATAACGAATTTGTCATGTAAAAAATGAAAAAAATTCATAAAAATTCTTCATTGACAATATTCAAATTTATAGTAAAAGTGAAAGTTACTTCTTCATTTATTAAATTAGTATAGATTAATATAAGACTTATTTTCATAAAAGTCTCCTTTTATTTTCAATTTCTTACAAAGTAAAGACAAAATTTGGAAAAAAATATAAAAATTCACAACTCTGCATGTGTTTCAAATGGTTGGATATTAGCTCTGTCGGAATTTAATATCAAATGGTGATAAAAATTGATAACTTTTTCATAGTTCCAGACAGATATTCTTTCATTGTATCCATGGATCATAGAAAGCATATCAGGTTGAAGATAGCCTGGACTGAATCGATACATACTTTTTGTTAGGTTTTTATAATGACGGGTATCTGTATTGGCAAACATCACACCTATAAAGAGAAAACATTGAAATGAATTTATAAATTTGAAAAATCAGGTGAATGGCAGAATGTAAAAAAAAAAATGTCAGGATTCTTTTTCTATTTGCAAAAACAATTGGAGTGTTTTATATCAAACTGAAATTTTCATGGCTCTATTTAGTTACCAGGAAATTCATCAACCCCAAAAGACTTTTTCATTTTTTAAAATTTTTTTTTTAAATAAAAGGGAAATGCTACAAACCAAATGTGTATAAAGAGTGAGTGCAAAAACCATCTGGTGCATTTTAAAAAAAAAAAAGTTCAAATTTGACAGAATTTGGAACAAAGATTGAAAAATACTGGATTCAGAAAAATACTGAGATAAGGTTGAAAAATTTACAAACAATAATCAGAAATCTTTGATCAAGTATGTTAAAACTAACTTTTGAAATGAAATCAAAGTTATTGTGGCATGTCCTTTTATCAAATATGTCAGGAAATAAAAATCGCTTTTTTATAGCTAGTCCGGTCAAATCAGAGTTGGACCCAGGAGTAAATACACCATCAGAAATAATTTTTTCATATTAGGTCGCATCATTCCATATAGAATAAAGGAAAAACAAAAAAAAAACAAAATGGGAAAAATTTTACGGCACATTGTAAATCGTAGAATTTTCAGTCAGTTTTGTCCATGCAGTCAAAAAAACAAGATCATCAATAATGATACAAATATTGCCACTGAAATACTCAAACTTCACCAATATGTATATATAAGTAGAGTATCCAATACTGAATGATTTTTTGCAGATATTTCAGGGTCAAAAATGACAATATGGAGGTTATGTAAAACAAAACTGATAAATTTCAAAAACTATGACTACCAGAATGTGGAAGTTGACATTTTTGTATAGAATCTTGGCCACCAGGTTAGATCATATCTAAAAATCATACAGGAGAATAACTGATGTCAGTTTTTCTATCAACTTTTGAAGGCGGCCATTTTGAAATTCAAAATGAACAACCATGAATGCACATCTCTTCCAATTAGGACTAAGTCATGGATCCATTCCTAAATTCGATTACTTCTCCCATGGTCTATCCACCACTCTTTCACAAAATATCATTGTAATTTATTGATAACTTTTGGAGATACTGTGTGGACAGAGAGGAGTGAATACAAAAATGTCTGGAAATCAATGTGAACATATCTCTCAATCAGAAACAAATCCCTGGATTCTTCCTCAAGTTATATCACTTTTTCCAGTGGTCAATTTTTCCATGAAATTTTGATGACATTCACTGAAAACCTTTCGTGTAGAAAAGACAGGGGTGAACCTGAAGAGTAGACAGGAATAGAATGGAACAATATCTTTCAATCAGATACTAATATCTGGATTTTTCTCCAAATTTAATCAAATGTTATGTAGTATATGCCTAAAATTCCCTGAAATTTCATTGAATTTCGGAGAGATTGTGTGGACAGACAGGAGTGGATACATAAATTCATGAAAAAAAAAAAAAAATGCAAAAATATCTCTCAATAAAAAACAAATCCTTGGATATAACCCTAAATTTGATCACATCTCACTTTATAGGCGACTTACCATTCCACTAAATTTCATTGAAATTCATTGAGATATTTTGGAGATACCACGTAGACAGACAAGAGTGAATATAGAAATGTACAAGATATAAGAACTGAGATATATCTCCCAATCAAAAACAAATTTCAAGATCAACTCCAAAATTCAGTGACTTCTTTGTCCTTCTTTATCAGACACCTTACCATTCCACAAAATTTTGCCAAAATCTATTCAAAATTTTTGGAGATGGACAGACGGACAATTATAGAAATGTATTTTTCAAAAAATGCAGAAATTCTCTCAACCAAGGACAAATTCCTGAATTCATCCTCAAATTTGATCAATCCTTCTTTATAAGGTGGTGCATCCTTCAAAAAAATTCCATTAATATGAGAGAAAAATTAAGAACTTTTGGAGATAATGAGTGGATAGATAGGAACTGATATAGAAATGTATAAGATATTGAAACAGAAAAATATCTCTCAATCAAAAATAAACTCCTGGATCAATCAAAAAAATTTAATTACCTCTCCTAATTCCTACGGTTTACTATTCCACAAAATTTCATTGAAATTCATAGAGAAAATTTGAGATATCATGCGAACAAATACAGATATGTCTAAAGTATTTAAATGGAAAAATATTACTCAATTAAAAACTAATTCCTAGATCTGCTTCAAAATTCAGCAACTTTTTTCTTGCCTGATACCACAATACAGAAGTTGATCAAAATTTATTCAGAACTTTCAGAGACATTAAATGAGCAAACAAGGGCAAATACAGAAATGTATTTTTTTTCAATGCAAAGATATCTACCAATCAAAGACTAATTCCTGGATTTGCTGCAAATTTTAATTAATACTTCTTTGCAAGGTGGCATACACTTCAATGAAATTCCATCAAAATTTGTTGAGAACTTTTTGAGATATTATATGGAGAGTCAGGAGTGAATACAGAAATGTATAAAATATAAGAATGCAAAAATATCTTTAATACAGAAATGTATTTTTTTTCTAATGAAGAAATATCTTCTAATTAAGAACGAATTCCTAGATTTAATCAATTTTCTCTTGAAAATGGCACTTGTTGGGAAATTTTGGAGATACATTTTGGATGGACAGGGATGAATACACACAAGTAAAAACATCAAGATGGAAAAATACCTCTCAATCAAAAACCAATTTCTGGATCCACCCCAGAATTTAATCACTTCTCCCTTATCCCATGGCTTACTGTTTGATAGAATTTTATTGAAAATCCTTCAGAAATTTTTCAGATATCATGTAGGCGAACAGGAGCAAAAAAAAAATATTTTTGCTTTATTTTTCCCCACATAAATTTCTGTATTTGCACCAGATATCTCTAAGAGCTCTCAATGAATTTCGATGAACTTTCATGGAAAGGTAATCCACATTGTAGGAAAAGAATGATTCAATTTTAAGGAATTACTTTTTGATAGATATAACTGCATTTTTTTTCTTTGTACATTACTATTGTCACTCCTGTCAGTCAATAAAATGTCTTCAGAAGTTTTCTATGAAATTTTGTGGAAGGATGGCTAATATAGGAGGAGTGATAAAAACTTCGGGACAGATCCATCCACAATGACTTGGTCATAATTGGAATATATGTACATTAACAGTCGTCCATTTTGAATTTCAGTGCAGTTCTGAAATCCTCTTTTTCTTGAATACCATTCTTTACATCTGTACTTATGAAAAATTTTCCCCAAAGGTTCAGGTCATGTTTTTTTTAATCTCTTATTCTACATAAAATTGTGCTTTGTTCGGTACCAAATGTGTTAGTGTTATATTTACTTCTTGATTAGACCATTTTTTTAATGAAATTCAAGTGGACTATAATTAATGTGGTTTTTTATGACTTATACATGCCTGATACAGAGTTGGAGGAAAATAGATGACAAGAAATTCATAATGGATATAAAACTTGAAACTGAACTGTTGTCAAAAGTTCTATTTGTGGAAGTAAAGGAAATTCATTTTTCAGCAAAACTTTATTATAGTGGAACATACTTGTCAATTTTGGAGAGAAAACATTAATGGCTCTCAATTGTGGTCTGTTTTGGAAAAAAAGCAGAGTCATTGCAGTGAAAAAGAAATTATGTGATTGAAAAAACAGCACCACTTCCAGGAACCATATTCACCCTGCCAACAACACTGAAGCATATATGTAACAGATGGGAGAAACAAACCTTTCCTAGCCAATAGGTTACCAATTTTGGCTGAAAAAAAAGGGTCTGGGCCAGTAAACTAGTATGTATCGAGCAGATGGGCTGCATCAAAGGAGCTAGAGTGATGAAATTTTCAGAATATTTTTTTTTTTAAATTAATCGAAACAAAATCAGAATCAGAATCAGAATCATTCTTTTATGATGGAATACACAATTTAGCTGAAAAGTGGTGTAAAGCCATAGAAAACCAGGGAATATTCTTCGCATACTGAATAACAATGCTATGATTTTATATCTATAGAAGATTTTATCAAAAAACCACTGGATCCTGGTGCATCAATCTAATAGATATTAAATATTCAAGAAGTCCTGATTTGATATTCAGAAAAACCTTGATTTCAATTTGGCAATTTCTTTTAGCCTTGGGGCAAGTCTGCTACTATAAATAATCAAGTTTTAGAACAAGAAAGAAAAAAAAGGAAAAATAGCTTGAAAAAATCTGTATTCTGTCATCCTACTCCTGTCTTATTTTATTTTGTTCAATCCTCAATTAACTCAGACTTTTCTACAGATCAAATCAGAAAAGCAAATGTATTTTTCTTTCTAGAATAAATCAAAATATGAAAATAGAAAACATGATAATTTTTTTCATCATGCAATGCCAAATATAATTTCTTTTTTACTGATATCTAGCAAACAAGATTAATATTGTGTTAATTTTCTTCTAATAAAGTAATCCTAACAATTTAACATAGAAAATATATGAGCAAAATCTCATATTGATGACATTGGTGTATGCAATATACACACAATATCATTACTTCAAAATAGAACAAATAAAAGACCAATAAATTTATAATTTATGCCAAGATATTAAAATATAGGTTTTATTCAAAGTGAAAATTTGATTTACTTTTATCTATGAGAGAGCTATTTAAAATAACAGTTAATTAAAATCATACTTTTAAAGTCCATAATATCTGAAGATATAGGATAAATCTACTTTCATTTGAAAGGATTTTGAATATTCTTTAGTGCATTATTTTATAGCAGGTATGGGCCATCTTCCTTGACTTAGTGGGCCATATAAAACATTTTTCATCTTTATTCAGGTCACATACCACTTGAAAATCTCAATCATATTACAGAAAGCACACTTAATTTCTGAATTTCAATCATTATATAATTGATTTGTGAAGCCAGAACAAAAAAATAAAAATCATGAAATTGACTGAGAAAAATCATATAAGATTTTAAATAAAAGTCTACATTTGTAGCACGCCACAAAAAGGGTTGATGTGGGCCAAATCTAGCCCATGGGAATATGGTTGCCCGTATGTACCTTAAAGGCTCAAATAATAATTATTCAATATAAACTATATTTTTTGAATTTTAACACTCCATTTTTCCCATTAATTCTCATCACAATGCAATGATCAGTTTTATGTGATTTATAATGACTTCAGTGATACAATTGACTAACTATAATGTAGAATGTTTCATCTATTGACCCAGTCTCCAAATAACTTGTTTAGCTAGGAAGTTAGCTAGTTTAGTATAATTGAGGAAGAATATTCAGCACCTGAATATACTACTACAAGCCAAAAATAGCATTGAACTAAACAGGTATCATCATTTTTACACTTGTGAAGACAGAAGCTTCTGAAACTAAATTGAAACTCATCTCAACTGGAGATTGAGTTTCTACTATGTAATTCACTTTCACTATTTTCCTCTTACATTCTCAATTTTCTATAATTTGTTCATATTAAGTAATAAATTATTCAACAATCATATATAGTCTTTCAATAAGTCAGCTTGAAGTGTGGCTGTTGAAATTTGTTGCACTTTGGCATATTAAGATCCTTTAATGAGAAAGATTAGAATTCTAAGGTTTTATCTCAGAAGTATCCTGGAATATTCAAACTTGAAATAGTCTCCTAATTAAAAAAACCTACCTGGTACAACAATTACATTTTCAAACACCTCTCGAATGCTGTTTTTAATTGTATGATATCCAAAGCTGTCATCTCCAAAAGGTGAAGTCACTGAAGGTTCCATAGAATACTTAACATTTACTTGAACTCTTTCATCTCGAATGATCTTCTTATTAAAAGCAATCACCTAAACAGACAAACAAAAGAAAAATCATTTAGAATCCTCACTTCATATGATAAATAAAAAAGGAGAATAAAGACAAAGGTAGTCATTCAATAATGCACTAAAATGAAATGTTTGGAAAATAAAAGTTACTAGAAAAACACAAAAAATTAATCCCTGTTAGTTCAATTTATCTATTTGACTGAATGTTAAAATTTAGCATCTTCCAGTGCCCGGGCATTGGATTGGAGCATCTTCCAGTCACAAATTGAGCACACACCACATTTTGATATCAATTACTGCTTGTTACTCAATTTTGTTCATAGTTCTTGCTATTTGCTCATTTGAATTACACCCCTTGATTTTAGCAGAAATGACTTGACATTATTAACTTGAAATATATTTCCTTAGATTGGCAAGAAATTAAATTTATGCCACTTAGCTTACTCAGCCATTTTGTTTTCCTTTGGAAAATTTAGTTTTAACTAATTTCCAAAAAAGTGCTTTTGATTGTTGTGACAGCTATCATATCAGCATACATCTAACTATAATTTTAGAAATCTGTGTGTTTGTGTGTTGATGCACTGAAATAATTCAACAAATGGCTATTGTTTGAAGTTTTCAATAGTCTAAAGAAAGATTAAATCTTACTTTGATTGCAATTTATAAATACTAGCTTAAATCTTATTTCAACAAACTTTGATTTGAATTGAAGCATGTGAACAGATTTAAAACAAATATACAACTGCAACATCTATGCATTAATCTAATTTTAACCCGCCTTATTTAACATTACCCGCCTCCTTTCAGGACTTTAGTATTAAATCACTTTTTAAATACAAATTATACTGAGCACCGATTTCATCATCATACATATATATATATATATATATATACATCACTGATGAACATCAATAAATTCTCCAGAATCTAGATGTTATGAACAAACCAGTCAAAATAAGGCTAAAAAAAGCTTTTCTTAAAAAAAACATTTTTTTAGAAAGAGTCTAGTGGAGTACTGATGCCTAGTCTATAGACAAAATTGTAGGGCCAGGAGGATTGGAATGCACAAAGACACATACATATAAAAGGGGTTAGAAGCTTTTGCTCTCTTTGGTGGCTTCGGTTGTTCAATTTTACTAAATGACTTCTTTCTAACACAGGAGCAAAAAGTTATACCGATCAATGCATAAATGATTTCTTTGTTTAAAAACCTTGTAAAATGATAAAAAACATTTTTTCCAAGGATAAATAACTTAAGTTAATATGGATCCAATTAAAGTTCCTAATACATTGTTGCTGAGATAAAATATTCAATAACTTTGCATTTTATTTCATGATAAATTTCTGAAAACCAAAACATATTTTTATTATCAATTTTGACAAGTTTTTATCTTCATCTTAATTTTTACAGCAACGAGTAAATCTGAAATAAACAAAATGTACAACTCAGAAAGATGTATTTTACATTCTGGTTTTATTAACAGTCTTCTTGCTCATATAAAAATATTGTATACCTATATCTTACATAAATGAATCACCATAGCCTGCACATGTACCAGAACTAATTATCTGGAGAAATTATCCATAATTATCTTTCAAAAAAAGATCTTTTATCTAAAAAAAAAAAAAAAATGGGATTTGGGAATTGTTGATCCAAAATGACCATAGTGTCCTAAAAAAGCGCTTTTTTGAAAAAATAGAAAAAAAATTTTTAGATGGTACTTTGTGGTGTACCCATGCAAATTTTCAAGGTTGTAGCCCCAAAATATGACCAGGAGTACCTGAAGACACACACACAGACAAGTAAAGAGTGAACAATCTCTAGCCCATTTGACTGTTTGGTCAGGTGGGTCATTTGTGGGGGCAATAGTGATTCAATATATATTTACTGAATTCTTGTAAATAAAATGCTTTCTTCTTCTTTTAATGGGAATTTACTGTCTTATTTAACATGATCAGAAATAGCATTAACAGCATGTTAAAATAAAGTAGTCGACCTGACTATGAGAAGAAACAATTTCTACAATAGTTCAGGAATTTTTTTTTGATTAAACTCCAGTGCCAACAACAGATTTGTCTAAGTCAAGCTAGTCTGGCTGATTTTTGAAAATCACCAAGACTAAAATCCGTACGATAGCAAATTAAGACTGAGACAAATGTCACCCTAATAATGACATTTAATCTAGAATTTGGGAGCATTTTTCTTTTTACCACATGTCCTTGTAAGACTTATAGCTGGAACTGGGTATTTTACGTCTCATTTCCACCACATACTGGGAGATTCATTCATGACTTGTCTTCACAAATTTTCATTTGGAACAATATTTCACATCTTATTCTTTTAAAATCATCACGGGAACTGTTAAGTCTGTTAAAAACAGATACAAATTGACTGTTGTCTGTATCTGATTTGTAGATTCAAAACTACAAGTCTTTTGATTCACAGATTAGTGACTCTGAAGTAGAAGCTAAAAACGGCATTTTATTTATCAAACAACAAACAAGCAAAATGGTTGCAAATTCAATCAAGCATAAATGAAGTCAATAAATCATTCAATAGCACTTACTATAAAGATAAACAGAAGCTGCTTCTTTCTTCTGTGTCTTAAACATTCCTTCATGTCTATGATAGCGTAATAGAATAACAAAATGATGGCCCTTTTGAGCAAATATATCAATTCAATAATTCACGTCTTCGCTTGAAATAGTGCAATATTTTTATAATTTGAGAGCATTCATCAATTTTTTAATACTGAATATGAAATGCAGTAAAACTGTTTCAAAACTTGTTTTCTGGTTAGTGCAGAGAGAAGAGCAAAGGAAGAGAGACAGTAGGTATTTCTAAATATGTAATAAAGAATGCTTGAAAGTCATGGATTGCAGGTAACTTGAAAACAAGTGAAATTCCACGTTATTCCATTTTTTTATAATATAAACCTATACAATTTATTCAACTTTCTGCATATGTGCTTATGCAGGTAAAAATGTCATAATACATCCCTAATCAAAATTTGTACTTAATTTCTACAT
The DNA here is from genome assembly GCA_963457665.1 of Thysanoteuthis rhombus. Lineage (NCBI taxonomy): Eukaryota > Metazoa > Mollusca > Cephalopoda > Oegopsida > Thysanoteuthidae > Thysanoteuthis > Thysanoteuthis major. Next base: position 35,620,574 of record OY735198.1, on the reverse strand, counting down.
TGATTTGACTGAGTATTGAGAATCTTACACCAAAAGAAAAATGAAATTTTGGGGGATCATCATTTTGCCTGTTTTTTTTATATCAGTTTAAAAGTTGCCTTCACCCTTGATGAAGATATAAATACTGCTAATATTCAACTTAGATTTTATTTTATTTTTGCTACTGATTACAATGGGATGTTACATTTGAGCAGAAGAAAAAAAAAACATTTGAATACAGAATCAATTTTCAAGTGCTTATTCCTTAAATCATTGAATCATCCCAGTTGTCATGTACACAGAAAGAAAATCGGTCCTCATATCAAGTCTCATGTACGCAAAACAATATTGAATTCATGATATATTATGAACAGGTTTTTTGCTGTCATATTAGTTTTAAAAGAAAAGGCAGTTGTTCACTCATCTGAATACTATTTGTAATCAGTAATAATTAAGGAGACATAGTTTGTCCTCTACAATCTACAGTTTGAGAGTTAAGAATGGTATATTCAATTTATCTTAAAATCAGTATGGAAAAAGCATAAGTATAATAGTATGTATGTAATGTTTTCTTTTCATTTTAGCAAGTTTTCCTATTCTTTTCATCACTTTATATCATCAAAAAGTGTGAGACATTTTTTTCATACAACTGACCTCTGTCAAGGTTGATTATAGGGATAGCAGCTATCAAATATTAAAACACCATTAAATGGTTTGCATAAACTGTTGGAATTCAGTTGAACATTTATGTAACACAAGTCTGTTCCACAAGAATTGAAGGTGACATAACTACAACAGCAATCAAACTACAAATAAACCAAATCTGGTATCATTCAATTCATGGATAAAGTTGAAGTGAATTTCAAATTGATTAACAACATTAACAGTTAAAAAGTAATTCAAAAAGACCAAGAATAAGTAGTTTGTTTATTACCTCTGCAACTGATTCAGAAGGATGAATACGATAGTTGACAACAGCCTGGGCCAAGGCAGGGACAATATTGTCCTTGAAATAAATTTGATAAAAAAAAACAAAACACATTAATGGAACATAAGTGATAAAAAAAAAGCAATTTGTTACAACAGGCTCAAATAACCAAAGATTGCTTAATGACATCTTGTAAGTTAGGCTGAGCTGAAAGATATAAATCACACTGTAGAGCTGTTCCATTTTTAAATCTGTCGATATCTTTAGAAAAAAAATAATTGCAGTTGGTTTTAAATTTCACCAAAATAAAATTTCACATGAATTGGGTTCCTTACAATGCATTTTCAATATCTTCAATTTTGGCTAATATTTACAAAATTGATAGTGGTAAGTCAGAAAAGTGAAACTTATTACAATACAAAATAATTTGATTACAATAACAAATCCTGATCAATTTTATTATTATAACTTCATATAGCAATCTTTTAATTCACATTTACCTTAATCCCAGCATTGAAGCGAGTCACTGCACTGACAGTTCTAACAAGGGCATTTGTATTGGGTTTTAGAGAGAGAAACCTAGAAAAATCAAAAGGATTAATCATAAAAATATAGAATGCTTTGAACTAATATAACAGCAGAGATCCAAAATCTTGCTCTATTAATGATTTTGCCTGCTTATACATCAAATAAATATAATTCAATAATCCCCCTCTGGAACACGGTTCTATTATCAAATTCTTTTCAATCTTCCCTTAGATTAATATGGGTTTGTGATAATTTACAGGATCATTGATACTTTTTAATTGATACTTAGACACTATTGTTAAATATGAATAAAATAAGCTGAAAAAAAAAGATAAAAGGAAAAGAAAAAAAAAATCACAAAATTAAAAGATCAGTAGTGACATTAGTGGCCATCATATAAACCAGTCTGAAGGTTTAAAGAATTTCAACTGCTTTCTCACAATTTTACACAAGATACCAGAATATTAATAGCGTACAGTAATCTATAGCATGAAAATTCTTCCTCTACTGATAAATTTTCAAATTATGAAATCACAATATTTTATTCGATTTTCAAATATTCTGAATATTAGATATCTAATTGTAAAGCATGAAAAACTCTCAAATGCTTATTAACATATCTGAAACTGATTAAGTCTACAAAGATTTTGAGCATTAGCATTAATTATCTGGTGATCATAAAATTTTTTTAAAAACTTGTAATTGAAAGATTGATAAAATGGAATTCTATTAGCTTACCAAGCTACAAGAGGCTTAAATAACCAAAGATTGCTTAACAACATCTTGTAAGGTAGACTGAGCTGAAAGATATAAAATAAAGAATGATATTAGAAAGAAAGAAAAACCCTAAAATATTAAAATGAATTATGCAAAATTTAGGATTCTAAAATCCAGTGAAACTCTTACTTTTACTTTGCAACATGAAGCCAATAAGAATCTGAAAGAGTTGATGGCTTTACTGAAGTTCTGGTATGAAGTGTTCTAATTATTTTATTCTCAGACCATCTTTTGTTGTTATTAACACAACATTTTGGCAGATAGATTCTTTGTCCTTCTTCTGGTGTAACAGTTTTGGGAAAGTTTTTAGAATTAACTTACTATTAAGCAAATTCTAAAGATTGAAAACATAGCAAGATCAATTTTTGCTACAATTCACATGCCAATACCACATCCTTACTGGAAAACATTTTTGTACAATTAAACTCCTTGTTGTTTGTGTTGTTAACATGATATTTCGGCCAATCCATTCTACGGCTTTCGTTTTTTATCCGAATTTGATGGTGTTAAACAGAATTTTTCTTCAATGGTAGCAATGCTTATGATATTGGATTCAGGTGATATCTTTTTCTATCCATGTCAACAAGAAAGAGTTCAATCATGTGAAAAACTCTTTGAATGTTAATGACCCTTATTTCATACAAAACATGACTGCAGAGATTATTTGAAAACTTGATCATTTTACCTCAGGTGCCAAATGTTCAAAAGTTGCTCTTTCAGCCCCAGATCCAAATTTATTTGGGTGTGGATTTGTTTCAATTCTGTAACAAAGGTAAAGTTTTGACTCCTTAAAGTCATCTTTTTCTTTTTTTATAAATGAAAAAATATCTTCATGGACAAATTATGATTTATTATTTTTACTATGGAGAAAGGATCAAAAAAGGAGAAAAAAAAACTATTTTTTGCAACAGAATATTAGACTTTATAGTAATTTTAGCACTTGAAACGAAAAGCATGAATCAAAGCAACTGTATTCCATTTTTTGCAATTATGCCCAATAACATCTGCAGTTCCTTCAAGAAATGCAGGCTCTAGTTTATATTTTTGCTATATCATGTATGGTTGTTCCTGAATGATGGATACCAACTAGTGAGGAACACTATTTTATGAACAACAACAAATAAAACTTGAAATATAATGCTTGGACTCCATTGGCATTGGTGTGGAGTAATATTCCCCTCATGGATTATATCAGTTTATTTAGACCTTCTGATTTTGATAGACTCAAGGAAGTGTCAATGCTTTATTTGATTGAGAAGGAACCATCTGATCAATCGAATAAAAGGTCTAAACCTGAAATAACACTTTAGAATTCCGGGTTGATATATATGCCAATATAAGTTACATATTGACATCTACTGCAATAATCTTTGTATTTCAGAAATCAATATGGTGAGATAGTGAAGCTTACTAGCAACAGATTGAACATAAAAAAAACTTGATACAAGAACAGGATAATCTTAAAGTAACAATCACATCAAGAGATTCAATTATGAAAGCTATAAAAGCTTGCATTTCATTTTAAGCTATACATTTACTCAACTAATGAATGCTTTTTTATTCAATTCATATATTTGAAATCATTAGGTGAGTGTAAAATAATAAAGCTAAGAAAAAAATAACAACTTACAAATAGTCAAGTTCATTGTAACACTTTGCAATACATACATAAATTTGGGTGCCACATCATAGAATAGTGGTCAGCAGGCTAGTTTTGTAGATATCACAACTGCAGTGAGTAGGTACCTCACATTTATGACCTTGAACCAGACCAAACTATTTGTAAATACCTGTATACACAAACTTTTTAATACTTCTTTGAAAAGACGACCAATAATTGGATATTCTTGAGTATTTTCAGAACTAGCAGAAAAGTTGATTGTAAATGCTTATGATATTTTTTAGTATTTTCAAAGCAATGACTATGATACAGCCGTTGGTTCCCTTTTGTTTGTTAAAATAAGGTTTAGTTCACAGTGCTGTATTGTCTTAACATAAATTTTCTGATGACATCACTTTAATTACGAAGAGAGAATATTACTGTTTAATTGAAAAAAGCAATAATATTCCCACTCCACTAAATGGCATTTGCAAAAGCTTTGTGAAAATGACATTCTAGAACATTAAAATATTCTAAACCTAAATGAATGACAAGTTCAAGGAAGAAGCATTAGGTAAATGTAATATGTTCACATGATCATTACGTTTATCTTATGCACATGTCTAAGGAGAAAAAAAAATAATGAATACTTGATGGAATTTAATAAAAATTATCTTCAAACTACCATGCAGACATTAATTTAAATTATAGTTACAACAAATGTTAGTTATAATTCTACTTACTTTTGCACAGCTGCAGAAAGAATCCCAATAGGAGATTCAAATGGTGGGAATGATGAATGGCCAGGTGTACCATTTACTGAAAGAACAACCACTGCCTGGCCTTTCTCAACAACTCCAATCCTAAAATATTCCACAAAAGCAAGCCAAAAAATTGAATTCATCACAATTATATAACTTATATAAAACTGGACTTGGAATGAGAGAATTTTCTCAGCAGTGAAAAGTTGATTATATTTATAGTTAATGCTGTTATCAGTCATGGAAGCACCTTATATTGTGAGAAATATTTTATCAATGTGAATTTTATATGAATTTTGATAACAGAGAAGAACTCTCATGAGACTTTGCTTTTCCCACAGTTAGTATAAAATAAATTTTATAATTGATTTTAGTGAAATATAATGCAGAACAGATATTATCATTTAGTCTGAAAAATAATAATTGATTATTCCTTGGAGATGACTTTGTGACAATTATACAAATTGCTAAATTGGGATTCTCATCTTGACCAACTGAAGCTGTCTGTCTGGCTATAACACAACTGAAAAAAATATTTTTTTTTACTGCAGGCAACAGTTATTTTTCAAGAATATATGATAGAAATTTTGAAAATAGTAAAAAAATGAATTACCATACATTGAACAACCTTAAATGTTTAAGTCATTTTGTAAGTAGACTAATCTCGATGGAAACTTGATTATTCATAATCAGTTTGTTGAAATAGTATGAATTAACAATAGTGTTTAAACCAAAAACAAAAGATTAGGTTGAAAATTTCTTAGATACTAAATATTCATAGCTTACTCATTCTTGAAAGCATATCAATTATGGTTGAATCTTGAATAATGTCAACATTTCTAACATTGCTATACTCCTGAACATAAGTTGTCTTAAAAACAATGATAAATTTAAAAGATCTAAGATTTAGTTGTGTAGTAACATTAATGTAAATCTCTACCACGAAATTAAAAATTGCTCTTTTCATAAATGAGTTTATCTCTCTTCCCACGTCATTTATAATTGGATGAATATAAACATGTCCACAATCTCAAACTGTCTACAACATGATCCCAAAGAACTAGATTCTGCAAACAAGTTTCAGGTTGTAAGATGGTGTTAATTGTCGACTAATATAAAATTTTTATATCAATAAGATGAATAAAACTTCTAATCACTCAATCATACTTTACACAAATGATAACATCAAAGAGAATCAAAGTAAAATGTAAGAAAAATATGGACAATTTTTTTGATTTACAAAAAATACAGTAACACAAAAGTCATATTTTAGATTTTATTTCAATTCTAACTGGATTAAAAAAAAAGTTTCTAGCATGAGAGACCTAAGTTTTAAAAACTTAGGTCACTCATGCTAGAAACTTTTTTTTGATAAAAATATTGTGCATTAAATGAAAAAAATTACAGTTTGTCATAGGAAAATAATTGCATGAATGAATGAATATTCTCTTACATTGCAACTGGCTTGTCTGTTCCTTTCACTAATCCATCCGTGACCACAAGACCTTCATCAAGGAGATAATCAAGCTTGACTTGACGAGATTTCAAAAGTTGACCAATAGCATAAGCACCATCGAGCCCTCTTACCTTGAAGAAAAAACATATTTTTGTGGTTTTATTTTATTTTCATCATCCTGAGAAATATTTACATATGCATTCATATGTAAGGGTTGGAAAAAAAATACTAAACAAATTATTATAGGAAATCTACCCAACCCAGAGAAAAAGGAAATAAAATAAAAGAAAAAATTTAAAATATGCCTCCTCTTAAATAATGATAAAGACTAGCACTGCCACTTAATTATAGGCTCATTTTCATCACATTAATTTAGCATTAACATAAGTTGTAAAATGAATGCTCTGCTGGAAACTGGGGGTGGGGGTCAAGAGGACAAAAAAAAAACAAAAAACAGACCATCTTACTACTCATTGAGGTGAGTGTTTGCAAGCAGAATTGAAGTTTCTACTCTGAACGGTTAGAGCTGGGTCAAGTCTGGGTACAGAGATACATAGATAAGTACATATGTATAGTTGTTAAAACACATGAATAACTCAAACCCAGCAAAAGTGTTTGAATTTGTTTGTTATGGTGATTAATGAAAACAATAACAATTGCATACACAACAGATGAGATACACGTGAAAAGTTCTGTTTTTTTTCTCAACCTCCTCGTGACCAACAACTTTTGGCAGCATGTTATTTTATTTGAATATTCCTTATTTTTTTTAGAAACAAACAGAAGTGAAAACAAATTCAAGTCATTTACTTAAAGGGTAGTGAGGGAAAGGGGAGAAAGGGAAGATTGTTTGTTTAATAAGAGGGTAGGAAGAGGGTGGAGGAAAATTTTCCCTACTCATTGAGGGAAGTGTGTGCGCAAAATATCAAGTTTCTACAAAGAATATTCACAGTTGGGCGAAGTCTGGATATATAAATACATATAAATGTCAGAAGACATGAATAACTTAAACCCAACAACAGTATCTAAACCAGCGTTGTGGGTAGTGGGGATTAATAATGATTATCTCTAATACTATACAGAAATAAATTCCAACATAATTAGATTTTTAGTAGGATTGGGGTGGGGGTCAATTTACAATGCAAGTATTGTGCCAAACTGAACACCTATTTTGTGCATTCCGAGATTATCTGTTTTTGGAAAAAAAAAGTTGAATGAGAGATGGAGAGAATGTTTATTTATATGAGAGAATGGATGAAAGAGAATGTTTCTATGAGAAAGAGTGAGAGAGAGTGTTTATATATGCTGCGTAGAAAAAGATAATCTCAATAAGAGTTAAAAACGTAGGAAACTTTTCTTCTCTTTTAGAGATTGAAAGTGGGATGAAACATTTTTTTTTCCTTTTTGTGGGTCAGAAGTGAATGGAAACATTTTTCACTTTAAGGGGTCCAAATTGAGAGGGAACTCTTTTTCCCCCTTTAGGGATCAAAATCAGGGACAGGAAAACTTTTCCCCCTGATAGGAGTCAAAATCAGAAGAACTTTTTTCTCTCTTTCAGGAATCAAAATCCGTGTAGTTTTTTTCCCTCTTTTAGAACGTAAGAATTAGTGGTAGCCTATACCCTTTTTCATGGGTTAGAATCATTATCTCTAATACTATACAGAAATAAATTCCAACATAATTAGATTTTTAGTAGGATTGGGGGATTTTTTCCGCTTTTTTAGGTATCAAAATTGAGGGAGAACTTTTTTTTTCCTTTTCATGAAATCTATGAAATATCATTTGTCTTTTTGTGTTTATATGCTCCAAGTTATTTTTCCCCAGGCCATGCCAGGTAATCCTGCTATTAATCCAAATAAAGCAAACTAAATCACTACTCCTCCTTACCCCAAGCAACTTGAACAAATCAATAATAAAAACAATTCTCTGACACATAAATAAAACACAAATAATTAACCCTTCAGAAATAAAAACAAAAAAACCTAGATACAAATTGCTATATAGAGTAATCCTTCTGAGAGGAAGAAAAAATCTAAAACAAAGATATTATAAGCATTGTCTCCTTTTAATAATCAAAAGATGAAGAGAGGTACTTATCCACATACAAATATGGACGTATGTTACTGAGAAATTAGGTAATGTTGATAAACCATTATTTTTAAAAAAATCAAAAATATTTTCTATCATTTTTATTAGTAATGCCTTTAAAACTGCAGTAATTAACCAATGTCATAGAAACCAAATCAGCTGATTTTTTTAAAATTCATATTTATCAACTCGGTAAAGTATACAAAATTACTTTTCAGAATCTTTATTGATGCTTTTGTAATAAGAGGATTATCAGTGAAGAGTATCATTCCTTGGGCAGAGATCCATTCACAAGAGGAAAGATTCATGCAACTATTTCTTATGAAAATGACAGGGATCTGATGAATTTCAGGCAATCTTTAATTAAAAAAACCCAAAAAAAACAAACATTTTTTGAAAACTTTTAACAGCTATCATCAAAATGTTTTAAAACTTTTTTGTAGGATCTTCTGCCTACATTACTATCAAGTCCTATACATTATATTTTTCTGGTTTCTATACATTCTATTGGGTAACAGTATTTTTAAAAAATTCATGATTCACTGTAAATGCCTACCTATTCTCATTTTATCTAATGAAATAGTCTTCGTTTAACCTAAATAAAAGCCAGTAATGAACAAAAAACCAGAGTTGTCATCCCACCTAGAGAGTTCTGGTCAAGGGGGATAATACATAGAATACAAGAATATATTGATGGTCAAAGGGTAGATAACTAATGAGTAATTATATCATAAGCTCATAAGTATCCAAGATTATGACATTTTTCCTTCCCTGAAAACTTGAAGTTAACTATAATGATATGGCTTACGAAATTTTCGTGCAGATCATCTCAGCGTTTCTAGGCCTTCAAAGATTGAAGTGGAAGGCAATGTCTCTGGGTCAATAGTGGAGGGTTCAGGTTCAGCCAATGGTTGGAGATTGTTATGAATACCAGATACATTCGTTTCCATAATGCTGTTTCCATCCCTCGCATTTTGTTCCCAGGCAGTTGTAGAGTCTTTCAAGTCATATCCAGTGTAGAAGTTGTCGTCTCACATAGTGACAGGTTGGGAACATGTCACTAAGTCACTGAAACTGTCCTCCATCAGTATGCCGCATAAGAGTGTTCACCTCCAACAATTGCACCGCATTGACCAGTGGTTCATACTGGCATCAACATGATGGCGCAATAGGGCAGGATCTTAAATACCCAGCCAAGAGTGACTGACATTGATATGAAAATAGTCTTTTATGAGGCGTGGCATCGGTTGCAGTACAAAGAAAAGATCTGATGGAGGGTAGTACTTTGGGCAGCACTGTCTCCCACTGAAATTCTAGATCTGTAGAAGCCAAGGCCAGAATAATGCATTTTCTAACAATGCGATTGTAACACTTGCACTGATAATTCCCTTGAGGATTATAAAAGAGTTGTTACAGCCTACTTAGTAAGCTATTCATGAGGATCCTTGTAAACATGATAAATATTAGAGTCATACATCTGATAATTACAAAAGTGAACAGAAAATAGGAGTATTTATCTACTACCACTAGCATGTATTAGTTCTTCGAAGTAGAAGGGAGGGGTCCTTTTAAAGTCAATACTGAGTCAGTCCATCAGCTGTGTGGCTCTGACCAGACAAGTCGATTCTGGAGTGTGGAACTGAGGTTTACATCGAGCACATACAGGGCACTGTATGAACACTTCACTTCTTCAAGAGAGTATCGAAGATTTCTGATTTTGATAAAGTGGACTAATTTATTGATGCCTGGATGACAAAGATGGACGCGGAGCACAGACAGGTTTTCTCTGCTGACAATGGTCCCGTAATGAGCTTGCGGAAGTACGCCAACAGAGATGTTATTTTTTTCTGGCCGATACATGATGTCATACTCGTAACACCTTCATTCTATCCCCCATCTTTGGATTTTATCGTGTTTGATCTTTCTAGGTCTCTTTGAATGGAACTTGAAGTTCACAGCTTGTTGATCAGTAACTATTGTGAAGCATTGTGCAGATAAGTAGTAGGACTACTTTTTGACAGTTTCTCCAATAGCATAAGCGTCTCTTTCAATTGAAACATGCTTTCATTCAGTGGGAGTTAGTATGTGAGTGAAAAGGCAGCAACTGGAGGATGACCCACTTGGTTCAGTGTTGCTGCAATAGCTCTATAAGAAGAATCAGTTTCAACTATCAGCAAAATGTTTTCACTGATCAATAGTAGCAAAGCACTTTGGATTTCCTCCTTGAGATCTTTGGATGCTTTCACTGATTTTGGATTGAGGTTAAATGAGTCAACAACAACCAGAGGTCTGATTCTATCAGAAAATTGAGATCCATTGAGAGCGATGAGAAAATAACCCAATGACACCACATAAGGCAGCTTTGTCTTTAAGGATTGGTAGTTCTTTGAGTGGTCGCAGTCATTCTGCACCAGGTCTGTGCCCCATGAGTTATGCTATAGCTAAGAAAGTTGATTGATGTTGTTGATGTAGCTGACTTCTCTTTTGAGATTGTGGAGCTGAGTAATTTCTCAAAACTTTGTTAGATTCTCATTGTGTTCCTGTTGAGTCTCTCTCTCTCCCTGATCTATGGTTCAAGGTTTGTCAGAGGTCATGGCATGACTTAACTGATAAATATTTGATTCCTTGATCAGGTTTTTTTATATAGCTTAAGCATAACTTTTTGATCAAGTGTTGCTTGAGCTAAGTGATCAGAATGGTCATTAAAAATCATGCTCTAGTAAATCATAGGAGAAATCTTGGTACAATGTATTTAATATTTCATACTAGCTTTATTTCTCATATAACATTAGAAAATGTAATCCATTTTACATACAGTGCAATTTACATAATTTCCTTTACATGCAATTCTTAAAAAATAGAATTTATATGTAAGCTAATTGAAAATTATACTTTGGAAGAATATGAATATCTTTTTCCAAAAATGGCAAAATATCAACCTATATGAAAGTTGAAGTCTATCAAAAAGGGGCTCTAATTCTATATATTTAGGACATAAATTGTAAACTGTAAAGCATAATCCTATAGAGTGAAAAAATATAAAAGCTGAACAATAAACAGAATAAATCATTTTGTAGTGTTTGGGTTTCTAAACTTTATACATAATGAAGTTATCACTTCTGAACACTTCAAATAATAACAGTTCATCTCACTTCTCTACTGAAACATCGAAATATTGATACAAAATTGATCAAAATTTAAAAAAATTGAGTAAAAAATCTAAAAAGTTTGATTTCCACATTTTTTAAATTTAAATACCATTTGAGTTTCTAGAAAAATATTGATGTTATATAATAAACAAGATAAGGTAAAAAAAAATAACTTGATATAAATGCATTAAAACATTAGTTGTTTCTTAGAAAAATAAGAAACAAGGAGCACAGAATAAATTTCAAATTCATTCCCACTAAGTTATTTAAACCTAATCAATGACTTTTTCCTATTATCATAATGCTAACATGGGAAAATATTACTATGAATGATGTAGGAGTTGGCTTGGATTTAGAAAAACAATTTGAATACTTATAAATCTTGACATTTCAAATGATAGTTACTAATCTTCTTCAAGACATGTTTGATTTCAAAAGCATATTTTGTTTTTAAAACATTCTATGATATAGACCGGAGATTATTTATGCAATATGTATGATTATGAAAATTAGTGAAATAAAAGAAAGCAAAATATTCAGAACAAATATCCTATACTTTCATAAGCTAACAATAATAACTCATTCCTTTCCATTTTTGTATCATAACACTACAATACATTGCTAAAATCTTTAGATAATGTGTACTTGATGTATGAACCTTAGTGGAAAGAAGTATTTCACATAAAAATTGAAAGATAAATAAATGAAAAAGTCCCAGATTGAAAATCTGTAATCCATCATTTTATGAATCAGATAATTGTTTTTTCTTCATAATTGTGTTTTTTTCAATTCCTAATTATTTGTAGTAGTAAACAAAGATTTTCTCACTTCTTCATCATGTCCAAATGCCACATAAAAAGTTCTTTGAGGCTTGAAACCAGTTTTTAGTGCATGTTCCAATGCCTCGAGAATACCCTGAAATAAAAAAAAGTTTACAGGAGACAACTATTATTTCTTCTGAAACAAAAATAATAAAAAATTGGTAATTTGAGAAATTATAACTGACAGTTAGCATCAGACTAAAAAATCATAAACACCAATAAAACTATAAACATTCAATTAGTTTGTTATCAAAAAAATATTTCTCAATAAACTCCTTCAATTTCATAACTCTTTTCTTTTAGTATCAATATTTTTCTGATACAACATTATTTAATGAAATGAGCAATCTCCAATTAAATATTAACATAATCAAACATCAGTATCATTAATCAGAGTTTGATTATATTGATGTATTGATATGAAATTTAATTAGTCTGATATTTTTTGCTCAAAAGGCATTTATCAAACACAGAATCATTTATACAAGCAGATTTACTTCAAATAACTTTAGAAGATAGAAAACTAATGAAGTGGCTGGAAATTGTTTATCTTTTAGAAGAAAAATGTTCATAACTTGGAGTTGAATTGTAAAAGATTTTCAAGAAAAAATGGTTTTCCTCATATAATTGCCAGACTTTACAGAATTGTATTATCAGAAACTTTTTCTCGACTCTATATAATGAATGACAAAATTAATCGCCATAGATTATGAGCAATCTTTCCAACAGCTCTACTTTATACCTTTACAAATGAATGTGCAAGAAATTTGATATTATGTCTCATGTCGCAAATAGATAGATCATGTAAACATTTTGTAAGAGTAGGTTGGTTTGAGCACCCAGTGAGGATTGACACACCCCATAGTAAATTCCCTTAATGACAATAGTGTGACATACTAGATAAAAATAATAAACTTTTAGGGGTGGTACTATACTAGAGGTGATTATATTGAATATTTTCAATGGGTCCAGCAAAATTATTGATATTGTAGTGGTGGCCATTTTTCAAGATGGCCACCACAAGAGTCCTATAAATGCGGAATAATTTCTGATTAATCTTATACCTTAATTTGTCCAAGAAAATTGAAAAAATGATCTTGGTTTTAGCCTAATGTGACCGAGATGACCTTCATAGGTCATTTTAATCTCATTACCCTTTCATAACTGAATGTAATAAGTCGCGACAGTCACTCATCTACCTTCAATTGCTCGTAAACTTTTATTTCTTTTTTTATTTAGTAGATGAACTATTCAGCCATGCAACATACAAAGATGATTTTTCTATCTCAATCCAAAATAATTTTACAGGCAATAGAAATTTAATTAAATATTTTACCAACTGTCGCATAAGACGTACTTTGGTTATGAAACTTATTGTCATTATTGTTCAATATACAATGAAGCTATGTTAAAAACAAGATCAAAACTTTGATACAATCACCAAAATAATGCAATTATACCTTTAAACTAACCTCTTCTGCTTAAAAATAACATATTGGATATCAGTCAGACATTTTTATTTCCAAAAGTTACTCTAAGGTCATTGTATATACAGGTACTGAGAGCATCTTAGATGTTACATATTTTACAAAACCAAACATACGAAGTACTGGTCTGATAAAGTTGCATTTCACATCCGCAAATGCATAATTCTGTACACTGAAATCAAGCTTTGAAGCAGGGTCAATGAGTGAAAACCCTATTACAGGTAAGAATTGAGGTCATTCAAGCCTCTGCTACTGTTATCCATACAGACATCTGGTACCCTTTGTTTTTCCTCCAGCCCCAGTCATTAGGAGATGGAATGGTTGATTGTGGCTGTATAAATGATGTCCAGATGCTACATACTGTATGAGTGCATACTACAAGAAAAATTACATGAATTGTCTTTAATGAGGTCAGGAAACAGCAATAACATATGTTACCATGTTATATTATATCAAGTTACATGTATGGTAATTATGTTGTGAAAATTAAGTAAGAAACTTTTATATGTAGAACACATTTTGCAAATTACCAGAACTCATTTTCAAAATAAGGATGATCTGTATCTTAAAAAATTAAATTCTAAGAGTAACTCACTTGTGTTGTTGGTGAATGTTCAAGTAATTGGTTCTTCTTTGTCAACAGTGAGCCTTATATATCATTGATACCTTCTGCATCTGCCTCTGTCATACAGCAGAATTGTGTGGTATTAAGTTTTTTGAAGTGGACAGACTCAAGAGCAAGAGGATAGAAGGGATTTTCTGTCATGGATAGAAAGGCTTCTGTTACACCAACAAATGCTCTCAAGTTGACCATTCTTTCTTCTCTCCTTTTCCTCTGAATGCTGATGTTGTTTGAGGCACAATAAAGCTGGAAAACCGGAAGCACTATGGACTTATTTCTGCTAAGTTTGGGGCAGATTGCTCCTTTGTCATATATCTTCCTATCCTTTCCAGCTCCAAAATCAACCACTAGGTCCATCTCAGGAAAAATGTAATTGAAGCTATAAAAGTATACAATAAGTAGAACCAGCACATCTGAGTCTGATGTTCTCACTCTGATATCTTTGTGTCTGCAGTAAAGTGCATGCTTCATGTGAAAGACCCATGTTGCTTCAGTCCAATGTTTTTTTACATTCTGGATAGTTTTAATGACAGACTCATCAGCGCAAGAACAACTGGACATTTGTCTTCAAATGGGTCGCTTCTTGTAATTTTGTGAGAACATGCATCTGCTTTAGCTACTGTGTAAAATTTGTGGAAAAAAGTAATCTAAAATACATAAACTCTTTTTTTTAGCCAATACGAAGTTGTAAAACGTGTTATTAATGACCTTCAAATGATCTCTAGGGGTCACATGATTTATAGATTGAATATAAGGTTATTTTTTAAGTTTGTAATTATTTTCCCCCCTTTTTAAACATACATAATTATAATGGTGGCCATCTTGGAAAATGGCAACCATGACCATAAAATGATTAATTTTAGTTGGAACCATTGAATATATCATTCTTAAAAATCTTAGCAATCATTGCTAAAATTTTGGTAATTTTGCCTTTGGTGTAACACTTCACCTTATTTTTATGCCAAGGGAGCATACTATTACTCAATAATAATGATCTGCTGTTTGCTAACAATTACATCACAACAAAGAACCCAATATATATATTAGCATTATCAACAACAACTGCAGGAAATAAAAAAGTTCATTTCATGAATGTCAAGGCAATTTTCATAATTGCAATGTAATAATGGCAAAAAACACTATGAATTTGAATATGGGAATGAATCTTATTATAATTCACCAAATTTCTGTCTATCTGTATGTGACAGCCTACTGTAAAAATTACTTGATATAACCCAATGAAATTTTCTGTGAGTAATCCTGTGAGACCTAGGCAGGTTTTTAGCAAGTTCGATTTTGAAAACGCCCCTTCAAATGTTTTCAGGGGGTATTGATTGGTTAATAATAGAAAATCTATATTGAAACAGAAACAATATTTGTGCCTTAAGTACCAAAATTTGACTGACTGATGGCTTTTCCAGCCAGTCAAAGAGTGGGAAGGCACTTTGATCACTTCTCAAGAGGGTGATAGTCTAAGAGGGAAACAGATTTTCTCTCCCTCTCAAAACATTTGGAAACTTCTACACAGGCAACATTCTTTCTCTCACTGTCCCTCCTCTGTAAGATCTCGGGCTCCTACTCTACCCCTCATTATAAGAGTGTAAGAGCTGTGTTTTTTATTTTTCTACTGCTGATAAGAGCAAATTCTGCTTTAAATAAAACTCGGTTCTTAAAGGAAAGATGTATTTACACTGAAAACATACAAAAATATTAGAAATGTGAACTATTGATAAGAATATTTCTTTGAAGAGAAGATTTCTTTTTGATATTTAAATGAATACATTAGAACAAAACAACTTATGTATATCTTAATATTAACTATCGTTTTTTTTAAATGACCTATAAAATTGCTTAAGGTTCACATTTTGTAAATGTTATGTGTGAAATTTTTTGTATAAAATTTCTTCGAATTTTACAATATACGTAAATTATTTTTTAAATATTTCCTCTCCAAAAAGTTTGAGTTATTTACTTTCTGTTTATGGTTTTAGAAATAACCGACCTTTCTGAATGTAAGATTTCATACCCTTGCCCAATCAGTATTTGGAAATGATAAAAATCAATAATTTGATTTATTGAAAACGGTAGATATACCCTAATGGGCAATGTAGATTGATATTCAAAAGAGAATTCATAAAAAAAAGAAAGCTAGATTGATGAAAACCAGAGAGCATTAATTCAATCCACCAATCATATACTTTGACACTTACATTCAAGGTATTAGTTTGTACATATCTAAAACTTTTGAAACTGCATCAAAGAAACAGACTTTATACAAAAAAGCCAATGAATTACCTTGGTTCAAAGTAAAAAAAGTATCAAAAAATAGAACAGAAATCATAGAAACTACACACTCAATGAACATTTTGTTCAAAATTTCATCTTTACTAATTTGCTCAGCTGACCAATCACTGAAATCCCGGTTCAGGCAAAAAAATGGTAGGAGGATGCAAAAACCCGAAGCATCAATGGTTTTGACTGTGTATGTGCGTGTGTGTGTGTGTGTGTGTGAGTGCATTCTGTTACTACTACTCCCTTAAAGTCAACTGCTGCTTGTATGGAAGAATGTGTCTTTTGAAATAATGCCTAATGCCTTTTTTTCATTTTTTATCATTAATGAAAAATTGTCAACATTCAATATTCTATTAACAAAAATGCTCAGTTATAGAGATTATCAGAAGAAAAGAGCCCATTCTTAGTAGTCACAGTCATACTTCTAGTGTGTCATTTTGATATCTACAAAAGAGATCATAGAAGATCATTTTAGAGTTATAAGTAAATAGACTTGATTATCTCAACCAAATTTGAAATTCAATAAAGATATACTTTGACAATCAGCAAATTGACTACAGATACACAAGAGAAATAATCACATATTGACTTCATAATGCCCCATACTCTACATACAGTCAGGTTCAAAAGTGGAATGAGCCAGCTTTTGAGAAGATTGAAAAATCTACTTTCAACTGTGGAAAAAAAATACTAAAAAATGGTAGCTCCAGAAAGGTATTATGTAACTTTCTTGGCCAAGTGAGTCACCTGATATGAATCTTATTGAATACATATCCAAGTTATTTTGTATTGTAAAGTAAGGACAATGCTCTGAAAACCTACATTTGTTTTGTTCATTGAATAGAGTCTAGTCAGATATCCAACAAAAGAAGACAGTAGATCAAGTAAAGTCAATAATTAAAAAGTGAAAAGCCTTAAAATCTGTGTCATAAGTTCATCAAATTATAATAAAATATTCCTGAATTGTTCAAATAGTTAAATAAAGGCTCTTGTTTAAAAATAGATGAGTCTATTCACTTTTATCATGAAACCTTTGAAAAGTATCTTTTTCTCTAAAGATTGAATTTCTTCCATGCTTTTTGAAATACTTAACTGAAATCGATAGTGAATTATGAATATAATAAATATAAATAAATGATTTCATTCAATACAAGTGATTATTTCATCATAAGTTGTAAGACTTACCATAACTCCATGTTTATCATCAATGGTTCCTCGAGCATAAATAAAGCCATCTTTGATTTCTGCTGCAAAAGGGTCTAAATGCCAACCATCACTTGGTGCTGGTACCACATCAAAATGGGAAGCCAACAAATAAGGAGTGAGGTGAGGATTCGATCCTTGGATTGTGTATAACAAACTGTAATTAGCCACAACTTCATACTTCACAAAAGGAGAGTTGTGGATATGTATAAAATCTAAAAGAAAAAAATAAACAACTCTTAGAAGAAATGAGCAAGTCAAAAAAAGTTACTAAAAAACACTTTTGACTGTTACATCCATACTCTTTGATTTGAGAGGTATTTATATATTTTGGGGGGTAAATTTTAAAAGCATGGCAAACTGAATTCAAATTTAGATGACGACTGTTTATGATCACTACACATAATTGACCTTGAGAAAAAAACTTGTATTCTCTTCTTCATGTGGTCTATCCTATTGCCAGATATCTCAGTAAAGTGTCTTATCACTGGCAAGTGACACTAGTTAATGGTGAGTGAGTGAGTGAGTGAGTGAGTGAGTAAGCACTTGAGCAAACCATTCTCCCATAACTACCTTACCTGCCCAGGTAGTAAGCAGTATAAAGCTGTTACTTCCATAGTCAACCATGAACCAATAAGATTTGTTTTTGTCATCTCTCTTCCCTCATACGGGCAGCTGATGTTTTTCAAACCTGAGAACAAGTATCAGTTTATAGGTTTCATCTAATTATTCATATAAATACAGCCAAACTTATGGTCTTGAGAAAAAATTAAGCTACAGTTCGTAAATAGTTACTTCATTATTTTCATTCTAACAAAATAGAATATTTCAAAACTGTAAAAACACAGACTAGATCTAAGATATGCACTTGCAAAAAGCAATGAATAACTTAGTAAGGATGAATTCTTTTCATGTAATTTAGTTCAATAAGATCCCTGGTTGTTTCCACCAATACAGGTACTGAATCAAGGAAAGTGTATCAAATAAAAGTATGGCATGTATAGAAATATATCTTGATAACTTTTAAAAAACTTGAAGGTCTTACTACTCCTATCCTGACCAAATAATCTATCCAAAATTTCAATATGACACCAATGCCAGTACTATCAAGACAATATGCTTCAAATTTGAAAACAACAGTCAAACAACATAAAAATGATATAAGGAAACAATCATGAAATTTCACTGTTGAAACTATTTGCAAATCAATACTATTTCAGTTGCTAGCTAGGGTAATTACTTTTCATTATTCAACAATTTAGATATTGTTGCTTCAAGGTTTGTAATAAAAGTAACTTTCAGAAGAAAAAAAAATGCATTACCATGATATTATAGGGTGACTTTAGTTGAAAAATGAATAGCTTAATGATTGTTTGAGAGACGTGGAGATTTGGTCCTCGTGGTTTGAATGTAGCGCGTGCGGCCCTGTTGATGTGGAGGAAGAAAGGATGCTGCACAAAGAGGATGGAATGTGTGCCAAGTATGAAGTTGGACGTGCATTGATGACACAAAGTGGAAAGAACACATACAAGTATTTTTGGCCAGGGAAAAGATGTACGTTTAATACAAGAATGAAGAATGAAGATGAAGTACATGTGAGGATAATATAAATACGATCGATCGTGAGAAGTGATGTTAGGAGAAGAGAAGAAGAGATGGCGAAAGATGGGAGCTTTCTTGTCTTGATAGTACTGGCATTGGAATCATACTGCCAAATAAGTGAATTAACTTGGGACTTCTCTGACGCTGATAGACTCTCAACAGAGACTCTCAAGACAGAGAACATGAAGTTTTATTCATGTGTGTTTCCAAAAGTAAAGATATTTAGAAAAGATTATCGTAACTATCGGATGGTAAATAGACTTCGCCATTTCATTCATGAGAGTGAGAGGTGATACGCACCTGGAGCGTGTGGTGAAGACACTGTGGCATAGTTGTGCGTATATGTGAGGCTCGATATCGGTGAAGTGAAATGGGCAAAGTTAGTTCAGAGATAGGTCACGGAGGAAGAATGGTTAAGATCGGATTGGCCAGTAGGTCGGTGAAATGATAACAAAAATGATAGGGAGAAGGAAAGAGAGAGAAAGAGAGTGGCTGGCAGCAAGCTTGGGGCCAGAAGAATAACCAGTTAGAGATGCTGGTGCCAATGAGCCTTGGACCATGTGCATCTAGGGGTTTTATAGGGGTCATCAGAAGAAGTGACGTTTTTGATATCTAGCTAAATGAAGAGTTTTGTATTAGATTCCTAACTAAAAGAATTGGGGGCGCTATAATATATTAGATTTATAGCAATGGTTTTGACTAATTGCAAAGTGTATGTTTATATATGATATGTATATTTGTCATAATCTGTAATTTTAGAGGACATTTTCATAAAAACACTTGGGACCTGGCATTGAAGCTACATTTTCAGTATTTTATGTCAGTCTTAATCGTTATCTAAAAATATTGAACACTGGAGATTTATCATTAATGCAAAAATTTATGATGAATGATTCATCCAAAAAATGAGAACAAAGATTGCTATTTCTAAACCCTTCAACACTGAACAAAAAAATGATTAATAGAAGAAATTATATACAAGTTAAAAGTGTAGAATAACAATGCCTTCTGGTGAAGCCTTTGTGACCTAATCTGCGAGGTGCTGTCACAGTGAGACAGGCTCCCAAAGATAAGGAATCCGAGTTCAAATCTTGATAGGTGCTTATTATTTATTTCTGATCCATGCTGGTAACTTGATAGTAGAATAACAACCTGAGAGTTGCAATAAAAAAACTACCGAAATAAGAAAGAAAAATTAGTAAAAAAATGAATAAGTGCAATAGAAGAATGAAGAACTGTAGCAAACTGGACTTCAGTTAAGGTTACAAGTTATTTAGAGCAAAAACCAGAAAATACCAATAAACCAATAAGAGAAAGTTCTAGAGTAGAAGGCAATAGGATGACTTGATTGATTCAGCAAAGAAGCAATTCTGCACTGATGCATCATTTTCCACCAGAACAGAAGGATCAACAGTTGCACTTACTGAGTTTGAAATGCTATATTTGAGATTTTTTTAAAGCTTTGATAACCGAGGATGACAAAGGGAATCCTTCATCTTGTGTCAACGGGTGTATCCTCTCCGAAAATGAGTCAACCCAATGAGAATAATGTGGAAATATGCCCATAGCTCGTCAAAGGACATGCATATTATCAGGCACTTGTAGCACCAATAGAAGTGTTAGTCATTGATGATCTGGTGTCATTGAACCAATTCTCACAGTGTAACCAAGGAAGTTGATGATAGTTAGACTAAGGGTACATTTATTGCTGTTCAGTGAAAGATCATATTTGTTGACAGCATCCATGCATTGTTTTGGCAAATGTACTTTCTAACTTTTCTTCAGCAATGATTTTGTCGATGATGATGATAAATTAGTCAAGGCAAACTCCAGCTTCAAATGCAGTGTATGGTTCATCTTTTGGTTTGATGGCAACTTGATGTTATGCACTCTGATGATTTCGTGTGCTGAAAACAATGTTTGGCAACCTCACAGATCATTTCATCAATAATTGGAAATGGATACAAAAACCAGTGAAGTAAAACGGCTTATTATCAGCAGTCAGTCTATGAATAACCTCTTCTGATTTTCAGAGGATGTTATAGGCACCTGGGCCCTCCATGGAAATTCAGTAGATTTTATAATCCCTTCCTTTAGCATTCTAGATATTTTGGAATTTATGAAATTCTTATCATGTGAATAATACCGTCTTGACTTCACTGCCACTGGTTTACAGTCTGGTATCAAGTTATTAAGGAGAAAAGATTGTGGAACATTAATCTTAGTCAGTGCACAGACATTCAAGGCTGGTTTGGGAACTCCAAAAAGGTATTTCAATAGTAGAGTGCTGTCAAAGAAAATCCTGGCCCAATATGGTATCGCTACAAAGGTTTTTCAGAACTAGAGAGTCTAACACCACAGGGA
Source organism: Thysanoteuthis rhombus (assembly GCA_963457665.1). Lineage (NCBI taxonomy): Eukaryota > Metazoa > Mollusca > Cephalopoda > Oegopsida > Thysanoteuthidae > Thysanoteuthis > Thysanoteuthis major. The sequence continues at coordinate 35,598,917 of OY735198.1, read as the reverse complement.
AGCATGAATAAATGACCTGTGCATAAGAACAGATACCATCCAATGGTTTTCGGAATACAAGAATTGATGAAGCTTTCAAAGTTGCTGGTTATTGACTAGTACACATACGGTAGCACCATTGACCTTAACTTTCATTATGGTCTTTGGAAGACAATCAGGAAAACCCACTGTAGCATCATATGAAAGACACTCGAGAAAAACAGCAGATATAGTTGCCAATGCTGGCAAAGCAGCAGAAGTAGATTCAGAATGATAAAATATGGCATCATGTCCTTCCTTCCCACAGTTATTACATTTAGCATCTCAGGCAGGAAATCAGACCAAGGATGCTTGCCGAGTCCACAAAACATATTCCTGACTTGCTGTAGCTGCAAGAAGATCTGAAAAGTGAGCAGGAGAATTCTAAAAAGAAGGAGGGGTAGAAAAAAAACTAGCTGAAGATGAACCCCATGAATTCAAAAAAGAGGTGGGGTTTGGAGATAAGTAGCTGAACCCACAGTAACATAAATATCATCAAGTTGTATGTTGGAGACAAACTGCTTCAGTGCTATTTCCAAAGAATAGGCTTGTTCAAAAGCCATCCATAAATCCAGAGATTTATTCTCAATTCCAGTGTTTCACTAGCTTCCCACTGCCATGTTGCAAGATGTCTGGCAAGTACTTTGTATTTGGGCTTTAAATAGAAAGCAAATAGTAGGTTCAAGGCTTCATCATACAAGCTGCAGTCAGCCATGTGAACTGAGTAAGAAACATAGTTAGGTTAGTAGGTCAAGCTTGTTAACAGTTCAGTCAGGATTTTAGAGATGGAGATGTCCATGAAATTTGGAAATGTCCAGAAACAATAAGTCCAATGTTTGCTGGCTGTCTTGGAGTTTGGATCTACATCAAAATGCTGTAAGAAATACAAGACTATTACGTCTAATACTACTAGTGTAAAGAACCCAATAATATGGTGGTATAGTTAAAATCGAAGAAAAAAAGTATATAACTATCTTACTCATTTGAATGATGCTCACTGGTGAAGCCTTTGTAGCCAAATCAGTAAGGCAATGTCTCAGTAAGACAGGATCCCAAGGATAAGGGATGAGAGTTTAAATATAGACAAAGTCAGGTTCCTAATTTTTGAGCCATGACATTTACTTGATAGTTCTAGAAAAATATCCTTGAGAGTTGCAATAAAAAGCAACGGAAATAAAATGAAAGAAATATTAAGTTGTGATATAATCAATAACAGGATTTTACAAGAAATTCTTCTGATATGAGAATATTATCAGGGTTTTACAATTTGACAAAGACTTACATCAAATCTTATGAAAACTGAAGATTGTCTCTTTCCTTAAACCAGATCTGGGAAATTCCATGAAAACTTTTTTAGAGTTACTGTTTTGGCAAACCCAGTGAGAAATAAGTATTAAGAAATATGCAAGAGGTCAGGCTTGATCCTGCAATCCTTATCTATATTCACCAAGGTGCAATTAGGCTGTGTCTACAGGCCTAAGATATTGGACAAATTCAAAGGAGCCATCTGATCAAAGTCCTAATTTCCATCCTGGGAAGTGTTTTGAGAAAAACACTTAGAATCGATATTTGGAAAATATAACTAATTGACCAGAGTCCAACTTTTTCATCCACGCCATATAAATTTGGGTGTACAGAAAAACGCATAGTGGGTAGTCACATGATATGATGTAAGGTGTGTGGTCAACCCCTGTAATGGTGATGGTATAAGGGCTAGGCCCAATGGAATTAATGAATTTGGCTTGAAGATTTAGGCTGTTTAGGCAAAAGGATACTAAAATGAGTTTCCAAATTTAGGAAACGATTGTGATCTACAGGAATATCAATCTGGTCAGATATCTGGGACCAATTTTACAATAAGATACGGATGTCCAATGGATATAGTGATATCTTAAGAGCAGATTTCATTAAATGTAACAGTGCTATCTTTCATTATTACTATACTAATCAGGCAGGGAAAAATAAAAATCACTGTGGGTGGGAGAAAAGATGGGAAAGAAATTATTTCCATGGAGGGGTGCAGGCTAACAACATAGGTTACCATCAAGAAATTAGACAAATAAACGTACAAAAAATCTTATCCATTTCAACAGGGGAAAAATTTGCAAACAGAAACAGCATGGGGGGTGGCAAATTCACAAACATTCAAGCACATTAGTAAGAAACATACACATTTCAATGTTAAAAAAAATACACTTTCAAAGCTGCGAGGTATTTGTTATTTATAATCAGAACTGTCTTCAAAATGGGGAATAAGTGGCTAAATATTTCCATTTCCAGCTAAATAGGTTATTTACTGTTCATATAAGTAATTATTGGAAGCACATCATTAAATAACTGTATACTAAGACTCCAGAACAAATCATTAAAATTGAACATTTACTCTCAAAACTTTTAAAACTTAATCTCAATCAGCTTTTGTAGATTTTTTTTATCAGCTAAATTGGAGGAAAATCAGCCAGATTAACCGGAAAATGACCAATTCGGCAACTTTGCCTCATTGCAGTTCATTTGTAAGTACGAGTTGTTTGTAACACAGGGTGTTTGTAACCCAAGAACTCCTTGTAAATCATAAATTATCTAATGTACTGTTGCAAAAACGCAGCCATTAAAGATGGTGTAGGGTTCTATTCTTATGTTTGTGAGTTTACGCGTTTGATGTTTGTTTGTTCCAGGGCTCCATTTGGCAACAGACTTGGAAATTGGCATCAGTACTCCACTAAACACCTTCTGAACATAACTTTTTTTTATTTTGGGAAAAAAGCTTTTTTGACATTTCTATTCTGACAGGTTTATTTGTTTGCATGTTCCCGTTTGTCTAGCCATACTGTTTTGTCCAGACTTGAAAGTTGGCATCAGTACAAGCTTTTTTGACCTTTTTTTGGCCTTATTCTGATGGGTTTATTGATAACATCTAGATTTTCCAGAATCTAGATCTATTTTTACGCTGTTTTGGATGTTTCTCAAAGGAAAACGCCAGTATTGTATAAATAGAATTTATTTTGACCGTATTTATTCTTCGAAGGAATTTTTTTCATGACTTCAAATTTTGATGTTAAGGTTGTTTAATTATAGCAATGGGTTTATAAATGTTCATTTCTCTTCAGTCATGAAAGTATTAGAATTACATTTTTGTGCACCGAAAAATCATTAGGAATGCATCAAGAGTTTATGACAAATATCAAATGAGATAACTAGACAACTGGCCATTTTAAGGTTGATATTTGCCAGATATGTTGGTCTGTGCACTGGACATTGCAGTGCCAAGTTTGAAAAATTCTACATATTTCAAATGTGAATTTTCAAAGATACATTTCTCGAAAATCTACATTTTACCCATTTTTTCATATTAAAAGTACTAAGCACGAAAAATATAATGTTTAAAAATATATTTTAGCCCATCTTATGCAGTTCTGAAATCTCTGTAATTATAGCCTTATTATGAATAAATTTGTTTTCTGTAACACATTATTATTGATTAGCATATTATAAATACATATTATCTAAAGTAAATTCAATCTGTAGTTTGATATCTTTGGTATAAAGTATTTATTCAAGAATTTTACAAAAATTATGTCAGTATTATCATGAATATTATTCAGCCAAATAATCCAGTATCCAGCTGGATATCTGACACTGGCTGGAGATCAAACATCCACAACTGGTTCATCATTAGAAAGAAGAGACCATTATAAGAAGTGATAAATTAGCTGATCTGGGCAATCAATATTATTCCCCAAGTACCATCTCCCCCTTTCTTAGATATAAACAATTCTCTTATAAGTGGCTAGTTTTTTGCTCTAGGTAGATGCAGAGAGATGCCCCCAGTGTATATATCATATGTACGACTCGCCAACTGACCAATCAACCAATCTGTGGGAATAATTGCTTCTGTCAAAGTCAGTTGACTGGCACAGAAGAACTTGTGATTTTAACTGCAGGATTACTAAGTGGAAGAGAGAATCCCAACTTGAAGGTGAAGCCAAAAGTTTGGTCTTGCCTTTGATTGACCCTATGTTGTTTTGTCATGACTTTTTCTCTGCTGTAAGATCTACTAGGCTCCCTGAGTGAATCACCATTTCAACCAACTAATGTTAGATAAGCTTATCATGTTGTCTCCAACAGGGAAGGAAATAAATACAACTTTTATCGATTTCCAACCAGGGTGGTTGTTATCTGGTGAATTTTTTTTTCTCCCCTTTTAATTTTTTATTTTAATTTGTAACCCAGAATCAACGTCCAAAGAAGTCTTTGATCTTTTGCACAATGTGGGGAGGACGACAACAGGTGTGAAGTGTCCTAATCAGACAGCTGGTGCGACAAAGGTGTTAAATAGTCAAAAATTAATAATAATGATAATGTTTCATCTAAAAAATTTCATTTGAAGAATACTTCATCATTTTGTGTGAAAATTATGACGTAAAAACTTTGGTAAAATATGTTTTGATAATTGAGACATGTGAACAAATAAAATTTGTGTTATTGATTTTTGTAAAGATTTGTCTATAATATATGAAGATCTAAAAGAAAAAATGTTCAGGGTAAATATAACCAGTGCATACATGAATTGATGAAAATCCATTAATATAATTATCATTCACAAAAATAACAAAATATTTTTAATAAATATTCAGATACCTTCAGTAAATGAATTCAAAAGATGTTAGAATTGGAAGTGGTGTGATATTTGATTTTATTGCAACTTCAAGATAAAAAGAATAGAATTTTTCAATGTTTCAACATCAGTTTCTCACAATTAATTTTCCAATTTCAAAATTTTTTTGCTATTCAAATTATAATAACTAGCAAATGAACATCTTCATGAAATCCTTCCAGCTTCAGTAATACGAGTTTCTTAGAGGAATTCTCCAGTGTTATCAAGAGTATTCAAATTTTTATGATTTTCAAAAAGTATAATCTTAGTCTAGTACACAAGTGTAATGTTTGAGTACTTTCCTTTACAAGCATCAAATTTGGTATACATATACATATGATCATTACAAGTCTTTCACTGAGTAGAGGCACTTTGGTGGCAGGTGGCACCACCCACATATTTGACACCAGGGTGGCATACTAAAATGATCATATTTTTTGTTCTAATCTATATATTTTTTAATCTGTTCACGGAAGCAGACTCCCGAAAACATTCTCTAAGTATAATTTAATGACATTGAATCGATTCAACTGATATTTCTTAACAAAACATCCCAAACAGTACAAATTCGCACAGAAAAGCAACAAAAATTGATACATAAATTGTTTTATTTCCTATTCTACACAGGTTAACGAAATATATTAATATTACATTTTCCTGGTTTCTGGTGACAGCCAGAGTTTCTTTGCACTGCATAAAAATGTCTATATTCAAAAGATTATGATGGATTGAAGACAACCATACTCTTATAAACAATCTGCAGCATTCAGATAAACATCTGTTGTTTTATATCAATCTTGTTGCATATGCACACAATCACAAGTAGGTGTATATGGCATTTTCACCCAGAAACAACTGCAGTGGCTTTTACAGCCCTTTTGACATTTACACTTGACTCATCATCATCCAGGTTTCACCCTCTTTAACTCATTCCAAGTCTGATGGAAAGGTTTGTCAGGGTCAAGTGCCATAGACTTTCCCCATACGTGATATACTTGGTAGCATGCACATTTTATATGCTGCCCTGGTAGGTGGAAATGATTTTTTGATGCAGCGCATGTTCTGTTATATGTAAAGATAACAAACCTTTCCAATTGGACTTGTTTCTCAGAAGAAATTTCTGTTGATATTTCTTTGAATGTTGCTGTTGTCCCAGGGAAGACTTTTCATAAATCCCAGGCCGATTTTTTGCCCTTTCCATTGAATGATGACCCTGTGATATCATGGACAGGGATGCAGTGGAAGGTCTTGCCTGTGCCAGAAGCAATCCATACCTTATTAATCCCCAGACTATCAAAATATGCCACTGTAAGAACAACAATATCAGTATCAACTAATGATGTCCTTGATGCCATCATTTGGAGCATAAGCTGAATGGATGATGATTCTTGTGTCAGCTTCTTCATGCTGGGAGACAGGTTATTCACATCTGCGGCTGATAGTTGGCATAATACATTGTCCCAATCAGCTAAACATCGCCATAAACAGCTTGCACAACTATGTCACTAAGGAAAGCAAACAACTCTTTTTTGTTATTGTCATCTTGCAGGAACTTGAACCAGTTTTGATTTTTCCCGTAACCCAATGTATAATGCCACATTGTCGCCTCTGACATCTAAATGCTTTCAAACTGTCTGCAAGGTAGATATCTCAAACTAGATCAATATAATGAGCTCTCTGAAGCTGCTTTCTGATGTACGAGACAATCACGTCTGTAGTATAGTCATTGAAAAACTTACTACCTTTGAGCAGTAAAAAGTGAACCGCTGTAGGCCCAACAATATCACAGAGTCTGCTGGTGGTGAATCTGAAACAAGACGAATCTCAAGACACACAAAACAATGGATACATGAATTCTTCTTCTGACACTTGAAAGCCTGCCCAGACTCTTGTGGCAAAATTTCAGCTTATAGGGATCATAGCAAAATTTGTGTTCAGAGTAAATCAGAGCAAAGGTCAAGTAATAAAAATCCGATATTAGTGAATTCTTTTCTCCATACTTGGTGTGTAGATTTACATACATCATTTCATGGAGAAAATGGTTCCTGATCTTGAAGATTGTGCCTTTTCTTCATCTTCGAAATATCTATTAATACAAGTAAGCAAGTAAAACAGAACGAAGATTGGCTACCAATACAGGCCTATATGTTCCTATAAGAAAATTATGCACCATTTATACGTAGATCTGGAAATTACAAAAATTTTCATGCAGATTGAACATTATATCTATTAATATTCAGACCATCCTCATCTTGGTCGTTTATCATACAACGTTTCGGCCGTTGCACTCTACGGCCTTCATCAGGTATCATCTGGTAGGTGTGGGGAAGTTATTTATCCGACGGGGGTATATTGACTGCACTACCCTCTTAGCATTAGTAGTATTATTATTGTCTCACACCAGGATTGAACCTAGAACCATCAGATTACTTTGCAGTAATTTTTGTCTGATGCTGTAACCACTACGCTATGTGTCCATGTGGACAACTGGTGCTAATTTTTAGGAGCCTTAAACCTCAGGTGACAGTTTTGATGTTATTGTTTTCTGTCTTTCATTATGAGAGGATCCCATATGGTATCCATTTCAATGCTAGGATTACTGAGGTAGTTTTTCTTGCCTAGCATATGGGACAACTCTTTCAATTTACGGATTTTCCAATGTTCTTCCTGGTCAATTATCTCAACCTTGTTCCAGAGGGGTAGGTGGTCTCCCTTTTCTTTCCATACATGGTCAGCTATACCCGATTTATTGGTTTCACCTTTACTCACCGCTTTTCGGTGTTCTTCCACCTGAACCTTCAAGGGGCGACATGTTTCACCTGTGTATTCGTGCCCACAGCTGCACGGTATTGAGTATACACAGTTCTTGGTGTTCGATAACTCAATGGGTGGTTTGGTGTAGGAGACGTAGCTGCGTAGCGTTGATCTACTTCTGAATACAGCCCGGATGTTATATGGGGCGCAGATCTTCTGGATCTTCTCAGACACATTCTTAAGGTAGGGGAGACAAACTGTAGTTGGTTTATGATTGTCATCCTCCTCCTCCTCCGTCACTCTCCTTTCTCTAGTGGTGACAGTTAAGCCTTTGGGGTAACCATTTTTCTGGAGATTCTTGCTTATGTTACGCATCTCACAGAGGTATGTGTCAGTGTCACTACTTATTAGCTTTGCTCGGTGCTGTAAGCATCAGACAATCCCTTTCTTAACGCTGTATGGTTGGTTAGAGGCAAAGTTGAGATATTGACCAGTGAACGTTGGCTTACGATACACAGATGTATTGAAACCTTGTTTTGATCTTGTTACCAGTACATCCAGGAAGGCTAATTTATTGTTACTCTCCTTTTCGATTGTGAACTGTATTGGAGCTCTGATCGAGTTCGTGTCGAAGGTGTCCTCTACATATCGAAGCCACATGCTTGGCCTCAGTGGTGATGTTCCTAAGGCCAATTCTTCAAAGTACTCCATGTATATATTTGCCATCACTGGTGATAGCGGTGATCCCATAACAGAATAGAAGGTAGTCAGAGGTAATGTAAATTGTAAAGTTTCAGACCTCTGTTCACTCAATGTAAAAAACAGTGCACAAATAAAAAGAAAATAAGAGAAATAAAGAAAAAACTGACTTACAATCTTCTGCATGAAGAATATCAATAAGTGCATTCCTGATTGAGAAGTTTTACACCTTCATTCACTTGGTGTTAGGAAATGGGGCATAAATTAGTTAGCCCCACTCCCAGAAAGGATATTTTGAGGGCTGGTTTTCAAGAAATAATTTGCTTTGAATAAATATCAATATCTAATTCAACCTATACTATTTTTCAAGATCTCAGGGAAATATTGTCATGTGCCCAATATCTTTTGGCAAGCATGTCCACCTACCTGACCCCGACTCTTCAGATAGTGATATAAAGTTGCATAGAGCACTATATGGTTTGGAAAGATCAAGAATGCTGACACACAACCTACTGAAGTTGTCACTCCATATGGGAAAAAAGTGTCACAGAACCAGTAGGACAAAAATAAGGATGTAATTTTTATTTTTTTTTAAATTGAAAAATTCACTATCTTTCTTACCCTCTCAATCCAACCAAGCTTTTCCACAAAAGTCATAAATGCTAGGTTATAGCTGTGATGAAATAAATGTGTCCATTTTACAATGGGTTATTATTGTAAATTGAGCATCCCCTGAAAAGAATTGAAAAAAGAACCATAATTCTGTTTTCAGAAGGTGGCTGCTGAACTGCAATTGTAAATTTTCAAGGCCTCATGCCAAAAAAATGTGACCAGGAGCATTGAAACAGACAGATGACTGAAAAGGGAAGAATACCTAGACTGCATGTTGTTGCTTGGTCAGACCCAGTGATCATGGCCACAGTAATTCAATGTGGAGTTTTGAAATACAACACTACTAATCCTTTTGTTTTTATTTCAAGGCATTTACTTTAGTCAGTGATGAACTGGAAGATAATATTTGTACGTTTTGCTTTTATTTGAAAATTTTGTACAACTGAATCTCATAAAATTATTTGTCTGGCTCACGTCACATTTTTTCAAAAAATTGATACATGGATATCTATGATTTTTCAAAACCTAAACTTCATACTGATTAAGCTTATATCTGTGGGATATCATTTTAAGAAAGAACACTATTTATAATCTTTATTCAATCCCCAAAGTCCAAAGTTACTCATGATGTCAAAAAAAGTCCATACCTAGGATAATACATTAGTGAATTAAGGTACACTTACAATGCACCTGAATAATGGCGGGGGTTCTGTATTTGAGGTCACATTTATCAATGTTATAAGTGATTTGTCAAAAGAGATAACTGTTTGATGCTAATTATACAGTAGACTCCCTTATTTATTTATTTGCAAATGCAGATGATACACTTGATCTGAATACATTTTCAAATTCTATAGAGAAAAGTTAACCATAGTCACAAAGTTTCAAATTGTACATACCATATCAAGGGAGCTATAAATGTCGGAAGTTGGACAAAAAAGCTCTATCGGTAAAATATGATTTTTTTCAGGGGAGAGAGGGGGGGGGCTGAAGATGACCTGGGTAATTTCCATAAAATTAGGTCAAATGAAAATAGAAAAATTGAACATTCAAAACAGAACTTCAAATTTATTTACAAAGTTCCAAAAAGACTCTCTACTGGAATTTTTTTTAATGCCTTCCAAAAAAATTGTCATTTAACTTATGTTCATGCTATGTACATGCTTCTGAGACATTGTTTTTCAGAAAAATGGAATTTCACTAATCAGTAAAAAAATTTTTTTACAAAATTTGTTGTGACTATTTCAAAGAAAAAATTTCATTAAAAAAAAAAGAAAAAAAAAAAGATTTTTCATTTTTTTTGTTGTATAATTTATGTAAATGAGGCAGTTGATTATTTTTCCTTTGGTTTACACTTTAACACCCAAATTACATAGAAATCCTTTGAGAGTATGCAAAAGTAATTTTTTTATGACTAATTTCCATGCTGCGTTTCTTCGGATTATTATCAAAATAAAGTCTCTGAAGTACATAGCTGATACTGATGGTTCACTGACATTGAGGAGATTAAAGCTGATTGTTGGTACCAAGGGATGCATCTTGAACATGTCACTTATTGATAATGGTTCCATAACTTTTGGTTTTTCCCGTAAAATCTTGCCTTATTTAATAAATTTGCATAATTTCCTGTTCAGTAATGAACTTATAGTTCGGTTTTGCCAGACTACCCAGCATTTCAGTTGCTTTATCAATAGCAATGTTTTCTTCTTTATCACTAACATTCTCATCATCTTTGCTGTCGTCCATATTCAACGTGATCTCTTCATCCATAAGGGAACATGCAATCAGAGCATCATTGTAAACATTCATTACCCCTTCAACATCTTTGGCATTCAATACTTCAGCAACTACACCAGATATTTCTTTGACAAACTCAAGCAGTTCTGGGTTGGGTTTGGGTTGAGTATCATTGGGTTTCATTTATATACTATGATATCATTAAGAAATGGATATACCTTATTTTCATTTGAAACTGTATTTGAATCAACATCCCGTTTTTACACGGTGAATATGTCAGTTGGCCTAGACAATGTAAATAGAATAAGCAATTGCCCTCCTTAAATGGAGTAGCCCATTCTAAACAAGCCTGCTCTATCACGATCAATCTCTGTTTTCTTTTCAGCTTTGAATGTAATGCTTACATGTCTTTTTTTTTTTTACATTAAATGTATTTCTTTATTTGTTGGTCAAAACATCAGCATTTGTCTATATTTTAATCATGAACTATGAGACATGACCTCTGAATTATGTTGAAAAAAATTTCCAATTGGAATATTTCATTTTACATGGAAATTTAGGGTGTTTGCTTACCATGATTACATCATATTTGAAAAATGATCTTTTGGTGAAATCATGGGAATTTATTGCAATAATTTAAAGCCTAATTGTACGTGATGAACAAAAAGAGTTTTCAGTTCATCAGTATAGTTACATCTTAAATAGAATTCCTACCCATACCCAAAATTTAAAAGGAAAAAAAAAGTAAAATAAAAAAAATAAATTGCTAAACAATGCCTATTATTAGCTTATACAACCAGTCAGGGTTTTTTGTTGCTATTATTACCCAGAAAAGTTCATATATTAGCTTTAAAATATTCCTTCTAAGTTATAAGAATGTATAATAAGTGCTTTCTAAAGCCTGAATCATCTCTTGTGTGTTACATTTGCAATAGATGCGATCAGATCTGTAATTGCAATTGGCAACAAAATATGTTTGATTTGGTTTGCCCCCCTCTAAAACCCTTGAAATGTTACAAATCATCCTAGATTTTCCCAGCATTCTGTACATTAGGGATACTTCAATTCTCACCTACGATGCCCTGTTTTGACGGCACAGAAGGCGCCAATGAATGAACAAAATCAGAATTTCAATATTACATAGATAGAAGTCATTATAAAACGGCTGATTGACTAGAGATTAATTGTGATGGGAATAGAATTCTGGAAAATGGTTCTGTATAACTACATTAGTAGATAAATTCCTTGTGATATTGTTCTATTCTGGGAAGGAAACACTAATGGAACTTAAAGAAGAAAGAAGCAGATATTGCTACAGGGAGTGCAAATCATAAAAGTATAGATGAATAAAAACAAGCTTACAGGCTTAGAAAAGACAACTGTTGGTTAGGAGTGGATTATTGTTCATAGCATCATATACATCAGAATTTACATACTACTAGGTAGCAAAGAGACAAACATGAATAATGAAGTTGAAAAAAAAAATAGAGGCTGAAGTGACTCAGTGTAGCCTGTTTCTTTTGCCAGTCACCATTGGGGCAGAAATAAGCATGGACATGTAGGAAATGACTATTTGGTGCCTTCCAGAGTCAGGTGCGTGCACACTATGCAAATTGCCCAACTCCATAAAACATCAACAGGCAATTTGAATTGCAGACTCAGTACTGCAAGATGTGTGCTAAATGGTGAAATTGACAAAAACAAGTGTGTTTCGGTCTCCCTGTTTCAGGTTCAGTGTTGTGTGGTATTCCCGTTTTGAAGCCAGCATTTTGCGTTTGCCCCACGTTGAGGATGGACACACTACCAAATGCTAAAAAATGCTGTGTTTTTCAAAATTACATAATCTAGAATTATGATATTTCATATCTTATTTTTTGGTTCAGTGAAAAAAAATCAGCTTTTTTCAAGTCATCATTTGTAGTATTTCCATATTCAAGTCCCCCACCCCCTCCTCTTTTTGTTGGCAGATTTCTTCCCATATTTGGCAGCTCTTAAATTCTTGTCTGGACGTTTTGACAACAGTTAGGTGGCAGATGTTAGGGTTAGGCAGATGTTTCGCTGAAAACTTTATTACCAGAGGGATATTTATCATTTTGGGTTTTACTAATGAATCTGCAAGTTAATGGTCTCCAAATATTTATATTTGATATCATAGAAAAAAATAAAAATAAAACTAAAACTTACTTCAACATATATTGATTTAAAGATTATTCATCTTTTTAAAAATCACACTCCAGACTAAGTTCAACACTGGAGTTGACTGTTTCTCCCTTGGAATAAGAATAAGAACAATCCTCACCAAATTTTGTCTGTCCTGCCATGTTATGAATGAAATTTCCCTTAATTTTATCCCCTAAAATAAATTCCTAACCCCCCACCCTGCGAAACCATTGATTTTGACCCGTATAAGTGAACAAAAAATCCCAGTGAATTCTTACATCTGAAAGTGAACAAAAAAATATCCTAAGAAAATTTTCCAACATTTTGATTCTTAAAGGTCAAAAAATTAAATTCAATTCTTTGTCTACAAATTGAAATGAAAAGTTTTTCCTGGATTTGGACAGCTAAAATTGAAAAGAAATCTTCCCTTTGATTTTGACATCTATCTATTATTATTTATTTATAATAAAATTTATTTTCTGTTTATTTTTAGAATTTGAAATTAAAAGACTAACCGAAGGGATGAAGTTTAAGTTGTAAACCTTCACCCATTTGATGTTAAAAACAGCAGACAAATAAAATAAAAAAATTGGTGAGTATTATTTTTGTAAAACAGGAACTGCAAATTTACACCACTTAACTAAAAGGATCCCCTTTCTTTTTCACTACCACAAAAGGGTACCCATTACTAGTTACAGATGCAAAAAATCTGGTAGATTAGTACCTAAAAATAATATTGAATAGTCTGCATTGCACTCGCACCTATTGATGACATGATGGGTCACAGGATTGTCAAGTATGTACATTGTTCTAATCAAAGACACATTTCCTATATTGGAACAAGTGTCCCCCACAATAACACGAATCATTATAGTGTGGTTTGTTCCCCCTGATATATCGTATTTCGGAGAGGAATTTTTTTGTTTTTTTGCCAAATTCATCACTTGTACATCAAACTATGTCACCACCTAAGGCACTTCAATAATACTGAAGTAACAAAAATTTTAAATAAAATTGCATATAAAAAGAGACTTCAGGGCTATTTGGCACTCCACATGAAAATTACCAATTGAACTGTACCTGTGTTCTTACCTAGGGAGGTGGCTGGATATATAAGGGCCAGGGGGACTTGGCTCAGCGATTTAGTCCAACATCTAATCAAGTGATTCCAACCTGGGGGCCCACAAATCTCTATGGGTAAGGGAAAAAAGTATTACTGGGGGATCGTGGGCAGACATTTCATAAGTCAGAGGTCCAGGAGCTTGTTGATTAGGTAACCCTCCCAAAAGCAAAGATGTAGCTAGAGATTTGAGGGGCCTAGGTAGAGGTCTTGGTCCCTTGAGCCCCCCCACCAACATTCAGGGAGATTTGTCAAAACGAGAAACATTCTAAATTTAACACAAAATATGCTAAATTAGCAAAACTGGCAATATCCTCTTCTGGAAATTCGATGATTGCAGATTGAACCGAACCCGTCTCTAAAAATTTATTCAAGGAAGTAGATACGAACAATTTTGAACAAAAGTTTCTAACATGAAATTGATACTAGATTTTGAAAATACAATAAAAGATTTTAAAAGTGTTTTTGATTCTTTAAATGGTTTTCTAAAAATAGATTAGTCTAAATTTTTGTCTAAACAAAAAAAACATTTGCATTAACATAGATTAGAGACCCAAGTTGACTGGATTAGTCTATACATTTTTAACAAAAAACAAAAAAGTTAAATTCTTTCAGAATCCCTTGAATGAAAAGTGAGTTAAAACAAAAAAAAAAAAAAGAAGAGGTTCCCATTCTTCTCAGAAATACAACCTCTGTAAACTATTACTAAGTTGAAAACTTTAAAATAAGGGAGAGGTATGTCTGAACCCAAATTACTCATCAACTAAAAAAATCTGTGGGACCAGTTGGTAAAAAATTCACTAAAAACGGATCGATCCTGATGTGATATCAAATGTGCTAAGGGAGACTTGCCCAGCTCACCTCTTGTTCCAATACTTTAATACATATGAGTCAACAGGAGTGGAAATCATAGCTAAACTAGAAAAAAAATAAAAAATAATTGCTCACCCCATATTCCATGTCTGATTTTTATCCCTTGCAGTGCTATGAGTACCCATATCTACCTTATCAAGAGCAGATACAACAGGTACTAAGAGCTAGTGGAGCTCTCTGAATACTCTGATTGATATCAGTTGTGACTAATCCATCAGATCTCCTTCCTACCAACACGTCATGGGCCAGCATTGCAGGGCATGGCCCAAAACTCCCCATGACTCACACAATGGGAATTACACTGGCTGTTCCTGCTGGTTCATCAGTCTGGAAAGGCACAGCCACATCACTTGCCTCAGATGGGAGTGATGTGCTTCAACAACGACTACCCAAGAAATACCCCTAACAAGAGAATAATATTATACATTGGCACCAGCATCATCAGAACACTCTCAACAGAGGTGACCATTCAGTGCAATTTGTGCAAACTATTAGAATGAACACAAAATCTAATTTTGTCAACAATTTTGTATAGAATCATTTAAAATTATCAGAAATTGTAGAATTTATGATTAAAAAAAAAAACAAAAAACAAATACAATATTTTTTTCAATTCTTATAGTATTTTATCAAGGCACTGGAAATTGCAAAAAATCAATCTAGAAAAAAAAAAGTGAAATTATTTTTTAGTTCTGATATTTATATTTTTAAAGCAATCTTAGTGAATAAAAGATATTTTTCATAACAGAATTAGAAGATCTTTAAATACATCATTTAATGATACCTTTTGAGAAATTTCCTTGAAAAAAAAGAAAAAAAAATTCTGTAGGGGAAGGGTTACTGCTTAGAAATTTGTCTCAAGCAATTACTTAGTGAAATAACAACGTGGCTAGTGGCCAGCAATAAAGAGGAAAACAAGCTTACCTTTCAGAGCAAGGGGAAGGTCTCTACCTTTTTTTTTGTATGGGAGCACCAAAATGCTGACCCTAGAGATTACATCTTGTAAGACATTTTCTATATCATATCGTCCACACATGAAGTAAAAGAGTAAGGATTTTCTGTTCTTAGTCTGGTAACAGTTAGTTTGTAAGTGTAAAAAAGATGTTGACTTGTGTGAATCCCTGAAATGAAAAGGAGGCTGAACACAACAGCCGTAAGTTCAACTTGATGGCAACCATCGGGGAGACTCGCTGTTGATTGCCCGGAAAATAACTTCCATAGTTGATCGCAGAGAAATCTGTACAAATGGTAGTCCCACAGTTAACAAGCCATATTAACAACTGTAGATAAGTTAATAAAATAGCTTCCCTACCGCAAATACAGAGGGACAATTTTACAAGCCATGCAGTTAACAAGTGGATAAATTTCGGTTGGTCTTCTCAATGAAAAATCAAGTGACCTTATGCACCAAACATAAACGGATGCTTTGTCTTAAGCTTTTTCTAAACCAGAGAGAGGGAGCGGTGTTAATGTCTCCACCCAAGCTGACCATGAAAGAGAGAGGTCTGCATGAAAAAATTCTAGAAGTTTATTTATTCTGTATTTCAACAACAAACTATCAACAAAGAGATGTATAATTTACCAAATAGGCCCTGGCGACAACTTCTCCCCATTGTAGTTTCAATTTTATACTACAATTTTGTAAAAACACCAGTGAGTGTACAATTTTTCAATAGCATATCAAGTCATTTTAAAAATAACTATTATTCAAAAACTTTTGTATTTAGTAGTATGGAGGTATGAAGGTTCTCCATGCTATGAAATTTGGTTAGACAGTTTATGGTGGCCAAGTGTCTTATGCAAGGCCCATGGCACAGTTCTAAAAGTGGAGGGACACAAAGTTAGAGCTTGCAGAAGGCATCCCCATGGTTGATGCAGCAGTGAAAAAAATTGACTCCACTATCCTCTAGATTGCCGGAAAATGTATTCAAAGAACATTATTTCGACATTCATTTATTATCAGAAATCAGAGGTATTTCTAACATTAGGAGTAACATCTTGTTCATAATACCCTTTGATTTTTGACAGCAATCATCAGATTTGAAAGTCTGACTTACCAAATGCAGAGAACCTGTCCACGTGTCTGTCCATACAAAATACTATTGAGAAACCTTTTGTAGCGATTTTTTTGTAGGTAAGGTGGCTTTTTGTCAATTTGGATGCCATTCTAAAAAATCATACCTTTTCAATGGTCAGACTGGGTAGAATTTTGATGTGCAATCAAACACATTTGATACTGCAAAAAAACTTGTCAGGAGTGAATAATGAATGATAAAAGGAATGTCAGGTATTTAGTGGTCATCTTGGATGCCATCTTGAAAATATACACATCAGGCATTACAAAATATTGCTGAGATATTTTTTTTCAAAGTACTTAAGAGTGTTGAGAGTTAAAAAGACCATACTTCATGCTTCTAACAAAAAGTTCTCAGGGGACCCCAGTAGAGCTATATTTTGACCAGCACTATTCACATCCATTCAAATGTGTCAACATTTAGGTAAGCAAGCTGTTGTCCACTCATAGCTGCCATACTTTCACTTTGAAAAGTTTAGAACGAGTTGTCTGTTAATAGATATAACTTCTGTCCAAGTGAAAGACAAAAATTAAGTAAAATTTTTTTCCTTTGTAAAATGCACTCCATGATTCTTGCTCTAATAACTGCTGCAAATTTCTCAGTCACATCTCCCACGGATCAAAAAGTTGATCATAATTAACAGTATTTTCTGAAAGTACAAGGTGCGAACAGTCCATGTTACACAAAGCTTGTCAGGCATATTCCTCAGCATCAACTTCTCCTTTAATTTTTTCTTGGGTGGAAGCAGGCAATTTTTCTTGTTTTGGAACAAACTTAATAAGGATGCATACTTCACCTACAGTTCCCATTGTATCACTGAGGATTTTACATTTTGGTGTCAAGTCTTTCAGTGATGAATTCAATGAATGTCTTTGGCAATGGTTAACCAAAGCTTTTAACTGGATTGTTTAAATTTGGGAAGCAACACATGATTTTTTTCCCAGCAGGTTAGCTTGCATCATGATACATTTGCCCCCTGCAGTTGGACAAAAATAACTGCATTCAAATTAGCATATCTTTTATTGCAGAAACTATTGAGTCACTTGAAAAAAATCTGTCAGTTTGCAAAAACTAAGAAAGTCTCCTTGGATAAAAACAGACTGGGTACTAAGCAAATACATAAGGGAAGTTGCTCCTTGTTTGCGATGTCAGCTTATCCATCACACATAAAAGAAAGAAAATTGTTTTCTCTTATCTCTAACAACTCTTTTGAAATTTGGTTCGCTATGATTGACAGCAATCCGTTTCACTAATCCAAATGATCAAATTTTTTTTCTTGCCTTTTCAGCCACTTGATAAATGCTCAAGTAATTTTGAATCATCCTTTGCATCTAATTCAAACACAGGTTAATGTTGTCTTCCAGAGATGTATCTCTTTAAAACGCCAACCCTTGACTACCAAGAAACTGCATCATATAACTTTAATAAAGTATTTCCTTTCCTCTTGTCAGTCAGGCTTGCCTGACACCTTCATGACAATAGATTTTTATCGGCTAAAATAGGATTTAGCTGAATGGTTGATTTGGCATCTCTGTCAAATTGTACCAAATTTTATGAAAAAGTTGTACCAAATATACCAAAGGAAGTCGATTATTTATTATACATTTATACCAAATTCAGCCACCCTAGTTTCACAGTGTCTCTCCCCAGCCCTAGGATCAGGGTGTAGCATTGGTGCACTCATTGAAATGTTATACATATTGCTTTTTACATGTAAATTCTAACAATCACCTTTTTTTTTTTAGGGGGGGGGTGCTGACTGTAAATATAATCCAAACTCAAGTAAAAAAACAGGTTCCTCTCTCTTCCTCAACATTATGCATCCCTTTTTTTCTCTACACATGCATGAATAGGAAAAAATAGAAAATATTCTCAAATTTTTATACTTATTTTAGATGAAGTATTGTAGATCATTATCAACGATTTTTTTCACTTCAATGCTACTATTTACCTTCATTTTAATATTTTTGTTGCTTTTTATCACAACTCTTCTTAGACCAAATTTCCTACGACTAAGTAAAAGAACGGTGCTGATTGGAATATTTCTCTATCAATATATATATATATATATATATATATATATATATATACACACACACACACGTGTGTTAATTTATAGTATCATATACAACATAAATAAAATGAATAAAACAAAAATGAGATAAGGAAAGGTAGAAAGAAAGAAAAGAGAAAGAAAGAGGATTTTACAATTTTAAAAGTTGAGAAAATAATTCCAGTATCCAATGATAACATAACAATGAACTCTTAAGCATGGAATTATTAACTTTCAAAATGCTTTCTTATCTTCAAGAAACCTCATTTTTAAAAGATAAAATTTAATACAAATTTGCAACTTACTTAAATGTTGAAATTGAATATTTTGTAGAAAAAAACAATTTTTGAAAACACAAAGAATTCCTCAAAAACAGAAAGAAAGAAGTTGTGAATAACTCAACATTTTTATTCATTCACAAGGAAACTATCAATTTCTTTTCATTGATAAGAAGCAGAAATATTCCTGGATATTTGAAGAGACTGACACAAAAAAGATGACAGTGCATTGTTTTTAATGAAGACCATCCATAGTTGATTTTCAAAGGGTGCAAAATTACGGTTTAATAGGCACACCTGTTAACCAATCAGATTCTCGATATCATGCAGAATTCTCGACTAATCAGGAAAAAGTGGATATGTTGTTTTTAAAAATATTCAGTTTCCTTTTCTCTTTACGGGTAGGATTATACACGTATCTTAGACCTTACATGAAAAATGTCAGTTTTCTCTCCAAAATACGGAATGGGGTAAAGCCCCTCTCGCATCATGGGCCGTAATGTATCATAAAAATTAGGAAAGTTATGGGAACCTCCAGAATTATGAGGGAAACAGAATGGCTATGATACTTTTCGCTAACATACCCCTGTTGAGGAATAATGATGGGTATATGATCTCTGTTGAGCAGGCCACAAGGCTACTATAAGTTAAAGCTAGTTGAAGAAAGTGAGGACTCCATTTTCACTGGTCATATCTGTGGTATATACGTCAATACGCTGTAATTGTGTCCTGTAATAAGAAAGGAGGGTAACAACCGGGTGACAGTAAAAGAAAAAGAAGGCAGACCTTGGAAAATGAATTTTATTAATCCAACAAATAATAGAAATAATTGTGTTTACGTGTGAGTTTTTTCATGGTAAGATAAACGTCTTTCTTAAGTGAAGGAATGTACGTATATTCAAAATCATGTCCAGTGTGTGCAATTGAACATGATAAGATGTGTAAATAGAGTTTGAGGAGTATGCGTAGAATAAACCTCAAAAATGCCAGAAGAAAATGAACATGCTGACATGTTGATTAAAAAGGGTTTAGATAGAGTTTCTGGCCCTAAAAAACCCACGTGTTCTGATTGGCTGAGCCGTTTTTAACCAATCAGCTGTTATTATTCCGGTGATTTATGTTCACTCCAGACTACTTTGTACATGGAGGTGAATAATCATCGAGTCTATTTGTTTCATTTAATATTTTATTTTTTTAAATAATTTGGACCACCACAAGAGCTTGACTTGCAAATTTTCAATAGATTGAGCATACTTAAATTGACACCTGAGAAAAAAGAAGCCTCTAACATGGATAATAATTTATTTTATCATCAAAATCTGTGGTATTATTCAGAAAAAAAAATGGGTGTAATCTTTCTCTGAAAAAAACTATAGAATTGGAAATTTACAACAAAAAAAAGTGTGAAAAGCTGTACATTTGTAATTGAATGACGTATCCGAAAATCTCATATCTCTTACGAAAAATGTCATTTTCATACTATAACAGTGCTTCAAAATATAACTATTTCTCTGATTTTTCTTCGAATTTGATTTTATTGATTCTGCAATTTCCAGTGTGTTAACAATAAAATACTGTATAAGAAGAATTAACGAAGAATATTATCCTCCTGAGTACTTGAAAAAAAAAGAAATTTTGCAATATAATTATATATTTTTTTGAAAATCATTGACAAAATTAGATTAAATACTTATTTATAATATTACTCCATGTGGTAGTGGGAATGATTTTTTTCTTAATCTTTGCCCACCCCCGTCCTAGCTTTTGATTTAATTCATCAATTATTACCATTCATTTCATTCTCGGTCACATGAAGAATGAATGGTTTTGAAAGCCGTACATTAAAATTACTTACTTTTTTCCACAAATAATCGAAATTTTGTGAGTTCATCGGTGTCATACACGTGTTTATCCCAGGAAATTGTTTTGAATCGCAGCGCTTGTCTGAAATTTTCAAGTATGTGTGGATTTTTCTTAAGGTCAATTCTAGAGTGTCCGTTTTCATTTACTTGTTGGTCAATACATGTACTTCTTTTGTCTGTTCTCACGTCAAAGGTAAAGGTTCGTATAAGTACCACGGTTAAAAGAAGTGCAATAGAAAGACAGACACTCGTACAGAAATAACAGATCTCTTTTTTGGCCATGGCGACTTAAAAATAAGCTTTTTTATCAACGAAAATTTCCCTCTTGAGTGAAATTAGTTTAATCAGGAGACAGAGATTCTTCGTTTCGTATGTACTTGACCTGATTGAAATTGATATAAGTATAACAGCGAACAACTATATCGTCAGGCCCCAATTTTATCAAGAGTTTGATGTTATTCATTATCTTTTACTGTTTCGTCACGTGTGTTACTTCATGTCGAATGTTTATATCCAGAATTGAATAGAAAAAAAATATCTAAATTTGTCCAGAAAATATCTAGAAAAAACAACATCCAACCGTATTTATAAAGACTTTTTTTTCGCTGCAAATGATTAAAATGAAATCTAATTCAACATTTGTGGCCAATAAGACTTAATTTTTTGAGAAAAAAAAGGGGTTATTTAGTCCTGATGAAAAATTTCAGTTATATTTGAATGAATGGGTACTAGGTGATTTTGCTATTTTGGATTATTGGTTAAGGTCAAACTTATTTTTAGATGATTACCTGAGAATTTTACCGATATCTAAAAAATATCGAATAAGTGTTTAAAAAATCCAAGTCTCATGAAAAATATATCTGTCTGAATGTGAAATATCTAAAGGCAACAAAAAATGTCCTGATGTAAATAATCCAACGTGACAACATTGATGGGCACTCGAAATTTTTTCGTGCAAAATCGACCTCGAAAAAGTGTCAAAAACGCTAAAAAAAAATGCCGTTCGTTCTCATTTTTATTGATTTTTAAATGGCTAGAAAATAGCTGAAATGGCTAAAATTATTGGGGAAATAGCGCTACATGTTGAATTTTGCGCCACCAAAACAAGAAATGCATTATATTGGCCCGTAGAACTCAACTTAAATCAAATCAAGTTTTCTCAGTGCAAAATTTCCCTGGATAAAATTTCACCACTTGAAGTACCAAGTGGTACCAAAAGTCTGTGGTTAGATAAAAACATGTCTAATCTATTGGTGATCGCTGACTATAAATGATTCTATTTTCTGTTATGTTTTGTTTCTTTTCCTGTAAATTTTTGAGACCTGGTAAAAGATTTATCGGAATAAACCCAACAAGATTCGAAACCGTGTGCTTTATTTTTGAATTTTTGGAATGAATTAAAAAAAAACTCCAGTATACATTTAGATTATGAGACCTGTCAAAAGTTATTGTCACCAAGTAGTAAAAGTTTTATCGTGTTTTGATCAAACCAATGACTTTTTGTCCTGATTGGCATTTTAATGGGGGTATTTATCCTAACAATTTTTGTCCGGTACCCTTTTTGTCCTATGCTCAAATTAAGTATACGCACAACTGAACTGTTGCGTGCCCCGGGGCACCAGAAGCAATTTTGCGTGGCAGCTCACCCGAAACTGTATTTCAGGAGATATAATTTTTTATAGTGCGGTTGCAAGGTGTATCAAAAGAGCAATTTTGTTTTTAATATTGAAAGATTTAACATGTTTATTATTTTAATTTCAAGTTGAAAATTCATAAACAATACTTTCACAGAATATTAGACATCTTTCATTTTATTTTTGATTCAAATATATTAATTTCAATTTAATTTTCAAAGATAACCTGTACTTCTTTTCTGATACTACGGATGAATGTGTTGTTGTTCAGATCTTTTTTTTTACTCAATTTTATTTGATGAATTATTATAAATCATTCTTATAATTGTTTTTATGACTACTTTTTATCATCAGCATAATTTTTTATTGTTTTTTTTAAATTAAAGTCATGATTCACATAAGAAGCTAATGTTTTTATGCACGGAAAATCTTTTGAAAATTAAGCTGTAAGTAAAAAGTAGTTCAGAATGTCTAAAAAAAATGGCATAATTAAACATTTTCACGCAATTGTAAAATTAAAAGCTTGTGGTCTATCTTCATTTTGACTCATGGTGACTCAGGAGATCAGAAAAGGTGTTAAACATAATCTCACTCCTTCACTCAAAATCGATTAACTTTAAAACTTTGAAAATTTTCTTAAAACATTGCGTAAAGTTTTAACTTAAATTTTTTTTATCGGTCTTCCATCCCATTTCATCAACAAAACAAAGGAAATGTCAACCGAGGATTTCTAAACCGAGGGGGCGAAATAAAGTTAAACACTGTTTTCTTATCTTCGTTTTTTTTTTTTTCACTGAGTCGAAATTAGGAAATACTACAGGCTTTTTAGTTTCATTTGTGTGAGAATATGTTGTTTAATTATACTTTTTAGAGAGACTAATAATTAAGTCAAGTTGATTAAGTTATCACTCAAACAAACAGTAATTAAAATAGATAGTTTGTGAATTAGGTAGCAAGTTTGCATATTTCACGAATTAAGCAATATTTTGTCTATTTCAGAGGACATAGGGCTGACTCCGTGCCAAGAAGGCAGGGGCAGAGTGGGTAGCTGACACAGCTGCCCCCTCCCCCGGTGATTCCGGCACCTCAGACCTACCCGAGTGCAAAGTGACTATTATTTTAGTTTGTAGAAGTGGCGATCGATGAATAAGATTGGTTAAATTCTCTTGCTTTTTGTTGGGTAGCTGAAAATGGCGATTTCCAAAAACAAACGTGAGCGCTGTTGGACACTAACCAATTTAGCATGAACTTACATTATAAAATGAATCCCCTACTAAACGCTATTATTGCCATGGTATTTTAAAAATTATACTTTTATCCCATTTATTCTCTAGTTTCTCTTCATTTGTGAACCATTTTTTAACATTGGTTGAATGACAGTGTGAAACTGCATCTTCATACATTGTGCTGGGTTTAGGGTTGTGGATAATTAAAAAAATAATTCTAAGAAAAGATAATAATTCATGCAAGCCTTACTTCTGTAAAAATGGCAGGTAGTATGTGACCATTTTATTATAGTTACATTGTGAATAGACCACTTCGTTATACTTTTAAAAAACAACATTTTCTCTAAGGAGAACTGTATGCTGTTGAAAAACAAATCTTAACATAGAATTTAATATCTGTGAAAAAAAAATCATACAGAAAAGTGATTAATTTGTAGTTTCAAGTATTACTTCAACAATCTAGAAAAAACAACGCAAAAATATTTGGCATATGTTTTTGTATCAGGATTCTACAATCATGTTCTTTCTCTTTTATGTCAATCTTTTCCACACAATGTTGAAAATAGAAGACAATTGTTTAGGAAATGGGTCTGTTTCTGGCCTCTTAAGAATTGTGAGAAATTTTTTTGTGAGTATTTTTTTGTTGTTTCAATCAATGTGATCCTGAGTACCCAGGGATTTTTTTCTTATTTTAAAAAAAAAGTTAATTTTGGGGGGTTCTGTTTACAATCTAACTATCATGATATAGTAGGCACACAGATTCTGCCATTTTTATGGAAGTGTGGCTTGCATAAATAACTTCTCTTTTATTTGAAAAATAGTGCAAAAATGAAAAAAAAAAATGAAACTATAGATAGAAACCAGGGTCAAGTTTTAATAACACAATAAATAAAACCTTCTCATAAAACCTGAGTAAAATATTTTTTCGTAAAAAAAAAAACGTACCTCGAGATTTATTGAAAATATGCGTCCTATTTTGAGCTCACTAACTGAAGAAAATCGAGTGACATAACTCAATAAACTTTACCACGCGCTTTGCGCTTGATAAATAAATCTGGCATTATTGTGGGGAAAAATTATCTACACTACAAGAAATAAATTGATACTCAACTTTGATATCTGGTCAGAAAAAACTTTTCAAGTAATATTTTAATTCAAAAAATTTGTAGTAATAAAATAAGTAATATTTCAACTTGTTCAGCCAAAAAAAACAGACAAAAAATGTGTCCATCTTAGCAAGAATTTACATGGTTACCACGCGCTTTGCGCTTGATAAATAAATCTGGCATTATTGTGGGGAAAAATTATCTACACTACAAGAAATAAATTGATACTCAACTTTGATATCTGGTCAGAAAAAACTTTTCAAGTAATATTTTAATTCAAAAAATTTGTAGTAATAAAATAAGTAATATTTCAACTTGTTCAGCCAAAAAAAACAGACAAAAAATGTGTCCATCTTAGCAAGAATTTACATGGTTAATCAATTCCCTCCCACAACATAGAGTGGGGCAGGACTTTCAAAAAACTAATTTGCTAAAAAAATTTCCTTGGGACACATTGGTAAAAACAGAAAATTTCATGGGGTTATTTTGTATGCTTTTTGCATAAGGCTGTCATGTACATACAGGCAAATAATAAACAGATAGATGAATGAACGTAAGTTATCACCTCTCCTTGGGAGCTAATGTTGGAAAATGAGGGTTAATGTTTAAAAGAGATAGTAATGTTAGAAAAGGGGAAGGGCTAATGTTAAAAAGAGGGTGTAAGGTGGTTTAATGGTAATCTTCTGAATATATGTGTGTGTGCACATATATATATATGGGACAGTGATTAAATAGACGAACAAATGATTATAAATTGCAATATATTATATCGAAACTCTTATTTCAAATGATCTCCAGTCATTAAGCAATTTATAATCATATATATATATATTATATATATATATATATATATATATATATATATATATATATATATATATATATATATATGTATGTATTTATACACATTATCAGGGATACCCAATGCAGCCAGGGGTGAAAGGAATAAATTTGAATGTGATAACACAGTGGAAAGTATGTTCTTTTACATATTTTTTGCACACAATGCAACAAAATAAGAAAGTATTATTTACACTGAGAGTTTATTCTTCAATTATGATTTGCGCTATCATAGAATCATGCCTTGAATTGAATTGTGATTAAAAAGTTCAACATTGAAACTAGAAAACTTTATAGGATTTGTTTTTCTTTTTCTTTTTATTCAGGAGAATAAGTTCGGGAAGTGTCAGTTTTTGAAGAAATCAAATTTTCACATTTTTGGAGAGATTGGGAGTTCTATTCATGTTCTAACTATAATGCTGTCCTGAACTCTTACAACATCAGTTGTACAAAAGTATGGCTTTGAAGTATTTATGTCACTGCCAATGTGGAATAGATTACTACAGGAAAAATTGCTGTTTAAAAAAAAAAAGATTCAAAAGAAAAAAAATTTTTCCAGTTCAGCATTATAGTTATAACATAAACCACCATACCAAAATTATTCTTCTTAACTGACATTTAACCAAAGGTAAAATGGTGTGATTGATTAGAAGCTCAAAAATTTCTTTGGAAAAGAATTTTTTAACACATTTTTTGCTTTTAACCTAGAAATCAAATAAAAAAAAGATGAAGGTAAATAGTAGTCGAAAATAAATGACGAAGGTTTACATGAGGGTCTCTGAGAAAAAATTTCTATTTGTGATGGATGAGACAAACGCTTTTGCAATGCTTCACTAAGTGTTGATAGTCTTTAGTCATAATCTTACAGTAAATGAACACAGAAACAAATCAACTATCACCCCCCAAAAAACTGCAAAATAATAATTCACTGTTAACTGTTCATTATAGAAAAATACTAAGATGTAACTGAAATGAAATTTGTATTCATCAAATTATTGAATAACATTGAGTTATTTCCCAATAAGCACTAATATGAGTGAATATATGTACAGAGATTTTTCAAAAACTTTTGTCATATAATTCACCTTGATATTTCTCCAAATACTCAATCATCTATTACCCCCTATTTTGAAAAGCACTTGTTTACAATACTTCATTTGATAAAAATAAATTGGCCACTTCATACAACAGTATTGATGATTGCTGTGCAGCAATTACGTTGGAAATAAACACACAATGATCAAAATCAAAAACGCTGAACTGGAAAAATTAGACTACTACATCTACCTCGGAAAACAAATCTCCATGAAATCCTCAAAAGGTGAAAAATCACTCTAGGATGGTAAGTCTTTGGTAGAGCAAGCTCAACTTTCAAGTACAAGGAATCCCATTTGTCCTTAAAAGAAGAATATGCAACTGATGCACCCTTCTGATAGTCACCTATGGAGCTGAAACATGGAACCTAACCGACAAACTGACCCTCATACAATGTTTACATGGAAGAATCATGCTCAACATCACATGGAGAGATCACAAGACAGCACAGGATATAAGAGAAAAGACAAGAGTTCAAGACATCAAAGAATACATTAGAAAACTCAAATGGCAATGGGCTGGTCATGTTGCAAGAGTGGAAGACAACTGATGGACATTATGACTCACAACATGGATTCTCAGACTTCACCGGATCATGCGTAACTGAGGTCGACAGAGTACAATATGGAAAGACAAACTCAACAAGTTTAGAAGGTATTGGTTCAGCAACGCCCATGTCAGAGAGGTTTGGTGAATCCTGGGGAAGGTCTATGTCCAACGATGGACAATAAAAGTTTGATGATGATGATGCTACTGCTGATATGAAATTTATTTGTCTTTCCTTGCCCTTTTTTTCACCTTCGTAAACCTTCATGCATGCAGACATAATTACAGACAACCAAATTCATTGTTTCTTTTGTAATTTTAGGAATCAAATTGAGGGAAAGATTTATTTATTCAATTTTAGGGGTCAAAATAGTGAGGAAATTCTTTCTGATTTGAGAGGGAACTCTTTCCTTTTAGTTTTAGGAGTCAAAATCGAGGTGGAACTTTTCTTCAATTTTAGGAATCAAAATCTTGGGAAATATCTATTTTTCAATGTAGGGATAAATTTTCTAAAAAATTTTGAGGGTCAAAATCAAGGACATATTTTTTTCACAATGTTAAGTCAAAATAGAAAATGAATTTTCTTTCTCTATTTTAGGGGACAAAATAGAGGCAGGATCTTCTTTAATTTCGGGGGTCAAAATCTAAAAGAATTTTTTTTTCATTTTTAAGGGAAAAAATGAGAGATTTTTTCCATTTTTAGGGATTAAATTCATGGTGACCTTTTTTTTCATTTTTAGCAGTCTAGATAGTGGCAGAATTATTTTTCTCTGGTGCCTATTTCGAAAATATTTTAAATAGTAATTTCTTTATCATCAATGAAGCATTTTGCTGTGCATGCATATATATATACATATATATATATGGGTGTATATTCTGAATCAACAAAATTTTGAAATTCCTGTCAATTTAATCAAAGGAACTTTCATTATTATATTGGTTTATGATTTTACAACCCAAAAACTCCTGAAACTGCCAAGACTATTCTAGCCAAATCTAGAAATGTTTCCAGTGAGAGAAATTCTAAAAAAACTTTGGATCATAATTTCAAGAAGAAATTATCAAATGATAATTCAGCTGCCAAGAAAGAACCAGTTACCGACCAGATTATTTACAAACCTCCTAATAATGCCATCAAAAGGAAATCACACTGTAAAAGGAGTTGAAAACATTATTGATATCTACCATCTTTGAAACACCAAACACTCTTTACAAGAATCTTATCAGAAAATGTTAAGAAGTTTAATCTGCATACACTAAAATTTGCAACTCCTGAACCATACTCTTATTCTGAATTAAAAGGTGTAGATGAAAGAAGTAGACACACATTGGTCTCTTCGAAAACATAAAAAACATGGATTCTAGGAATCGATTGTGACTTGCACCATATCTTCAATTCAGAACTAGCCTGGAAGGCTTGGATTCTTACAGAAAAACACAAAAACAACCAAGAATGTGAAAACAGTCCCAGTCCACAACGCACATTCAAGGGTAGAAAACAGGAGTATACAACCAATTCTGTAAACAAGATCAAACCAAAGTGAATTGGAAATTGAAAAATAAATTGTTTCCTGTCCACCATTCTGAATTAAATACAAAAATTGAAAAAGTTCTCAACTCCTACAAAAAACACATTCATGCAAGAAATCACATTTTCTCCCATTACTACCAGATCAGACAAAAAAAAAAAAAAACACTTTCTAACTTTGAAATAATCAAACTTGTCATCAGTTTTTGTGTATGTCATTGTTTTACACCAGTTTTCAGTGAGGGAATTTTGTTATCGGAGGAAAATAAAGTCAACACTTGTGTTTGACAAAAGATTTATCCAAAAATGAGAATGTTATATAACCATACAATACACTACTAATACTCATACTAAACGATAAACCAGCTTCTGGTACTAACCAACTGTATTTCATAATAATAATGCTAAGAGAAAATTATGGCTCTTTACTGTGACGTCACTCATTTTCCCATGATGCAATATTAAACATATTCTTCAACTGAACATACATGACTCTATTGTCTCGTCTTTATCTTCTATTATGATTGATTCATGAATCATCAATATGCTGTCCATCAACACATAAAAATTGCATAGATCAATATACTGATAAAATAGTTTTCATTCATTGACTACCGAAAAGTCTCTTTGTCAAATTAAATTTATTTGTACAGTTGGTGTGCTGCAGAAGTCAAATACAAATACAATAATGTTTGAGAACCATTTTATTAAACTAATACATAAAAACTTTCATTTACTCTAATGACTACATAAAAGTGACACAACAGATATTAAAAGTATGTATAGGAAGTGTAGAGTTGGCATCAGCAATATCACGAATATTTGTAGAGAGAACTGACAAGACATTGGACATCAATTGATATAAACTGAAGTGATTGTAAAAATGAAAAACAAGGCGTTATTTGAAATTATAATGAAAAGTTTTATTTGCGATTTTCACAAGTGATACACATCCAATGAAAGTTTAATGTGATATCATCATCATCATCATCATCATCATCATCATCATCATCATCCTTTGATTTCTGTCATCAGACACAGATCTTCTCCAAAATTAGCCAGAACACTTTATCATGGGTGTCGGGGAGCCAATACTTTCTGAACTTGTCTTGTTTATCACACCATTGTCTGGTTTTGTCAGTCATAGTTTTGTATATGATCTCTGAGGATCCACTTTGTGAGTCATGCTAACAGGCACAGTAGAGATTCATGCTCAATATCACCTGGAGAGATCACAAGACATCAGTTTTTAAAAAAAAGGGTCTACAACCAATGTACCCTCCCAATAGTCACCTATGGAGTTGAAACATGGAACCTAACTACTTTGGCCCTTAAACTGAGAACCATGCAACATGCACATGAGAGAATCATGCTCAAAGTCACATGAAGAGATCACAAGACAGCACAGTATATTAGAGAAAAAACAGGAGTCAGGGATATTATAGAAAACATAAGAAAACTCAAATGGCAATGGGCTGGTCATGTTGCAAGATATTGTAATAGAGTTGGAAAATGTATTATTTGCTCATTATATTTTAGTTTACTTGCAGACAATTGGTAGCTTATTTTTGCATAATCCCATGAATGTCTCTGTATGGATACGATCAAAGCATTGGAAAGGATTGTGAATTAATGCTATTTACAAGCTAGCACAGTAATATTTTGGAGAAAAATATTTACTTTTAATTTTTTTATTGACTAAATGAATAAGACTCACAAAATTTGAGTAAGCAGTTTTGAAGTGATGTTGAAGAATAATGCATTTCTTTGCATGTTTGCACACCGCGGTTCCTAAAGAGGTAAAACTTATGTTGGGATTCATAATTAAACCTTTATTTTTCTTCTTCGGCCAACTGAAAATACATTGATAGTTTTCATTTGGAGACCAAACAGAATCATCACTCACACAGAGGTTAATCAGTCCTTCTACTGTCAGCGGCCAGAGGCCAATGTCTCGTAGACCATCCAACCCTTTTTCTGGTCTACCTTCATCTAGTCTGCTACTCTCGTAATGCTCTCATCTACTGGTGATCAACCTTTGGTCCTTCTAGGATTCCTTTTCTATTGATACTTTTTTTACTAAATTAACTTACCCTCTTCTTTTACCTGATATCAGAACTAAATGATCATCTCCCCTTTTCTCTTCTATTTTCCTCCTACTTCCTTTTGTTCCTCACACCACTTAGCTTACTGTCTATCTTTCTTACTTCCTCTGTTACAATCCTTATATTTCTTTTCTCATCAACCCTCTTCACTTTCTTTTTTCTAATATCAATTAACCAAGTTAATGCAGGGTTCCAAGCGGCTGTGCTTTATCTTGTCAATAAATCTACTTAGAATATTTCTATTGGCCATTTGCCATCTGAGAAGGGTTACTTTGTAACTTATCTAATCTTTGACCAAGTATGTGAGTATACTTCACAAAAGTATCTTTAGCAAAAATGCTATTTGAAAATCAAATCAAATATTCAAGACTGAAATGAAGAATACCTCGTGTTTGTTTTGTACAAATTTCCATAGCCAGTTGACCTGCTTCTATGTCATATAACTGAATGCAGACGTTAAAATATTGTAATTCACCCTTGGGTATTATTTATTCAATATTTAATTAGAAATTCTTTTCAGAAAAATCACTATATCTAAATTCCTTTGCAGAATTTTTTGAATGAGTAAATGTTATAGAGATGTTCATAGGACATTATTATTGATACGACAGATTTTTTGCAATTAGAAAAAGTTCAGGAAGCATATGAATCATTTATTTGTTACTGCATATATAAATGAAGAATGGGAATGGCTATCTTATTCTAATTTTTCTGTGAAGAAATTGCACAATAATTTGTACATTAAACATCAGTTGACTTACCACATTCTTGAAAGCATGATTTAATGTATACTTTGTGCTTATCATAATAATCAAATTTATGAATTTTTTTCCTTAGCATACATTAGTTTACACAATGACTTTTTTGAATGATATTTATCCAATAACTTTTTCCTACAACCTAAGTCCATTGGGCAAAATATGTTTGATATATTGACTCACAATATACTTCA
This sequence comes from Thysanoteuthis rhombus, assembly GCA_963457665.1. NCBI lineage: Eukaryota > Metazoa > Mollusca > Cephalopoda > Oegopsida > Thysanoteuthidae > Thysanoteuthis > Thysanoteuthis major. The sequence goes on along the minus strand of OY735198.1, from coordinate 35,566,990 downwards.
CTGCTATTTCTTCATACTGACCAAAATTTCTTCACATGATTTGTTATAATCAATATATGATAAAATGCATAAGTGACGATTAAACTATCAATGACTTATGAGAACAATAATGAAACCATTGCACGGTTAAAATCACTGAATGATAATAGAATTGTGTGTATGCATGTTCGTGTGTGTGTGCATGCATGTATGTTTGTGTATATGATCATGTATGCGTGTGTGCACAAATTATCAAAAATGCAAAATAAGCTATTAAATAGTTGTGTACGTAAATTTATTAACTTTAAAATGTAATTTCTATTTAGATACAATATTAAAACAATCCAAGAATATCAAAATATCTTATTGATTTTATCAATTCAGTAAAATGACATATTCATGTTCATAAAATTTGTGGCACTTTTTCTGCATTTTTACAATGAAAAAACTTTAAAAATATGAGGAGGGGGGTTGAATGGAGATGGCTCCCAAAAGCTTTACGTATAGTAATTCACCTACTGCATTTCTAATAATGTTATACAATAAGAAATATCAAGTAGCCAAGTTGCCCCAGGTCCCCTATTCTCTCGCTATACTCCTGGTTGGAAACTGTTAAATATTGGAAAAGAAACCATTATCATTTCTGCAAAGTTTCAAGAACATTAAAGAAATATCATTTTTTTGTTGTTTTATGAGACTGTTTTTTTTGTCATTTGATCTATTTGAATCCATATCGGATTAGATCTGTCCTATTCGATAACTGATTATTTTACATTTTACACAACTTGAATAACTTGAAACAGTCATTGGTTTTTGTCTAATTAATGCACTGTATAATAATGTTATAATAATATAATTTTTCATTTCCTAAGGAAGACAAAAGATTATTGTCATTAAGAAATAAAGTGCAATCATGGCAACATACATGATATTTGGAAATCAATCCTATATAACTGCCAAGATTATCATCTATCTTCTAATTCTCCTGACTGCAGGAAGTGCACATGGGTCAAAACCCCATGTGTTTTCTGTAATTCAAATGGTCTTTCTGTTGAGCGTTTTTTGCGAGTAAAGAATGCCCCTAAGTTTGCTTTCGGCGATCATAAATTTAGGTGTAGCATATCACCTCTCAACTTTGCAGTAAGGCATACCACTAATAACCTTGTCTCCATGATTATCCTTTGGTCTTCAAAATATGTAGCCTTATGTATTCAAAGCATTTCAGTAATCTCTGCTCCATGGCCATAACTATATATTACACAGAGGTCCTACCTATTTGCTCAAGCATTTACTTCTGTTTTCATCTACTACTAACTGAAAGTATATACCTTTTGATCATGGATCCAATCTCTCTCCTTATTTAGCAATCAAGCCAACTTTACCAACAATTATATCAATGTTCATAATGTTTACAAGTCTTTTCAGCTTTGAATGTAATGCATCTCATTTGTTAACTCATTAAATGTAATCTTCATTTGTTTGTCTAAACATCTGCATTTGCTCTGTTTAATCTCCATGTATATATTTGAACCTGGTAGGTGAATTCTCTCTTCTAACAAAGAATTAGCAACCTCCTTCTTGCTCAGGAAGTGACGGTAAACACAAACACGTGGGGCAGACTTCTTTGTCCTTTTTGGCTACTCAAATCTTCTCGCTACACAGAAACCACAACCATCATTACCCCCCCCCCAATATTGAACACCGATAACTAACAATCCTATACTAGTATTTTGGTAAAGTTATTGAGGTCCATATTTCACTATTGACTAAAATACATTTTTTGCATGATAGAGATGTGCTTATTTCATTGGAATATTAAATTTACTTCAGTTCATAAATTCATAGAAATACACTGCATGATAATTCATATGAACAGAAAAAGGCATATTTATTTGGTGAATGATACAGGGCCCAAATTGGCGACAAACTTGAACATAAAATGAAATTATCATCAATTTTGACTCGTTTTTGCCTTAATCCTAACTTTTAGTTGTTTTTCATCACAACTTTCTACAGCAGCATTTAAACAACATGATCAGAAATAAACAGTTAGCCCATGGTGAGAATCAAACTCACATCCTCTAGGCAATGGGAGTCCAGATTACGCCTGGCTCTTACGATAAAAAGTAACTGAAAGTTAGGATCTTAGTAAAAATTAATAATAATGTTCCAATACCTCATTCAATAATTTCAAAAAATTAAGAAATATCATTATAAAATGAAATGTCTAAAATATATTGGGAGTCATAAAATTCAGAATGACTGAACTGAAAAAATAATTGTAGTTATGAAGAAATATTCAGAAATTCAGAACAGAATGTCTTTTGGTGGCATGCAATGTTGAGGATGATCAATTAAAAAATTAAAGAAAGGTATGATCAATGAATAAGTTACCTCTAATGGGGGGGGTCAATGATTACCAAAAAAGTCTGAATTTAAAAAAATAAGACTGAATGCTGCCAGACACAAACTATGAATGAATTTAGCATAAATTTACATTGTGAATTGAACACCCCAACGACACCTGTTTAGGGGGTGTATTTAGAAAAATTCAAAATGTTTTTTCAAGACATAAGAGTAAATGTTCAAATTTTCAGCCCTCTAGCTCCATTGGTGCAGCCTGTATGTATGATATATATATATACATACATTTCCAGCCAGACAGACAGACAAACTTTAAAACTGAAGGAACCTATGTTAACAGTTTTGGTGACAGTTGAATGTATGGTTTCTAAAACAAAGAAAAAAAAAAAACATCAGAAACTAATGAAGTCACTTCAGCTAGCAGCCATTACTGATTATCCAAAGGAATAAAGATTGAAATAAGTAATTGAGAATAAAGGAAATATATTTATTTTTAAATCTGGTCATGAGATGTATAGATAGAATAAATAACCAAATAAAAAAGAACAATATGAAAGTGTAATTGATGAAAATAAAGCACCTAAATTTTTATCATTAATATGAAATTATTCTTAGAGAATTTTCAAAAGCTCCATTATATGTTAACATAATTGATCAAGGACACATAATACCCATTCTATAACACTTACTTTTCTTTAGCCAATATTAGATATCTAGTCATAACACTTCATATCAAAACCAAACTATACAGCATGAAGCAGAAGATGATAGTTATTTTCTCATTGTGCAGCAGGTAGGCTCCAAGAAGAGATGTAAAAAGAGACCTACCCCTCCTGATAGTAGAACAAAATGAAACAGGGTCTTAAATGAAAAGTAATGGTGTCTAATAATGGAATATTGGGTTTGAACTTACCTAGAAGGTGTACAAACCTGCATTTTTAACCTCTTTTCTCTCACTTGGTCATGGATTGCTTCAAAATCGTATTTTGACAGGTTATCCTACTCCAGCTATCCTGCATAAATGTTTGTATTTCAGTTTTACCTGAATTTCTATAACAGGACAACCCAAACAAGACATTATGAGGGCTAAATTATTATATTGATGATTTAAGGACAATACTTTAACCCTTAACGGACCACTTTTTCAGGATTTTATCATTTTTTTTCTCTAGAATTTTGGAGATACCATGTGAACAGACAGAAGCAAGAACAGAAATGTATCAAATATCAAAAGGGAACAATATCTGTCAATCAAAAACATATCCCTGGATCTGCCCTAAAATTTAATCACCTCTTCCTCACAATAGAGCTTACCTTTTTTACAAAATTTCATTGAAATTCATGTAGAAACTTCAGAGATAATGTTTAGACAGTTAGGAGTGAATATAAAAAAAGATTTTTGATTTAGAGATATTTTTCTGCTTGCTTTTCTTACTTAACTTCTGTATTCGCCATCAATCTTTACAATATCTCCAAACGTTCTCTATGAGTGTCAATAAAATTTTGTAAAAATATTGGTCGCAGGGTAAGGAAGGAGTGATCAAAGTTTGGGTGGATCCAGGAATTAGTTCTTGATTGAGAGATACTTTCTGTTGTTTTTCTATGCTTTTCTGTTTTTTCCCCTGTCTGTCCATGCAATATCTCCAAGAGTTCTTAATGAATTTCAATGAAATTTTACGGAAAAATGTTACATTTTTAAGGAAGAAGTGATTAAATTTTAGGAGGGACCCAGGAATTTGTTTTCAATTAAGAGATATTTTTCATTTTTTTTCCCTACATATCTGTATTTGCTCCTATCCGTCCATACAATATCTCCAGGAGTTCTCCATGAAAAGATGGCCAATAGGCTATGGAAAAAGTGATTATACTTTGGGACAGATTCATGCACAATAACTTAGTCATAATTGGAAGAAATACACATTCACAGTCATCCAGTTTGAATTTCAAAATAGTAACTCTCACTTCCGATAGACTATTAACATTGTATGCTGGAATACCCATCTTCACATTTTTGGCTCTATACAAATTGACAGGATACACTATTGAAAAAATGACAAAATTCTTTTCTCACACCCTAGCAATATATGTCATCTGTACAAACATTGAGTTTTCTAGTTGCAAAGAACTTGAGGAGGTCAAATTGGCAGTCATCTTGAAAAATGGCCACCATCTTGGATATTCATCGAGGATTTCTTGGGACTAATGGTGTTCTGGAGACTTCATAGAAATGCATTATGCAGAAAAAAAATTTATGTTTTAATTTTTCCCAATTTTGGTTCCTAATTGGGCTAGTTTGCCTGGTCTATATATTTTCTTTTTCGTTTATTGGCTAAATTATTCAAGTGAATATTAATGTTACTTTTATATCTTTTCTCTTGTTTAAAAGCAGTTCAATGAGTGATATTCTATTGATTTTGAGAAACTGAATCTTGATTCGTAATGTTATTATTCCAGGAGTCCCTGATGACTATATTTATCTGCTACCTAAAATGTTTACTTTCTCTTCCCTCAGAAAATTATAAATAATCAAATTACAACTGATTTAAGCAAAATACTTCTTGAAAGTACAATATTTAATTAGAAAGCCTTTATAAGAAATTTTCTCCATCAGTAATTGAAGGTTACATACAATAGGATTCATGACTTGGGATTTTTTCAATTTTTTCCCTACTCCAATTTTTAAACCTTAGAGGCTATGTGTATTTCTAGTCATATTATAAATACCAGTAACTATAATTATTTTATATAATTTTACACCAATCTTTCATACCAGCATGCATTGTTCTATTTTATTAATTTTATTGTAAGAATAGAATGCATCCTTTGTAAACATGTACAGTGGTTTATCTAGGATGTGGCAGACATGACATATATCCTAGGCAATTTCTTCCAAGTCACACCATCCATTCTCTGATAAAGGAAAATACAATTTCTTTCATTATGATCTGTCTTTACTTATCAAGGGTAAGACATGCTGGAATTTTAAACCATATATAAATCATTAGTTAAAAATACATTGCTTAGAGCTATATGACTACATACCTTACAGTATCACTGCTGAGTGGGAGTAAAACCATTTCCCAGTGCAAACTGTTACATACTCATAATACTAATAAAATATTGCTTATTAACAAATTAACAATTATGTCCCTTTACTGTGATTTCATTTGCCTTTCCCAGCAGGCATTATAAAAATCAGTTTTGCTTGACAGCACATGTTTCTCTTGTTCTTTCATTCTAATCTAATTGCATCTTCATTAATCATTGTAGCACGTCATACAGAATGGTGTCGGAAGTTTAAATAAACCTATAATCTACAAAAATATAGGATTATTTTTTTAAAATGGAGTTTTTACCACTTCCAAAACCTTCGTATTTTAACCAGAAAAATCTTTCCATTACATGGCAAAAATAGAAGAATGAATTTAATCTTACCAATTCTTCTTGCCAGAGAGTGATCAAAAGAGGTGAAGTGACAATTGATTAAAAAAGTTGCCAAAAAGTCAAAACTTGCAAAAAAGGCTAAGAGCGTGTCATGCAAGAAACTAAAATATGATAACTCATCCAGTAACTCTGATATGGAAATTGATTTGGATGATGACTCTGATTTGGATATTTCTAACTTTGACAGTAACATTAGGGAATGTATTGCTTGGAAGGAATTGAGGATGTTTCTATGAATGATTATGTGCTGTGTGAGTATGTTGCCAAAATATCTGTGGTTTAATATGTTGATTTGGTGAGGAAAGACGAGGATGAAGATAGAGATGTTGGGGTTGATTTCTCATGGAAAAATGAGAAAGCAAATGGAAAGTTTGTTGAACCAGATGTGGCAGATATTGCAAAATGTACCACTGGCAAGCATCAAGGCAAAACTGACCCCAACATCTATGACTGGAACTTCTAGAACAAAAGATGGCATTTTCTTCAGGGAAAACTCTAGAAAATAGTGTCTGAAATAATACAGGTTGCAATTTAAGTTGCCAAACAAGATTGAGATTAAATGTTTGTGTTAACATATAAGGGCTGTTATTGTTGTGTGTGTGCTCTTACAATGTTTAAAATGACATTTAAAAATTTATTGTAAGGTATGCTCATTTCTCCCCAAAAGGCAGCTTGTTCTTCCTAACAACACTATGTCTATTTCTCCCCACCTATATGCACCAAAATCACTCCCCACCTAAATGCATTAAATCACAAAAACAAACAAACAGTGACAGATCTAGACTCACGGCTACTCAAACATGAACCAAAATGGATAAACTACCATACATAAATGGTTTGTTACCAAAGCTATCAAATGTTACGAGTCAAGTCAAACGTTCATTTCTCCCTGTTCTCCCCTACATCAAGAACAAGACTGCGAATCAAATGCAATCATAAGAAATCTGAAGAATACTTTTGCTAAATTCGGCATTCCCCAGATCGCAGTGAGTGACAACGGACCTGAATTCAAATCACAGGATTTTGAAATATTCGCAGAACAGAGGATCTTTGAACACATAAAACAAGTCCAAATTATATTCAATCGAATGGAATGGTTTGACGAGAGGGGCTAAGTCAAATCGTCTAATCAAAAATGTTTAATATCAAAGATGCCCAAAACCAATCGTCCAAATACATAATGTCCATTGCAAATAATCCAAAGACAAAACGTCCAAAATGCAAATATGTCCAATGCAATAAGGTCCTATGATGCAAACACCTTCAATGCAATGAGGACCTATGCAAAAAGACCCAATGATCAAAGGGCTAAAGCAAAAAGGGCCACATAGGGCAGGGGAAATACATCTCCAGGAATAGCTGAGACAAGACTAAACAATCCAACTGCAAAAATCGTCCAAGTGAACAGCCTCAAGGATGATGTCTAGCCAATGGCAAGGAATGCTTCACTTGCAGTGACGAAAATCATTTTCCTTGCTCACAAATACGTCCTGGCAAGAAAGTTAGAAGGATAGCCGAGAACAGCGATATAGATGAAATCGATGACTACAGGGCCACAGCCATGGCAAACATAAATCGAATCCAGCCTTCCCAGTGGCCAGGAGTCAAACCAAAACCTCCCATGTGAACATTGTGTCCAGGGTGAACAAAACCGAGAAACGCCTAAACGAATCGAAACATCACAATCGGTAGCGTACTATACACCGATATCGGCAGCACATACGCAATCACCCACCCAGGCATATATGATCGTTGTATGGGGAAAGAAGTAGGAGCAGAAACTGTTACTGGGCGACGACGACGCTTAGGCCTTAGGGTTTGTTCACTTTAGACAAGAGGGTCGTGATCCCACAGAAAAAAAAGCAAAACTCGATAAAGGCAGGTAAACCTAAAATCACACATAGACAGCATTGCATTTCGCAAAAGCTACGAGAGGATCAAGTCAAAACAAGCCGTCCAGAGCCAATAGACACATCAGCAAATGGCCAAAGTAACCACGCATTGGAAAATACAAAGGTCTACTTTTCGCTGAAAACAGAATCGGGAAGCTAAAGACACTCCTGATACATTTTGGATTTGACCCACTCTTCCAACCCACTCAAGTAAGCGAACTCCTAAACTTCACGAGGAAAGAGGGTGTCATCGCAGATGTGGATTCACGGACTCCCTATGACAGTATAATGGAAGTGGTCATAAGAGACAAACGAAATGGAAGCATCTGTATAAATATAGACAATACATTCATAAATCCAGGGATGAAACGAACCATATTCCATGTACAGACGCCCAAAAGATTAGACAAGCTGAAAGCAGACAGAATATCTTATGAAATGGACATGGGTTGGGGATATCAGATCGAAATCGATGAGGAATCAAGAAACAGCAGTTTTCCCAGCACGCCACCTCATGGAACGTCTATACTTCGCAGTCTACAGGGGACCACCAACCTACTTGACAATATTCTAGCGTAGGGGCAAAATCCCTGAGAACGTCAAGGAAACCCTGCCAACTGCCCCAAAAGATGTCATGAAAAGTGGATCATACTGAAAAGTAAATTCACCTTCATCAGAAACGTAATCAGATGGTTCAGTAGATGCTTCTACAGCGTTCTAGCAGCAGACCAACTGCACAATGTGACAGATGCCCAGTCTTTCCTAATGGCCTGCCAATACCACGTCTTACCCTTCACAGTCTGCCTTGAGATGATCTTCAGAAGACTAGACTGGGAGAGTAAAAGAATTAGAATAGACAGCGAGTATCTGAGCAACCTCAGATTTGCAGACAACATAGCCCTTTTCGCAGAGAACCTACACAACCTCCAACTAATGATAGATGAAATAAATGAAGAGAGCAAGAAAGTCGGCCTACATATGAACTTCAGCGAGACAAAGATCATGTGCAACAACCACATCGGAGATAAAAACACTGAGATCAACATCGAGGACACAGAACTGGAGAAAGTAGATCACTTCATCTACCTAGGATAACGAATCTCCATGAGACCCTCAAAAGAAGAAGAAATCAAGTAAAGAATCACACTAGGATGGCAAGTCTTTGGTAGAGCAAGCTCATCCTTCAAAAATAAGAAGATCCCATTAATCCTAAAAAGAAGGGTGTATAACCAATGTATCCTCCCAATAGTCACTTATGGAGCTGAAACATGGAACCTAACCAAGAGACAGATCCACAAATTGAGAACCATGCAACGTGCACATGAAAGAATTATGCTGGGCCTCACATGGAGAGACCACAAGACAGTACAGTACATCTGGGGAAAGACAAAAGTCAGGGACATCATAGAATCTCAAATGGTAGTGAGCTGGCCATGTTGCAAGAATGGCGGACAACCGATGGACAATGTAAGTCACGACATGGATCCCCTGAGATCACATGCGCAACCGAGTCCGGCAGAATATTAGATGGAGAGACGAGCTAGACAAATTCAGAAAGTACTGGCTCCGCGACGTACGTGATTGAGAAGTGTGGCGAATCCTGGGGAAGGTCTACGTCCAACGACGGACGTTAAAAGACTACTGATGATGCTGCTGCTGCTGCTGCTGCTGCTGCTGCTGCTGATGATGATGATTTGCAATCGACCATCCAGCGATTAAAAGTTCTATGATGGAATCCCCCCTCCCGAGAGAGCTGCTCAAGAATAATGCCAAAATCTATTTAGGAGATCTACAAGAACAGTCTTACGTTCAACTTTTTTCGATCATGAACCTTGACACCACAACATTAAAACGAATTTTATAGCAGACGCATCCGAAGTAGGAATACGTCAGCCTATACCAAGAAAAAGAACCTGTGTGCCTATCAACCACACAAGTTGGAAATTTGTTAAAATTGAACAAAACTACGTGCCAATAGGTGTGAGAAACCTAGCCAAGTCATGTGGAATGGAAGAATTCAGATAATACTTTTCATATGCTGGAACTACTTCATCTCCTCAACAACAACTACAACAAATCGGCCAGCAAATGGGTCACAACCCACGCGATCTAAACTTCTAAATAAAGTACTTCCCTGGAAGGAATATGCCATGAAACTTTGGCAGCCGGCACCCAAACCCAATTGGCCATCTCTTGGCAGTACAAGCTATGCTTCGATAATGGAGACAAGATTTAGTTACGTAGAGTCAACTTTGAAGATTCACTGGGTACCATTTCACTAGAGGACTAGTGAAATGGCATCCAGTGAATCTTCAAAGTTGACTCTACGTAACTAATGGGATTTATTGGAAAGCTTCCTAATTTTAGCTTGCGCTATTTTGCCTTTTTCTCTGACCTGCTTGAGACGTAATTCATTTGGGTAGGTGATATTGTCTGCATTTTCATTCCCATGATTAAGTCTGCTGGACTGACTCCTTTGGCCTGAATCGGCGTACTTCTATGCACCATCAATGCATGAAATGTGTCTCTTAAAATTATTTTTGCTATTTTTACTGCACTTTCAGCCCCTTTGTTGGCTTTGGTTAGTGTGGACAGGAAGTGATGTGTATAAATCCATATTTGTTCGCTAATTCTTTGAAAGCATAACTTGTAAATTGCCCTTCGTAACCACTAACCACTTCATTGGGTATTCTCCATCGAACAAAAAAATTTCTAATTCACCTATGATACAAGCATGTCTTCTGTGTGTACAGATATCTGTGCCTATTCTTTACCATGGTCGTTGTGAAAGGTGTTGGTTTCAACTTTTCTTTCACATTTGTTGGCCGGTGCTTATTACAAAATTTACACTTTATGAAATCTTCTGATTCTTTGGATATTCAAGGCCATCCCACCGATGTCTTTCTTCGCCGAGGGACCATAGAATAATGTCCTTGTTATTTCAGCTCTGAGTAATTCTGGAATCACAACCTTGTCTTGGAACCAGAAGAAATCTTGGTGCACAGGCGAATCGTTCTTACTCGGGATGAATCGTTTTATGCCTTCCTTTAATCTTATTTCCTTCTCTGTCTATCCGTTTAGTATTAGGTGCATCACTTATTATTCTGTTTGATCCAACCTCGTATCATTTTTTTTATTTCCATTGACTTTTTATCTGATGCTGGCCAACTTTTCGCCAAACAATCGATGAATGATTCCATCTTTTCACACATGCTACTTTCGGATTCCTTCAACTGACTCTTTGATAATGTATCAGACACTACCAGAGATTTTCCAAGCACATGTCTCGCTGTTACACTATATCTCCTGGGTCTCATGAACAGTCTCTGGCATCGTAATGGAGTGTTTAGATTTTGCATATTTGTCATGGACACAAATGGCCTGTGATCCATTGAAAGTTTTCAAGTCCAGCGACATATCGAAATTCTCACATGCCCATATTGCTGCTGAGCGTTCTTTTTCGATCTGAGCTTGCTTTCTTTCTGCAGTGTTGAGTGTGCGTGAAGCGGATGCCAAAGACTTCATACCATTAACTTCCTGAAATATTGCTGTGTACATTTCATGATTGCGCCTGCGCTAATACTTCTGTTACTCCTATATCGCCTTCAGTTTTTCTTGGCTCGGTTGAATACTGTTCTCTGAGATTACATGTCCGAAATAATCGAGTTTTTTTCTTCCGAAATTCGCATTCCTCCTTATCCAGCTTAATTCCTGTCTCATTCAATATTCCTAATGCTGTTTTGAGTCTCTCGTCATGTTATTCTGCTGTAATGACACAGTAGCGTTTTGTGCCCTCTATTACAATTATTCTTACTGGATCCCTCCTCATATAACCACCAGAATCGAATACACTCTGCTGTATGTTTTCGACGCGTAATACTAGACCCATGTGATGTGTGCTATCTTGATAGAAAATCTTCTGTACTTGTGCTGTCTATTAAGTGAATGTCCAAGGTGTAATACTTTCTTTTTCTTTGAGTTGTGCTTGTAAATTTTCCTTTGCAGCTCACAATGACGCTAGGACTAGTGAATTTTACTGGTTTAGAGGAGGTTTCTCACGTAGCTAATCACATTAACATCTGCTCCTGTGTCTATTTTAAAGCTGACTAACAGCTTGCAAATTTTAGAATTTGTGCACCACGGTTCGTTTGTTTTTCATTGTTCTTTTTCCATTAGCTCTCCTCAAATGTGTTCAATTCCTTCATCTATTCTCAGTGTCTGTATTTTGTAAATTCTTGACTTGCCTGCTGCGGCGAAAATATTTGGTCTGTTACATTTTCAGCATGTTTTCCCCTTCGCCAGACAGTTAAGTTCATGCTGTCTATTACATCTACCACTTCTGCAGTTTCCATGTTTCAAAGAATTAATATTTTTTTGTTTCTTTTCCAGTCGACATCTGAAGTCTTCCCCGATTTGCTTTTATTTCATCAACTGTTTTAGCCTGGATTTCTTCCATCTGGGATTTGACCTGTTCACTGCCCCTCGCCATCTCCATCGCCCTTTCCGCTTGTTCATATAGTGCAAGTATAAATGTTTCAATCGGTTTATCCGGGAATTGATTTCTTGAGTAGAACTTCGCTCTCTCGTGTATTATGTTTGTTTTTTGCATTAAATATGCATTAATTTTCTCAAAAACGGCATCTTTAGCGTCTCCGCCCTCTCTCCTTGTGAAGGAAAATGTCCTAAAACATTTTCAGACTCAGGTCCCATGCTGTATAATAGTGTTTGATCGTCTTCATCATATAATTTTGACACTTGCCGAAATCTCTAGAAACGCTGTAACCATCTTTGCCAGCTTCCAGCGTTCAAATGGTTCGGATAGGGGTAATTCTAACATTTCTTTTTCTTCTCTTAGAAATTTCTCTTCGTTTGATACGGAGTTCTAGATTCTCACACCGTTTGTCCCTTTCTGACAACATGTTTCATTTTTGTTTGGTGATGAAACGAATAAGGGGTTTGGGTTGACGACTAGGATTGGTGCCAATATCCTAAAAGAAATGAATTAAAAGAAATATGTGTTAACAGTACAGCGATTTATTTAAACTGTACAAATAAGTTTGGTAACTCTTCCAACCGGAAGTCAACAACAATACAACGCAATCATCATCAACCTCATCATGTATATGAAACATCATGATCTCTCGTTTACAAAGTCCTCCCATACTAAAATATGGTAAGTCATCATCATCATCATCATCATCATCATCATCATCATCATCATCAGTAGTCTTTTAACGTCCGTCGTTGGACGTAGACCTTCCCCAGGATTCGCCACACTTCTTTATCGTGGGCGTCGTGGAGCCAGTACTTTCTGAATTTGTCTGGCTCGTCTCTTCGTCTAATTCTCTGCCAGACTCGGTTGCACATGTGATCTCTAGGGATACATGTCGTGAGTCACTATGTCCATCGGTTGTCTGCCATTCTTGCAACATGGCCAGCCCATTGCCATTTGAGTTTTACTTCTAAGCTAATAACAAACCTGAAGAAGGCCATAGAATATCCAGACAAGTACCAGGTGATGTACAGGACGTACAAGGCAATGTCTCGGACGCACAATGTGACCAAACAAAGCACAAGGCATACAAGTCACACAGGGCATAAAAAGTATCACCGCTTGAATTACAATTCGAGAGTGGGGGATAACAGTTTTGTGTCAATTGTTTTGTTTATTTTCTTGAGGAGGCGAAACGAAGCAGAACACATTATTTGAAAAAATAAAAAGATTTATCAAATAGCTAGATTAGAATAAAACAAATCTTATTACTTTTTATGTATATATTAATGTTAACGCTACTTTCGAATTTAAAAATGACCAATAAAATTATTTAATGGTCACATTTTTATTTTCAAATCTTGCAATACACAAAATCTTCTTTCAATTATTCGAATATTTTGGCTACTGTTGTACTCGTAAAATTTCAAGACTCCATGCCAAAATATGTGACCAGAGACGCTGAAACAGAGATGTACGAATAGAAAGGGGAGAAAACCTTGCTTACCATGTTTTTGTTGTTAGGTCTGATTGGTGATCATGATTAAATAGATTTTATAGGGTTTCATTAGTGACCCAGGACTTGATACAAAAGTCTCTGATGACAGCTGTGTATCAGTAAACATTTCTCTATTTCTCCTGTTGCACTCTGTTAAGTTGAATAACAACAAAAAAAATACTGCTGTATTTTTTTAGCTTTTAATCTATCTTGAACACACACACACACACACACACACACACACACACACACACACACACACACACACACACACACACACACACACACACACACACACACACACACACACAGCCTTACTGACTGTCTAGTTACGTAGTCCAGATGTAGGATATCGTCCTCCGGGCCTGATGTGCAGGTTTCAATCCTGCCTCGCGGACCTGGATGGGATAATGGAAAGTCTAAAGCTACACTAAAGAGATGTTATACATCGATACAGCTGTCTGTGGATGATACAATAATATATATATATATATATATATATATATATATATATATATATATATATATATATATATATGTATTAATAATAGTAAACAGTAATTTCAAAGTATGATATCTATCTTGATTTTATCTTATAATTAAAAACGTAATGTGTGATCGGAAAACCCCGAGAAAAACTTGCATGGCATTGTCTCTCTCTTTGCTGTTGTTGAGTGTGTTGATGAGATAATTGCTGAATTGTAAGCTGCAAGACATGCGCTAAAGGGACATCAGTAGAATTTAAAATTGCTTCAATGATTCCAGAGAACAAGCATTTGCCACAAATATAAACTCGCGCATACATATGCATATAATTACAATTAACCTGTCTCATTAAATGTTTTATTCGTTAGATTGCCCAAGTTCACTGTTCTAAATCATTATTCTCAGCAGTTGTGAGTTTGCTCATACATAAATAGGAGTTTTCTAATGACAAATCTCTTTGCAATATGCTTAAGAGCTTGATATCCCATACTGCTCACAAAAGCATGATCTTATGTCAGACTATACCGACGAACAATTAATTCTTCTTAGTAGACCGGAATGCAGTGCCTGAAATCAAACTTTGCTATGACACCCCTGCTGTAAAATTTCTGATCTTTGGATCTGTGGGGTTGCAGGACACCAGAAAGATGACATTGGTAAGTTGGATTGAATTGGTCTCCAGTGGAAGTCTGGAAACATATGGAATTGTGTCGTCCGTTTTAAAAAGTTGGTTTAGTAGTTTGCTTACGTTTTATAAACAAAAAAACATGTTTTGGTTTAAAAAAATCTTGTTTTAATTTCCAATGGAGAAAAATTTCTATTCTTTGTTGAAGTTTGCTTAGAATGTAAGGAAACCCCGGGATTAAAAGATGGTTAGTTATGGACGATCTCATTTTTTGTTTACATTTCATACGTATTTAAAATTGAATAACTCATTTAATGTTGAATATATCTCAATGAAATATTGTATAAAGGTTGCAGGTTGCATGAAGACTTCGGTATACAGTGTTATGTCCGATCCGATTATTTGTTTACGGTTTACAAACAAAAAACATGTTATTGGTTCTAATTGGTTTAATTTTTTTCAATTCTTGACCGATTTTTCGGAAATTCGTTTAAAACTTTTGGAACCACTGGAATTTTAAAAAATGCTTATTAATGACCGATCCGATTGTTTGTTCACACTTTATAAGTAATTCAAAATTGAATGAATTCTTTAATTTGAAATTGAATTATCTCTTAGTTCTTGAAGATTTTCAATAAAATGTTGTATGAAGATTGGGGGACGTATGAAGTCTTCATTAAGTTGTGGTAAGTTGTGGTCAATCTGATTGTTTGTTCACCTTTTATAAACAAAACCAAGTAGTGGCTAAGCGTTTACAAGAGATAAGCATTATTTTGAATATTTTAGGGGGTAATTTAAGGATATTACGTTGGAATAAGTACAGATAGGTGATAAAAAAACGCTACACTTTAACTGGCTCCCATGCAAGGTCCAAGCATTGTGTATTTCGACAAGAGTCAGTCATTTCAGCCCATACATTACCCAATGAAAAAAGCAAGCAAAAACAAGCATGCATACTGACAACAAGCCCTGCGTCCAAGCATTCTAAAATCTTTGCTGCGATGAGTTCTCTGTCAGCTCAAGAGTTATGGCATTCCTTACTTTAGTGAGCTATTTCCAAATTACCCTTCGCCATTCGAGCGGGCCTGTCAACCTACCGTCTTATTTCCAGCGTTGCAACGCTCAAGAGCACTCTAACCCAAAGAGCAAAATTTGTACTTTCGTGTCGCAACTAGAAAATTCAGTCATACGCAATATTTCTATCCAGGATGTCATCTCAGGCTCCAGCAAACTACTTTTTAGCACGTACTTTGCATGGAAAAAGATCCAAACCGAATGTCCTGACTTGTGACGTACATATGCCATATCTTGCACAAGGTACTAGACCGTCAAAAAAGGCCACCAAAAAAGCCTCTCTATTGTCTGACACAAAGAACCCTTTACAAATACAAAAGAGTGCATCGTACTTCTTCGACAGTTGTTCATTGGACAGTATGTTCTACACATCAAATTAAAACAGCCGTCCCCAAATCAACAAAAGCAAATCATCTCTTGACATGAATAAATAACGTTGAAGAAATATCGTCATCATGCTACCCATGCATTTCTCTACACAAGGTTCTCCACGCAATTTTGACTCAGTCCATCTGGGAGCCCACTGCATCATCGCGACATCGTTCAGCGCCAATGTATTTAGACACAACCACCAACTGATTCTCATACTTCGAGGAACAGTTGCCTCCCTCACATCGGCCTCCATCATCACCGATGAGAAACACAACTTTACGCGATAATTCAATTCGCCTATGCATAGAAGTACATCTTCTTGAAGGTTCTCTCGCAGTTATACGTGCAGGTCCTGCGCTAGAGTTTCAAAGTATCAACTAACTACTTAGAAGCACAGAATAAATCTAGCAGTCGGCCACCCCCAAAACAGTAATGAATCGCCGAACGTGCATTACAAGAACTGGAACTATAACTTCTCCACCATGACTCAGTAATCCAGTGACGTCATCATTAATGGTCAGTCACTTGAATTCGTGCTTGCGTCAGAATGGCCAAACCTCCCGGGAAATGTTGTCGTACAGAGACTAATTTCAAAATCTTGGTTGATAACGAACAAAAAATACTTGCTCAAAACGAAACCTGCAAAGAGGACCATGCTGCCAGTGAAAAATCTAAAGCACAAAAGCCAAACAAGATGTAAGCTTCTATTGCGCCTAGGCGATGTTCCAGGAACGCGAAAGATATATATATCGTCTGTTCTTTTGATGACTCTGCATGGTGTCAGGTCAGAAAATTCAGCGGAAAACAGTTGCGTCACTTATCATATCGGGTGAAACAGTCGTAATGTTATAACGTACCCATTTACATTGGTCCCAAATCGTTCATCGACGACACCACCATTGAGAATAACGACTATGATACTGCCAACAGCGCAACGCCCCCAGTGATACCTATCGAACTCTCTGTCCCCTTACATACAAACGATACTTACCACCTCATCAAGCAATAGTACTGTTATAACCGATAGGCAACAAGGGTTATATGTTCTATTTTTAGAACCACTCCATTGCTTGTCTAGACGAGTTGACCCTTTGACACCTTCGCCCCTTAGAACGCATCGAACTCAGCGTCTAGGATTTGCAAATTCCAGACAGTTTAAAATCCTTTTACACCAAACGGGTCACTACTAAAATGCCTCCAAGCTATAGGCACATCTGGAGAGAGAGTCCACCATTCACCATTCTTTCTCTTGCCTATTTAGCAGCCCGAATCAGTAATTTACAAACCTCAGTTCAACCGTTTGTTTACTGTTGTTCCATACGATCTTTGAATATTTGCGAATACTTGCCTGTACCAGTTATTGTCCTTAGCTTCCTAACAATACCCAACCTGTTCAAGGTTTAATCCATTTATGGTTAGCAGATAGATAGTGACAATACATTAATCAAAATACGTTTTCCGTTGAAGCTCTTCATACTTTTGAGATCTTTTTTTATAAATTTGAGCTGACAACTGCCAAGATAAAAAAAGATGGGGGGGGGGGGAGGGAAATATTATAACACCTATCTTATAATCCAAATACTCCACAGAAATAAAGTATGCCTTGTTCTTTTTGATATATGATTGTTTCTAAATGATTTTAATGGCGTTTGATAGGGTGGCCTTGAGGTCATGTGAGATCGAAAGTTCATGGAAAGTCGGTTGCCCTGAAAAATCCAGGGCACATTTCTTATTTGCTACTTTGAAGGTGGTATTATGAAAAACACTTCATTTAAATGTGTTATTTAGATCTTTTTGTTTTTGGACGAGTTGTTTTTGGGAAAGTTGGATTAAGCTTGATGAACATCTTGTCACTCTAACTACCAGCTGTTTCTTGGGATACTTTTTGAAAAATGACTACCCAAATCCAAATTCAGTGTTTTTCATATACATTGCAGACATTTTGATCCTATTTTAATTTAATGCTTTTGAGGGCAAAATATTTACAGATGAAAAACGTGCCATACAGCATAAGCCTCTGTACTCTAACCGGAGTGGGTTGGAGCTGGGGGGTCATTTGACACACTTACTGTGTAGAAATTATCAACGATACAATATTTCAATATAATATTGGTGGGGTAAGTGCAGTTGAAGTTCACTTCCATGGCTTCATTCCAGATAGATAACAACTCTGTTACCAACCTTTGTGCAAGTATTATTATAAAGTTCTGATCATGGCAGTCTAAAATACTGTTAGCAATGCTTGTAAAATCCCTGATCGATTAGAGACCAAAAAATGTATTCAAACACTTCATTAGATTTTGTAAACTCAACTAGATTTGACTGACAGTTTATTCATTTATGTTCCCTTACCAATTAGCTGTCCACATTTGACTTGGTCCCTTCTATAGGTGCCAGCTATTCTGCATGGAACACCTGCTTTGTCACGTTGGAAGTTCCTCGGGCAGCAAGATAATTTCTTATACTTGCAGAAAGACAATGTTGCTATGGCAGGTTTTGATTTTTTCCCCTTCATGATAAAACGTAATCCTTCATTTTCCACGTATCTGCCATACTTATCAGTAGGAAAGAGGACCATACATATAGCTACGATACAAGGGAAGTGACTGAGGAAGATTCCTAGATCCGCCCTAAAATGTGAAAACTTCTTCCTCAGTCCATCACCCACCCTTCCAAAAATTTACATTGAAACTCAGTGAGAACTTCTGCAGATATTATGCTACATATATATAACTATAGTGCATGGGGAGGTGACTGTTGGTAATTCCTGGATCCACCCAAAAATGTGAACAGTTTTTCCCTAGTATATTGTCCACCCTTCCACAAAGTTTCAGTGAAATTTATTGACAACTTTTGGAGATATTGTGTTGTATACATATAGCTATATTGACATGACTTATGAAAATATTGACCAAATGTTGCCAAAGAGAGGAATTTGCTTTTGAAATTACTTAATTCAATTTTATGATTGCTATTGTGACAAAAGATAATGGAAGTATACACAGAGAATAATGGATCTGTAATGACTAGTTTTGACTGTTCTGTTTTAATGAGGCGATGATTTTTTAGTCAATTGTTATTGTAATTTCAATTAAAAAATAGCTGTACTTAGACAGTAACATCCATATTTCTATAAAGGTCTCTCTTTTTTTATGCTCAATTTTTTAAAATTTCTGTCAAAAAAAGAAAGTATATTTCATGATTTAATAAACTAGTGTGAATTAGTGACCAACTGATCGGCTTTGTTTATGATTGTATGACTAATTTAGTTTGGAGCTTGCAGCTAGCTCCAAGCTTTATTCAAGATATTAATTTTCTAAGATCTGAATTGTATCAGCATTAACATGTAAAGTAAATGAAGAAAATAGCTTTTGGCTTTCTCTTTATTAGAAAATTTCCTGTCGTTTTTCTCTTGAGATGAAAATGCTGTTCAATTTTTGTATAGGAATCCTACCAAATAGATCATTTTTACTTTCGATATTCATTCAGTCAGGCAGGAATTATCTCTTTTGAAATATGACCGCTGATGAGCATTCCTCTTTTGATTTCTCTTCTCTTGATATAATTATTTATTCCCATGAGGACATAATGGGGAAAGTTATATTAGGTAGAAAAAAGAATTAATTGCCACTTGATGCCAATAGATTGACCAGGAACTAGATCCAAAAGGCATGAATAAAGCTTTATGCAGGATATTATTTCCCACCATATAAAATAAAAATCAAGTAGAAAATCAAAGAAATAATGAGTAATCCTTGACTCATTTTGATCTTACATCCTGATTGTAATGATAATTATACAATAAAAACTGCCTTGTTCAATTGTTGTAACAGGAAAAAATATGATACTACCAGGATCTTACTGGATATTGTTTTGGTTGCAACAAGTGGTGTAAAGTACTTTTATCTTGGATGTGCTGTGTGCTACGGATGCATTAAAATGTAAAGATATTTTAGAGTCTGTAAAAAAGCAATAGACAGTTGAAGCCTTTATAAATGCTATTGTATCAATATATGTGTGGAAAATCAAGCAAAAGGTAGGAGCTCAATGCCAAGTGATAGTAGTAGTCATTGTGTGTTAATGAAACAGAGATAACTGAAATGCTCTGAATCCATAAGGCTTGGAGAAGATTACAGAATGGTTATGGAGACCAGGTATCAGTGGTATGCCTAAATGCCAAGTTGTGGGAATTGTATTTGTGATCATGTATGAGTAAGTTGGGGGCCATTCTCAGATGCAGAAAAACACACAAACGACAGACGATTCAAGTCACAGAAAACACATGGGGTTTAACCAAAGTGTGCTTCCTGGAGTAAGGAGAATTAGAAGACAGATAATTGTGACTGTTGTGTAGTAAAGCCATTGTCATTTCATTCATGAGAGATGGAGGTGAATACGTATTTTGAGCTAGAGAAGAGGACATGATTGAATAGCTGAGTTCATGAGAGATATCTTGGCATCTGTGAAATACAATGGGCAATGTTCAGGACAGTGATTGGTCATGGTGGAAAGATGGTGAAGTTTTGATTGGTCGGAAGGCTGGCAAAATGATATTGATCCTTAGGAGAAAATAAGCAAGAGAGAGAAAGGGAGAGTAACTGACTTGAGAGAACCTGGGCAAATGAGTGAGTGAACATGTGTGTTCAGGGCTTTTATAGGGAGTCGATGGAGGAAGTGATGTTTTCTACATTGGGGCTAGATTTAGGGTTTTGGAGCTAAAGCTAATACTCAATTATTTTCACATTAGATTTTAACTAAAAATGAGCACCTTTTTGGCACAATGTAGGGAAGTTGATCTCCATGGGTGTCCATAAAAAGGTGCAAGAGTTTGCATTTGAACCCCCTGGAAAGTACTTTTATTCATTTGCATTACTTTTTGTTTTTAAGTTATGTTTTATTCCACAAATTTAATTATCAATCAAATGAAAATTAACAGTTTCTATCAATTTTTTGTATTTTTAAAGCAGGTGGGCAATTTAAATGTGGAAGAATAGTAATTTTGAGATTCCTTGACCCTTTCTTGACCAAAGATGATTCAAACCTTTTTCTTTTGGAATAATTTTCACATTTTAGTTTGGTGGTAGTGTTTGTTGACATTATAGAAATGCATATTGCATATGCACTGCGTGGTCATTTATTGACGTATTGACAGTTACTTCTTATACTATTTTTACACCCCTTCCCCCTACACAGACAACAGAATTAAAATTTTAAAATCACTTCCCGATTTTGGAACTTTATTTTTGTATAACTTTTGATACCTTTGGGCAATTGGGAAAAAATCAAAAAGTTTCCTGATCCTCAGTCCATACCCTTCCAGAAAATGCATCAATTGTAGTCCTAAAACCCATGGAAAATAAATCCACACCCCAGAAATATATCCTTTTGCACCCATCTGAAAGAGTGGCAGCAACCACCCATGGTGGTCACTATTGTAGAAATTAGAGAATTAATGGAAAGCAGAATTTGAATAAGACACTATCATCAGCAAATAATAGTGACCAATCCAAATTTTGTTTTTCTCTCATGAATTCTTCTTTTCTTTTCCTTTGTAAGATCAATAGGGTTCCAAACTTTACAATTCACAACCGGGACCTCCTTCCCTACTTTATAGCAAAATGGCATTTACTGTTCGTTGCTCTTTATAGACACTAAAATATTTTTGCATTGTTCTTACAACCATAGCACATAGCACAACTAAAAATACTAAGTACCATAGATCACTGATTGAAAGATTAGTGAAGGAAGTAGCATGTCAGTATGATGATAGATGATAAGAAAATAGGATTGAGAGGAATCATTCATTAGAACTTTTGCACCAGAAAAGTATGAAAATGTTGTGGAAACTTGACCAGTGGGAACATCTTCCTTGAAGGCAGAGAAAAACAAAATCTCTTCTTCAAGAAAGAATTACCATGAACATAAAGCAGTGAACAGAAGCCAATTTTTATAGCCTTATCCCACTTCACATCTATCCTTTTACTTACATGGATTTCGTGTCTTTGTTTTAAGTGTCTCTCTATAGAATAGAATTTTTGCTCTTTTTTAAAAAGCATCATCTATGTAGATTTCTTTATTGTCTCTTTTGTTTTACTCTAAGTTAAATCAGCTGATATAATCTTGAATAGAAAAGAAGAGGATTCTTCTATATGGCTTGCAGAGAGTAAGAAAAAGGCAATGATTGTTGGATTGAATCAGAAACAAACCATACTCTTAACTTATAACTAATACAGTTGGTCAGCTACAGATAAAAAGGTTAAGCAGTTTGATATTCAATTAATTATGATGAGGGTATAATTAGTTGTAAAATAAATCCAAAGAGGAAACCACAAGATATGCTCAAGCAAGAAAGACTACGTCTGCCATAACTATCTATTCATTAATACTGTGGCTATAGAAAAATGTATTGTCAGAGGCTGTGATCAAATAATGGCTATCTACAGGGAAATGGCCAGGTGGCCTCTTGGGAAAAAAGTAGAGGATCTGATTCATGTAATACAAACTCTTTGGACTATTAACTCTTGTATTATAAATTTAGAGATGGCCGAAAGAAGGGAAGAAAGATGCAATATTGAAGTGTAGAATTAATTAGCTCTTTTTTGTCTTAGGTTTATGTAGAATATCTATATCAATTGTGCAGGAGAGATTAATTGTTAACAAATTTTATATTTGAAATCTTTATTATACTGAGCATGATACATTTGTATGAAGATTCTTTCATAGTCATCATAGAAATCTTTATTTCTTTGTAGCAATGTTTGCTATTTCTTGAAATAATTCTCTGATCTTTAATCACACAAAAGCAAATATTTAAACTAGGTTAGTTAGTGAATCTAACCACCAATTAGTTACATCACAAATAAAAATGTTTGTAAAAAATATGTTGCTTTCAGATATTTATTATCAGTTAATTATTTTTGGCATATCTTACCAGACATTACAATTTTTATGTATGTGTTTATTAAAACCAGTCTTTTTGAGGTTATGGAAAACACATTGGAAAAACAAAATCAAAATCTAATTTGAGAATGAAATGACTGAATGAGGCAAAACTTATGATTCTTGGAAAGGATCCTTTCAGAGATTTACCACTGATTAGTTTCTGTCAGACATCTCAAGATCAACATTGTTCCCCTTTTGAACCCAAGATGAGTAATGAAAAGTCTCTTTGTTATAGTTCTATAAGAAAAGTTAAATTTCAAATATTATGAACTGACTTTTCTTAGTTTTTTGGTTATTTTTCTAAATAGTTTTCTGTGATTTTAAAAATATCAACTTCAGTCATAAAGGAGTTATGTAGAGTTAACACTTTCAATAGGGTTGAATGACAAAAATATTATCTTTTAGAATTTGTATCATCGTCACATGACCTAGTAATGCAAATATTTGAATTGTTGGTATTTAAAAAAATATCACTATTAGACATGACATAAATGACTCCATTATTTTTCTCAGATTTCATATTTATGATTATAATCATTGACTATCACTTGATCTATCCTAAAATCACAAGAAAAAAAAACAATGTATTATGCGGCCAAAAAGTTTGTTTGGTTTATTGAGTAAAAATAAGACCAATAGTTTTGATATTAAATTTATTGTACAGCAGTATATATACAGCATCATACTGGATGAAGACTGGCCTTTAGTATCGTTAAGGGTAGTTTCTTTCACTTGTTCCATCATCTCTTGCATCCTTCATTGTTGTAAAGTATATACTTCTACTTGCCAGTCATATTTTAATAGAAAATTCTCATTACATTCAAATATGCAAATATGGTCTATTGGTTTTTCTTGGTTCAACTTTTATGAAAACTACATATCAAAGCAACTAACATAACCAGGTTAGTAAAAATGATTTTCAATGTTTGATTTGGATATTTTATCGCTGTCAACAAAGGAAAAAAAGAGGTATATGTTTTTGGTTGTGTCAGTTCATCTGTCCACATGATATTTTCAAATCTATCAAAAGTGTGGGCAATAAATTGAAAAGAGGTGGTGGAAGGGTGGGCAACAGAGTAGGAGAGAGGTGGTGGAAGGGTGGGCAACAGAGCAGGAGAGGTGGTGGAAGGGTGGGCAACAGAGTAGGAGAGGTGGTGGAAGGGTGGGCAACAGAGTAAGAAAGAGAAAAAGAAGAGGAAGATAAAAGAAAATTTTGGGGTGGATCCAGGTTTTTTTTTCTTATTGACTGATACTTTTTTTTCTTTCAAATTACATTTATGTATAGATGCATAACTGCCCCAAGTATCTCAAAAAGTTCCCCATGAATTTCTATGAAATTCTCTGGAAGGGTGGACAATAAGATACACCAGGATCTAAAATATTTTGGACCAGATTATGCGCAATTATCTCCTCCACATTGTAATTACATACCCAAACCACATAGTATTGCCATAATTATATGTTTCTCCACACAATATCCCCAAAAATTCTTGCTGAATTTCGATGACATTTTGTTAAAGGGTAGACAATAGGCTTGGGAAGAACTGAATAAATTCACCTTCATTTACCTCGTCTACGTCATTATTTTATGCCTAGGCCACATGATAATGTCAAAATTTCATGCTTGTCCACACAATATCTCTAGAAGAGATAAATGAATTTCTATGAAATATCATTGACAGATGGGATAAGAAAGAGGTGGTGAAATATTGGGAAGGTTCCAGGAATTTTTTCCAATTGACAGATATTTTTCTGTTTTGAAAAAAAAAATTACGTTAATGTATATGATCATGACCGTCCACACAATATCTCCAATCGTCTCAAATTAAGTTATAAATAAATTTCAATAAAAGTTTCTGGAAGGGTAGACAATAGACTATGGGAGAACTGATTAAATTTACAATTTTGTGGTGGTCATATGTACAAACCACATGTTATTGCCAAATTTCATGTTTGTCCACACGCTATGTCCAGAAGTTCTCAATGGATTCTAATAATATTTTATGGGAAGTTAAATAATAGGTTACAGTAGAACTGATTATTTTTTTGGATGGATCCATATATGATTGCTCCCCCTGACAAAGGCATGGGCTGAGATATGCACTCTCTAAATGCTTTCTTATTTAAGTATATTACCATTATCCCACATCAAGGCATGTTAATCATTCTCAAGTAATGTCTTGATTGGATTGCTATTGACCTCAACTGGTCTACCATTTATACCGCATTTTATAACGCAGTGATAAATGTATGTATCACAAAAATCAATCTTCACTTTACTTCTTTACTGTCAGTTGTAATTTGGTTCTAAACTGAATCTTGTGGTAAGTAAGGGACATTAATCACCCATTCAATATATATATTTAAGGGTATTAATCCTTCATCAATTTAAATGATGCAAAGTTATTTCTTCTTTTAAGATCATTATTTTATGCTTTTACTGGTCTTGTTATCATCATCATCAGTCTCTTAATGTCCGTCGTAGGATATAAACCTTCCTGAGGATTCATCATACTTCTCTATCATGGGTGTTGCGGAGCTAGTACTTGGTGAATTTGTCTAGTTTGTCTCTCTATCTCATACTCTGATGGCCTCGGTTGCACATGTGATCTCTGGGGATCCATGTTGTGAGTTGCAATGTCCATCGTTTGTCCACATTCTTGCAACATGGCCTGCCCATTGCTGTTTTAGTTTTTTAATGGATTCTATGATGTCCCTGACTCCTGTCTTCTTCCAGATGTACTGTGCTGTCTTGTGGTCTCTCCATTTGAGCATAATTCTTTCCTGTACACATTGCATTGTTCTCAATTTGTGGGTCTGTCTCTTGATTATGTTTCATGTTTTAGCTCCATAAGTGACTATCGAAATGATACATTGGTTGTATACTCTTCTTTTTAGGATTAATGGGATCTTCTTGATTTTAAAAGCTGAGCTCGCTCTGCCAAAAGCTTGCCATCCTAGGATGATTCTTTGCTTGATTTCTTCTTTTGAGGGTCTTATGGAGACTCGTTGGCCTCAGTAGATGTAGTGATCTACTTTCTCCAGTTCTGTGTCTTTGATTTTAATCTTAGTGTTCTTATTTTTGATGTGGTTGTTGCACATGATCTTCATCTTGCCGAAGTTCATGTGTAGGCTGACTTTCTTGCTCTCTTCATTTAGTTCATTTAGCAGTAGTTGGAGGTCATGTAGGGAGAAGGGCCATGTCATCTTCAAATCTGAGGTTGTTCAGATACTCACTGTCTAATTTGATTCCTTTATTTTCTCTGTCTAGTCTTCTGAAGATCATCTCAAGTCAGGCTGTGAAGAGTTTTGGTGAGCTGGTATCACCTAGTCCTACCCTTTTTTGGAGCTGAAACGGCTCCAAGTCTCTATGTAGCCTGATAAAGGAGCTCAAATTCTTTAAAGGATGTTTTGAATTATGATATTTTTGTACATGATCTGTTGAGTCATTCATTGTGCTCTCATTGAATAAATCAACCTAAAACATTATAAACATTTGAATCAATGGTAATTAAACAACTGTAACCAACAAAAGTGGTGTAGGGTTCTATCCCTTTTTACATACATGTGTTTGCATGGCTATTCTGTTTTGTCTACAGACTCAAAAATTGGCATCAGTACTCTGCTAAACCTATTCCATAAATGTCTTTTTTTGAGTTTTGTAAAAAAAGCTCTTTTGACCTTTTTGGGGTCTTATTTTAATGGGTTTATTAAAAATCTGTTGATTCTCCAGAATCTAGATATTTCTTGATGTTTTTTTTACTCTGTTTCAGATGCTTTCTAGTAGAAAATATCATGAGTAGAATTTATTTTGAGCATATTTATTCTTTGATGGAATCTTTTTACCTGATATCAAATTTTGACGCTACAGTTGTTAAATTATTGACTGTGATGGCAAGTTTCTTTCCAGATTGATCTAACTTATGGAATTTTTTCTGAGATCTTGCCACATATTAGTTACTTGAAACCGTCAACAAAAACTGTCAGCATAGTCAACATAGGCTTAGGTTTCTTCAGTTTTTAAGTGATTCTGGCTGGCTGGCAATGTATATACCTATAGATATGTCATGTGTACAGGCTACACCAGCGGAACTAGGGGGGCTGCAAATTCAAACATTTGCTTCTTATTATGTCCAGAAAAAAAGCCGGTTTTGTTTTTGGAAAATCCTCTCACCAAGTTTTTTGGAGTGGGGTTCAACTCACAATGTAAGTTCATACTAAATTGGTCCTTTAGATTGTATCTGGCAGCCTACATGTTTTGTTTTTTGAAAATGCTGACTTTTTAGTGATCCAACAAAAAATGAGAGAAGTTACTTATTCATTGATGAACCCCTTTTGAAATTTTCAAATCACTCCTCTTAGTGTGCTGCCAAAAGATGTTGGTCATGTCTGTTGCAAATCATTAGAAACGACTATGCTGTCCTTTTAGATTTCTACTTTTGTTACCACTCACCAGAGCGGCATTTCAAAGATCAAAAGGCTCCCATAATCAAAATCAAGAACTTTTCTGATTATTTTTTTCAATATCTTTTATATATTCTGAATCGCATATTCTTGTATTACTGAAAAATTTCTAAATTCCATAAAAATATGATAATTTTAAGGAAATATTATGATTAAGAGTCAGCTCGAGTAATTGAATCCCAAAAAGATGGAAGGGAAAAAAAGATCATTTATATAATGTATGTGAATGCGTAGCTATAAATATGTATGAAATGTATAAAAAATCAATTTGCTGAAAAGTTTTAGGGATAAAAGAGAAGTATATCCTTACTATCATCTCTTGTTTCTGGGTAACAGAAATGGACTATAGATTATTGACTTGCCCACTATTTCAAATGAATAACCTTTTGTCTTTTATTATGCTGTCCATACAAATATTATAAAACTGATGGCTCTATAAATGCCAAAACCTAGCTTTGTAGATAATTATTTTATGTATGTTGAAGCCAATGATATTGATACATTATAATGATTAGTTTATTTCTCAACCATCCCAAATCTTTTTTTATGATTTAAAATCATAGTTTAAAGAATTAAATTGATGTTAAGTCTTAGGCTAAGTTTAAACAATTTAAAACAGCACAGATGAATAGACAAGGCCTAATCATAAGCTTTATTTTTCAGTCAAAACAGCGTCTATGTACTTGCAGGGATATTCTGTATTATAACCAGATCTTTTTTTTTAGTTTCTGTTAAATAGTTTATCCTAGACATTGCATCGCTATTCTAGGTACAGTCAGGTGAACCAGTCAGAGGGAATCCCCAAATTCCCATCTGTCAGATCACAGTTTTTTTTTTCATAAGTATGGCAATGAGGTTGTCTATGGAGTGCTAAAAATGACAGTTTTGTGTGATACTCAGGAATCATAATGTGTCACAAGCTATATAGTGATGCATCTGATGCTAAGAGACTATTGCCTATAAAGGCCACTTGCTGACTGAGCTGCCAACATGCCAACTAATCCATCAAGTGTCATACGAGTCTTGTCTTTATGTATCAACTACTATTTTAGCTTTTCATTCATAAAAAAATCAGAAGGTAAATGTCTTGTATAAGATACTGATTTTTCCATCTCATGTACATATTCATGATATGTACAAGTTAAATATGTCAGGGTCTTATAACAGTTTGTATGTTACATTTTCTTCTCAACAAATACCAGCTTCCAAAAATTAGGCATAGCCAGCCAATGTGCGTGTGTGTGTGAGTGTCTATATGTGTCTGTCTGTTCAGTGATGCATCAAATTTTAGATTTATGATATTATGCTTGATTACTCCATTATACCTATTCTAAAAACACTTTTTTTCATTTTCAGAAATTTCCTAAAATATAATTTTCATTGGATTTTTTTGGGTGATGGGAACTGGTGAGAGACTTTAAAAAAATTTATGTCAGCACTACTGAACCCACCAGTTGGCATGAGGACTCCACTAAACATCTTCAGGTTTTTGTTTTAATTTTAAAGATATTTTTACTTAAAAAAAATCTTGTGTCAGTGCTACATGGCACTATTTGGCCGCATCATCAGTCTTTTATCATCTGTCATTCGACATAGACCTTTCCCAGGGCCAGTCTCTTGGCTATGTTTCATATTTCAGTCCCATAGGTGACTATTGAGAGGATGCAATGGTTGTATACTCTTCTTTTTAGAACTAATAGGATTTTCCTGATATGATTGAGCTTGCTCTACTGAAAGCTTACTAATCTAAAGTGATTCTTCACTTGGTTTCTTCTTTCGATGATTTCATGGAGATTTGTTGAACTTGGTAGATGCAGTGGTTTACTTTCTCCAGCTCTGCATTCTTGATCTTGATCGTTGTGTGTTATTTTTTCAACATGTTTGTTATACATGATCTTTGTTTTACTGAAGCAATGTGGAGACCAACTTTCTTGCTTTCTACATTTAGTTTGTCTTGAATTAATTGGAGATTATGAAGATTCTCTGCAAAAAGGACAATGTCATCAGCAAATCTGAGGTTGCTTAGGCATTTGCCTTCTATTTAGATTCCTTTATTTTTCCAGTCTAGGTTTCAGAAGATCATCTCTAGGCAGGCTGTAAAGACTTTGGGGGAGCTGGTATCACCTTGTCTTATCCCTTTTTCAAGCTGAAAGAGCTCTGAGTCTTCATATGGCCTGATGAAGGAACTGCTGTGACAGTATATACATTGCAGTACTCTGACATGTACATGGTATACACCTTGATAGCGATAGAATCAATGACCTTGAGAATTTCTACTGGTAAAAAATTTTTAAACTGACAAAAGCGACATTGTCAAAGACATCCAGGTCCAAAATCGAATCAATGTAGGAGGCGACTACAGAATGGTAAGATGTAAGATCCAAATCAGTACCAACAAAGAATGCAGGAAAATGTTCCTCACCAAACTGCAACCACTAAATGTATCAAAAGAGATTACTTGATCCTTCAAACTTGAACTGAGAAACAGATATGAAATTCTTACCAAACCAGAAGAGAATGACATCAACATCAACAAATTCAACAACAAAGTAAATAGCTTCTCTAATTGAAGTCACCAATATGTTTAAGCCAAAGAGCACACAAACCATCAGTAAAGTATCAGAAGAAACCAAGAATTTCAAGCCAACAACAACAATAAGAGAAAAGATTTAAATAACCAAACTGAATAAAACCATCCAAATACTAGATAACACCAGCATTAACCTACCAAAAAGAGTTGGTAAAGTCATCACTGGGAAACTAGCCATTCTCTTCAACTTATACCTGAAACAAAGTTAAGTCCCAGAGAGATTGGAACACTGCAATCATAATGCTGTTTTATAAAGAAAGAAACACAAAAGACCTCAATAACTACTGCTGAATAAGCTTACTCAACAAAGGGACCAGCAGATTTTACTTTTTATATCAATAAGTATAGGAATTAAGAAAGGAATTATATGGATGGCCGAAAAGTAATGTTGGCTAGTAGTGGAGAATGAACAATTTTGATCAGCAAAATTTGCAGAAAAATAGATTTCATGTAACTGCCCTTGGAAAAGGCATGTTACTCAAAACTCCCACACATGCAAATGCGCACTCATAAACAGAAACACTTGATTCAATTCCCCCATAAAAAATAAGGGGCTGCATCCGAAGATAATTATCAAAATCTGAAAAAATCTGATTTGACATTAAGTCAGCATCAATATAATGTTCTTAATGTGTTATTAACATTCAAATTTCATTTGTTTGTTAATGAATAAGAAGTAAGATTTTGGTTTCTAAAATTTGTAGCAATTTAAAAACCAATCATTTGGCTGAAGATTTAAAGGCTGTGGTAGAAAATGATCCAAAACCCTCACTTAGAGAACTCATAACAAACTTCAGTTAATTGACTGGAACAATTTTAAATCATTCAAAAGTGACTGGCAGGAAAAAAAGATCAATAAAAGTGCTCCATTTTAATTGGATGTAAAAGTTAATTAAAAAAAAGTATGGAGGCCACATTCAGAGGTATGAAATTGATTTATTCATATCATCACTTGGGGGAAGAATTCATTATATCACTTGTGGGGAAAAACATTTTGTATAATAACCTAGATGCGGGGATGGAGGTGAAGGGCATGGCATATACCTACTTCTCAATTTCCAGTATTCTTTGTACGTTCAATGTTTACTAATGATGACATTATTGTATATCTAGTTCCCAAAGCCCAAATTTATCATATACCCATTTCCCAAAATCCATTTCCATCACTGTGCAGATGAGGAGCCTAAACCATCAAAAACCTGGAATGGTATGGTGAGTATCTGGTGGAACAGGATTGGTGTAATACATCATTGTGTCATTCAAAATGGGAAAACAATTAATATGCATAGATATGAAATCCAGCTTGAAAAAGTACATTCAGAATTCTGTTAAGCAATAGAAGGAGTGATATGTTGCTGGTAAAAGAGTCTTCAATGAATTTACCCAATCTTCGAATGAAGAATTCTTTAGAAACGAGATAGGTGACTTGCCGTTGAGGTAGAATAAATGTTCTACGCAAAGGTGTGTATCTTGATTGAATGCTGAACAACTTGAGACACACACACACACACACACACACACACACACACACACACACACACACACACACACACACACACACACACACTTTCTAAATCGTTTCTCCCAAGGGCTATAATAGAACCAGTTAAAAGTACGTGAAAGGTAAATGATTGATAATGACAAGAAGAAAAAGAGATGGTGGGATGTATGTAAGCACATTTTCAGGCCTGAATTTAGTTTTTTAGCATGATGTTGTATTGGAACCTTTTATTAGTCAGGGCAAAGACTAATTCTGGACATTGCCAAAAGTAATTCTTACCTTTTGCAGAACAAGTGGATCAAAAACTTTATTCTAGTTAATCAGAACTCCAAGTAAAAAAAGCTATTGATGATTTAAAGAAATCAGGACTCCAAGTAAATAGCTGTCTGTCATATCTTTTACAAATAGATCCGCCCCAAAATTTCATCAGTCCTACTGAAGCCTATAGTTCATCTTTCTATAAGATATCATTGGAATTAATTAAGAACTTCTGGACATAATGCGTGGACAAGCCTTAAATTTGGCGATATTATGTGGTTTGGACATATACCTACGATGTAAGGGAGATTATTGTGGATGCACCTGTTCCAAACTTTAATCAATTCTCCTGTAGCCTGTTATCCAACCTTCCACAAAAATTTATAACGTAATTGGAGATGACTGAAGATATTGTGTGGACAATCATGAGCATGTACATTGATGTGATTTAAAAAAAAACAGAAAAACATCTGTCATTCAGAAGGAAATGCCTGGTTCAAAATTCCACTAACTCTTCCATTGTCCACCATTCCAAAAAATTACATTGAAATTCATTCATTACTTTTAGAAATATCATGTGGACAAACATGAAATTTTGGTGATATGTGGTTTAGCCGTAAAATAATGACATAGGGGAGGTAAATGAATGTGCATGGATCCACTCCAAAATTTAATCAGTTCTTCCAAAGCCTATTGCTCAGCCTTTCACAAAAATATAATTGAAATTCATCAAAAACATTTGGAGATATCATGAAGACCGGGAAAAACATTGCAATGTTGTGTGATTTTGATAAATAACTGCGGAGGGGAGATAATTGTGCTTGGATCCATTTAAACATTTTATTTCTTTCCTAGCCTTTTGTCCACTCTTTCACAAAATATCATAAAAAACATGAAATCATGTTGATAATATGTTGTTTGGACAAGTAAGTACGGTGTCAGAGAGGTAATTGTGGATGCACCCATTCCAAAATTTAATTCAATCAATTCTGGTCTAGCTTATTGTCCACAGAATTTCATAGAAATCAATTGAGAACTTTTTTAGTTATATTGTCTGAACTGTTATGAGCATATATACAAATGTAGTTGAGAAAAAAAAAAAAATATCTGTCAATCTGGAAGAATTCCTGGATCTGTTCTCAAATTTCCTCACCTCGTTTTTACTTCATTGTCTAACCTCTCACAAAATTTAATTGAAATTCATTAAATACTTTTGAAAATATTATGTTGATAGATGAACAAACAGACAAATAAATGAACAAGTAATATATCTTTTTTAAACTTTGTTGTCAGGGGTAAACAAATGTATTCACATTCAATTTAACTTTCAGTCCAGGGCTCAAGTGTCCATGGAATTTTGAATGAAAGAAAGGAATGGCTACAAGGAACATATTACTAATAATGGTCTACTAAGATGTCTATCATGTATTTGGGCAGAATTTGTGGCATAATGTTTCTGTGATGTCATTAGTCCAAGATGGTAATCATTATGGAGACTCACTCAGATTATCATCAATGACTATCTTTTTTAAATTTGCATTCGTTCAACATAAAAAAGAAACAAAAAAGGTTAATAGCTATCTCTTCATTGCAACTGATCCATAGGTGAGGTTGCTCTTAACTAATGTATTGGTCGCTAAACTGCCCCATGTACCTGTAACTATTAATCCCTCAATTATTGTATCAGTAAACATAAAGTTGAAGATGACGAAACTGACCACAGGGATTATGATGACAAGTTTAAAACAATCATCATCATCATCAGTCTTTTAACGTCTGTCATTGGACATAGCAAAAAACATATTCAGAAAATCTTTATCTGTTCCTAAAATTAGATGGATGTAAACATTGTTTATATGCTGCTTTGGAAAAACCATCATAATTCGTCAACGACTAAAAATCACCACACTTGTTGCATACATAATAAATCTTGAAATAATGCTCCACCAATTAGTGAAAATCCCTATGTTTCAATCTTCATTAATTTCTGAGTTGTCAAGCTTCAAAAAGTATGATGAATGGGCCAGACTGGATCGTGTTGTGTTATTCTGTCAAAATCTGAATGGATATTCAAAACATATATTATCAAATGGGGAAAACTGCATGCTTCTATCTTTAATAGTTCACAAGATATAGAGCAGTTCAGGGACTAATACACTTGATAAGGGCAACCTTACCTACGACTCAGTTACAATGAAAAAATAGCTAATAATCTTTTTTGTTTATTTTTTTATGTTGAGCAGATTACGTTCTATGTAATCCCTGGTATTCCACATTAGTAGACAATACCAGCAATGCGTTCCTGGTAGTCATTCTTTCTCTTCATTCAAAATTCCATGAGAAAACACTTAACCCTAGACTTTTTATATAGATAAGTTATTTTAAATGTTTAGTAGTTTTTTGAGTAAAATTCAACTTGTCATTTCATCTGGTCATTTTTTTCATATCATCAGGAATAATCCTAAAAGAGCTTTCGCTTTTAGAAGTATCAATTTAAATCTATATGAAGCCTCAACTCAACATAATTTGTCTGTTCTAACAAGTAATGTGAATTATACAACTAAAGCTAGGCCGCATAGTTTATTACCAAAAGACTGAAAAAGCATAAGATCAAAGACCTTTACCTTTTCTTTCTCCTAAGTGAGTGTGTAATCAGAAGTTCTAAGAAAGAAACTATGTTAAATTAATAGATACAATGTTAGATTTAACATAAATCCGAATAATCTTGCTAAGAAATTTTAATCTTTCACTCTGAATATATTGACATTTTACATCTGTTGCTGTCTAAATGAAGCCATACCTTTTACATGCCAACAGGATCATTTTATTGATTTCGTTTTATCAATATTGTTTACACTGCTTGAATCAAAATTGTATTGACTCCAGAATATTGGAAAACTAATTAATAGTATGAGATAATTTGATTGAGATGATGGAACTCATACATTCATATGTCTGGAGATTTGCAAGTAACTAGGAAGTATACATAAACAAATCAGGTGTTTTAGTTTAGTCAGTAAATAGGTTGTTGCTCTTGAGCAAATCATGTAATTTCTTCATTCTGTAAGCGTATTTCTCAATTATAGCTTACTTCTTGAAACTTTTACAGTTGACTGACACAGGTACTTTAGACTCTGAAATATGAAAGTGGATCTATAAGTTTGTAGTATGAGAAGAGTATTAGATAAATTTTGATATGAAATATAGCCAGAGCAAGTAACGTACACACCCTTAATGCTGCAGTTACAAGCTCAACAAAATGGCCTAAAGTAAACAACAAGTCACTCAATGAACACAAATTTAAGATCCTGTCCCACTCAACTGGAAAACTTAAACTCATGAAGGAACTCTCCTTCATAAGACGATATTTTGAATGTGAAACAGAATGCAGACAAATCATAGAATCAAAATCCATTGAGAGATCTTGGAATGCACATAACCTCAGAAGTCACATAGACTTCTTATTTAAGTATGATGTGTGATAAAGCTGAACAAATGTCAGCATGAGTACTTACTGTATTCTGCGATCGCAGTGCAACAATAATGTTAACACTGTACCTAGCAATAATAAGAAATAGGGTGGAATATTATTCCCCTCTTTGGTCACCATCAAAAATTAGAGACATCAGAGCCCTTAAAAGTGTGCAGAGGCACTTTATCAGTAGAATCAATGGTTGCCCTGAGTTATCCTACAAAGAAAGACATTGTAAACTGAACTTTATGTCCCTACAGAGGAGGAGAAAACATTACTTGATGATAATGATATTCAAGATTCAAGATTTACTTTTCGCTGATGACAACCACTTCTTAGATCTATTAATTATCAATTAAAAAGAATTATACAACTTATGAAAATACTGATATACTTTAAATAGTGTGGATTTTGATGTAGTACAGTTAAGGTACATCTGTACCAAATAATGTAAGTAAATATAGACAGAATAATGACTGAAAAAAACACATCAAATTATAATAAAACCTAGAACTGCAGTTTTGAACAGTACAGATAATTTTGGAACAAATTGCCTGCATTAATCAATGTATACCTGTCTATGAATATTTTTGTCACTAAGTAATGCATTTATTTCTACCAGCCACAGGTTTATTGTATTCACAGTGCATCAGTTGTAATCATTGTTAGGAAGTATGAAACTGCCAACATAAGTTTCTTCAGTTTTTAAGTAAGTCTGGTTGACTATGTAAGTATATATGTATGTATAAGGTTTACAGCCTGCACCAATTGAACCAGATGGTTGAAAATTCAAACATCTATTCCTTATCATTTTTTTCTTTTTTCTTTCTTTTTTTGAGGTTAGTGCAATTTACAATGTAATTTTGTACTAAATTGATTACTTAGTTTGTGTCTGGCAGCACTCACAGTTGTTTTTGGAAAATCCAAACATTTTTAGTGATCATGAACAACCAAAGGATGAGAGGAGCAATTTATTCATTATTCACCTTTTTTTCAAATTTTTGATTGATCGCCTCCAACGCAGCATGCTGTCAGAAGACATTGGTCTTATGATGGCTTCTTTTGAGTGAATAACTAGACCTGTTCATAAATATCATTTTATTTCTCTAATTTCTGTAGATTTTTGTCTGCACCTCAAAAGAGTAGCATTTTAACAACAATGTTTCCTATTTGCATCAACTCATCTATGGTGGGTTCTTATTCAAATTCAATGGTTGCTTTTTCTCTTCATTTTAAAATAAGTGCAGTTGTATCACTATAAATATTATATTGTGCAGTTGACAATCTTTGATGATGTGGTATCAACTGGTTATTTCATAAAAAAATTGCAAACATTGGTTTTTGCATGATGACCAAAATCAAGCCTGGTTACTTGACAAATTGTTGACTACTTGAGAATCTCAAATTAAAACCTATAAGTCAGAAAAGAACTTGCAACAAGACAAAGGAAAATCAAGATGACTAATGCCTACATCTTTTCTAATCAAAATAGAA
This sequence comes from Thysanoteuthis rhombus, assembly GCA_963457665.1. Classification (NCBI taxonomy): domain Eukaryota; kingdom Metazoa; phylum Mollusca; class Cephalopoda; order Oegopsida; family Thysanoteuthidae; genus Thysanoteuthis; species Thysanoteuthis major. The sequence continues at coordinate 35,530,043 of OY735198.1, read as the reverse complement.
AAAGCCTGTATCTTTTCAAGGAAGAAAATGTGAATGCATAACATTGCTTGTTATAATATCTGCAAATCTTAACTAAAAATAACTAGCTAGAGCCGTGGAAATCCCATGGATATTGAATTATCTCATATCTCAGCTCTTTCTCACCCTATGGCTGTATCTTCTCATTCTTTTCCTTATCCTTCCCAATTTTCATCAGTTGTCCATGATTTTATCTGTTATACAAAAATGGAATAGTTTCATATGTAAAAAAATTTCTTACCCCTTCAATAAATCATCTATCTTTCTTTTCATCCCACAGACTTCCTGCTCCCTTATCAAACTGCTTGTTCCCTTCCCCCCTTCTCTTTTTCTATGCAATCAATAAACTACCTAACCTCTGTTCCCCCCTCTTTCTTTTATGATAAGATATGGAATGTTCTAAATGAAATAAGAAATGATTGTAACAGATGAAGTATTCATCTACACTGAGAAGGAGGTAAAAACTGAATAGATTGATAGATAGAAAGTTGCTATCATTACTATCATCAAATGAATAAACCACAATAAGAAAGAGGGTAATTATCATTAAACGAATAACCTTCAAGATTCACAGAAGGACACAAAGTAAGGATCCAGTTTAGGATTAAACTCATGTTGTGAATTGAATCTCTTGCTAAAATCTTGAAAAGTCTAGGAATTTTCAAACACAAAGTTGCTTGAAGCATGTTTGAAAGTCTTATAAGTATACAAAATGAATGTTCCACAAATTTTTAACACCTCAAAAGAAAAAACTTTCCGCTCAATTTTGAACCCTTAAAGGAGAAAGATTTCCACTTGATTTTAAGTTGTAAAAGTGAAAAATAAGGTTTTCCTCTATTTTGAACACCAATTGTAAAAAAATATTTCTTTTTTTCATTTTATTTTTAATTTTGACCATAAAAAGTGAAGGGAAAAGTTCTCTTTTCATTTTGGCCCCCAAAATTGAATTACCCTGCAATTTTGTCACCTGAAAATTGAAAAACAACTCCCCCCTAATTCTAATCCCCTAAAAGTGGAAGGAAGAAATTCACCTTGGTTTCAACACCTGAAAGTTGAAAAAAGAATTCCCTCTTGATTTTTATCCTTAAAATAAAAAAGAATTCTCCATTGATTTTGACCTTTAAAAGTTGATTTGAGCATCAAAATTCAAACAATTTACATTTATGATTACCCATCGATTGTGACCCTAAATGTAGAGAAAAGAATTCTCACTCAATTTTGAGCCTTGATTAAAGATAAAATATCAATTTATAATTCTACTTAGATTTCAATTGTTAAAATTAGAAAAAAAATCCCTCTCAATTATGACCCTAAAAGTAGAAAAAAGGATTCCATCTTGATTTTCAACCCTAAAATAGAAAAAAATTCCCTCTTGATTTTGAATGCCAAAAGTGGACAAAAGGATTCTCTCACATTTGTGGTACATGAAAAATTTACACTCATGATTACCTCTCTGAGTGTGGAAAAAAAGAAATCCCTTTCAATTTTGAGAGTGGAAAAATTTTGATTTATAGTAATGAATAAATTTTCAGTGAATTTTATATAGTAATAAAATATTTGGAATGAAATAATTTTCTCTTGTGATTGGTCAATTCACCTGGAAAAACTAACCAATGAAAAGTTGGATTTGTGACAAGACAATTGATACTGTTGATAATTAAAATAAGCATAGAATGAATAACAAATACGTTGAGGGCAAAGACAAAATAATCAGAATTGAAAAATAGAGCAAAACAAAATGGACCACTTAATCTACCTGGGAGAATAAATATACATGGAATTCTCAAAAGAAGAAATTAAACAAAGAATCATTCTAGGTTGGCACGCTTCCAGCAGAGCCAGCCATCTTGACATTATAACTCACAAAAGTAGATCCCCAGAGATTACATGCAAAATTTTGACCGGCAAAAAATAAGATGGTTTGATGATTTTGACAAATTCAATAGATATTGGCTCTGCGACACCCACCATCAGTGATAGAAATGGGTTTTGGTAACTAATTTGTTTCATTTACTTCCGGTACTTGAATGGGGTGAACGAACACACATATAGCTGGCCGATATAACTAAGAGAATAAAGAGTTGTAAGTAATCTTCTGTTGTTTTATATTCTGTTGAGTCTGTGATTTTTTACTCTTATATTGATAGCAGACCTGTTTTTAAAAAAAAACAAACAATATAAAAGACATATTTGATGACACCCATTTTACAGTGGTTGAAGAAGAAAAAAATGGACTTAACAAATGTTGATATTTCCGTAATTGAAGAAACGGATATATCAACCTTTCTGCAGAGAATTATTGTAAACAGTGCATAGAAATGGCTTTATATTTGACGGCATCGAGAAATCTGAAATGGCTCCCACAAAGGAGCAATAGCTTCAGAATATGATTGGGTAATATTTACATGGAATTGTGGCAACAAACTGCATGGTATGATTGCTACACATGTTGATGATTTCTGCTTTGCAGGATCATAAATCTTTCAGACAAAAATTAAAGACAGGTTTCATAACTTATTTGAAGATAAGTCTGAAGAATTTATAGAATTTCAGTACACAGAAAGTTATACCACTGTCTGTGGCTTCATAGTGTGGAAAAGATCCAGAACTCGCATTGGATTTTAATGGAGACTCTTATCTTATGATTTAACATACCAAGTATCAAAAGACAAAGTATTACTCACTAAAAAAAAACTTTGAATCTTAAAGCTGGAAAGAAGAAGAAGAAGAAGAAGAAGAAGAAGAAGAAGAAGAAGAAGAAGAAGAAGAAGAAGAAGAAGAAGAAGAAGCAGCAGCAGCAGCAGCAGCCAGGGACACATTTTGATTAGATTGTGATAAAGGTCAACATTGAAAGAGATCCTTACTATTTTTCTGAAAGATAGGATCGTTGATACTAACAACATTAACTCTCCATTGTACTTCTGAGCTCATCCATGTGAAGCCACCCAAATATAGCAAAAGGAGGAGATGCAAGGTCCTGGGCAAGAACCCAAAATAAATCGGAAAAAAATTGATACACAGTGAAGGTCTAAAGATGCCAGGCATGGCCTTAAAAGTAGTGCTGATTGGTCTGAAAGAGCCAGACAAAAGATTTACAGATAATGTGTTTGGGATTAATACCTGTATCAAGGAAGAAATTATTTTTCCGTAAAAAGTATGATTAGTTGAAAGATCCACAAGATTTTGATGGCACTTATCTGCATGCTGGAAGTGTCAAGGACTTAACAGACAATCTACTGAAAAATATGTTTATTTTTTTGTGGGACACAGAAAACATTTTTGTTTTATTATCATAAAGACCATGCTCATCTCTAAGGGAGAGAAAAGAAAAGAAAAGAGGTGAATAGGTGTTAAGTACATATTCCAATTTTTAGTACAATAATTAAACAGGAGAATTTGTTTTATTTACTTCCACTTAGTAAGCTCTCATATTGTTGAACGGGATGAACAAACACACACGGCCATAATCAAAAGAATAAAGTCTACAAGTAATCTTCTGTTGTTTTATATTTTGTTGTGTCTGTCATTTTGATACTTAGGTCAATGATAGGGTGCTTACCATAGTGTGATAAAGAATAATCTATGCTCAATCTGTTACTGAAATGATTTCAGTACCCCATTTCTGTACCATTATTCTTAATAAATAGCCATATCTTGTGGTGTCCTGCTGTGGGAGTGTGTGGGAATGGTGTTCCCATATTTTTTGAGAAGGAGGAATGGTGTTCCATGAACTGCTAAAATTCTCTATTCTAACAAATTCATTGATGAGAAAAATTAGCCTGCATATGTCTGTATACTCATCTCAAAACATCTCTGAATTTCTTTTTAAATCTTCAGGGGTTGGGGTTATGTCTAAATAGAGTTGACAGCCTTGCATTCCCTCACTTCTCTTTTTCTAGAAAAAGCTGTAAAACGCAAGTAATAATGATAGTAAATTCATTGTACACTCAGTTACATAGATAAATCACCAAGTCCATAATCTAATAATAGAAAAGTTTTCATTTACACAACTATTTTTTTTTATGAACACAATACCTTTCTTTGTCAATGCACTTAACACAGCACTTCCCCATTAATCACAATGATCAAACATTATAAAGTGAAAATTTCAGATCAAAATGCAGCTTATAACTTTGTCAGGCTATGGACCTAATGATCCATCTTCAAATTTCTACTTTTTAAAATGCCTTTCCATTAAGTATACTTTTAGTTACTTGAATGTATAATTTTTTATTTATTTTTTAGAAACTCTCAGTCAGCTGAAAATTAGTGAAAAGGCCATTTCAATTTTTTAAATTCAATTTGCAGTTGATATTCAATCTCTGAAATCTATGGAATCAATGTCAATGTTCCACATATCAAAAGGTAAAACATTGATATTTACAAAAAAAGACACATTCTGTATCATGTAGTAGATTCAGAAAAAATAGCTTTTTATATTTTTTTTGTCTGAATGGAAACTTGAAGATCATTTTCACAATTGCAGGAGGATACATAAGAATTTAAAGATGAATTATAAAGATTTATGATAACAGTGATCTTCCTGAGATTATCAGCCCACAATCAATAGAAACCTATGGCAGAAACAGTGATCTTGATGGACTTCTCATGTGACGAATCATTTCTACAATAGTTGGAATCTTCCAATCAAGTTATGTACGACCCAGTCAATCATTGATTGATTTTTCAGTCTGCTGCAGCTTCTTGACAAAATCATTATTGTGTAGCTGACTGTAACCTTGAGTTATTACTGTTGGCTACTACACTATTTAAACATTAGTCATTCCCATGTTTTGTTCAAATGTTTGGTGTTCTATACTATTTAGAATCAAGCCCTAAAATGAGAAATAATTTCCAAGATCATAATTTTCAAAATCTGCCCTGCCCCACCACTATCACACACACACACACACACACACACACACACACACACACACACACATACACTTTCTGGGGGAAAAAAGTTTCCATCCTGAAAAATACTACTAGGAAAAAGACACTCATCAATAATTTCTTTTGATCTTTTTATGACAAAATCTTTTTTTAAAGGTATGTCAAAAATTGTCCCTGAATAGTTTTCAGAACATTTCTTGAATCTTTGATAAATAGATAAGATGACAACTTGGAGACATGTGGGGTGCAAATGGTGCTTATTCAGCCATTTGTTCAAAGATCCCTTTGCTTCTTTCTTTTCTGAATTTCTAAAATACTTTGTTGCGGCTCGACAATTTTCAAGTACTGCTTTTAACAGCTTGGTAGTAAATTTCATTCATCTCACTTTAAAATAAGATAACAGACATACTGTAATTCTAATCTTTCTGCAACATCATTTAATTTTTTTTAGTTGGTAACTGAAGATGCAACAGACTTCCAGGCAAGCTTTATCCTATGCACTGTTCATTGAATTTTTAACAAAGGTTTGTTTCCATCAGACTGATCAGTTCTCTTTGACAAAGTCCATTTTTATCACTTGTATTCAGATTTTCTCTGTCTGTTCAAATTGACATTGTACCATTAAAAACATCATCCTAGTGACTGGTATACTGGACAGTTTCCTTAATTGCTACTAAGCACCCTTGTGTAGCTTGACTAGTTGGTTCTCCAAATTCATTAAAGTGAAGTTCATTACTACCATCTAGTTCAATAAATTTTACCATGACATGATTATTATCTATCTGCATTCTATCAACAGAATTGTGTGCAGGCAAATAGCTAGAGGATCATTTTTTTTCCTACATCAACTACGGTTTATCAACTTTGGTAATGTAATATAACAGGATTGAGTGGTATGTCAGATGAACATATTGCGTATCCTCCACCTGTGGTGTAAAGTATGGGTTGCACTCAAGTTTTGGCCCTTTGAAAATTAGACAACTCTTAAAGACTGTGACCATGCACTTGGTGTTCCTCTTTTTGCAAAGTTACCATATGTATGGTTGACAACTTTTCTGCAATTTTTCCACTTTGTGAAAATGACTTCTGTATTATGGCCTTTTCTTTCAACTGAATGCTGTGTTTTAAAGTGATAATTGAGCTATTTTTTACATTGTCTATGCAAATTAGGATGATCATCATTATATTTCTTGAAACACTTGAACAGCATTTCCGTTTTTGCAACATATGTTGCATCTTTCTTTCTTCCTTTAACTCCATCTTTCATTAAACCTGATGGAATATTTATTTTTGACTTAGATTTTTTACTACCTTCAGTTTGAGCTGTCTTTAATTTCCCAGATGATTCTCGCTTTTCTTCCTTTCTGCTATTACTTCTGTCTTGGTGATCTAATTTAGAAACTTTTGGTTGATTTGTAAGAAAATCTGTAATAGAATTTTGTCGTTTTACCATTTTTGTTAGGCTAACTTTACAATTAAAATGTAATTATGTCCCTTTATTTCAAAATTTTCACTGTGATTTTCATCTTTGTTTCATTTGAGAGAAGCAGTTATGGCAAGTAACGATAGATTATTTTCTATGAGGGTAATTGAAAGGAGAAATAACTTAGAGAATGTTTAACTTGATGTATTTAGGCTGCAGAATAATGTGCATTCACTTGGTTTACAAAATGAAAACATACTTTGTTTTATGATCAGTTTATGTCATAAAATTTCAGATTTCTTTCTTTTATTTCCTTTTCTTTTTTCTTTTCCTTTCTTTCTTTCTCTTTTTGCCAGACAACACTTTTTCATTTACAAGGTCGCACTTTTGATTTCCAAGACCACAAAGTGGTGAAACTACCCTTATTTTAAGCCCTGATAAGAATAGTCGATCTTAAAAGTGATTTCTTTCTCTATTATATTTTTTTAAAAATAGGATTTCAACTGTATTTCTTTATTTATTGTTTTACTAATCTTTTTTCAGAATTTAGAAAATAGTAACAAGGAAAAGATACTGGCCATGAAATAATTATGCCCAAATATTAATCATTTTCATAAAATGGCCAGAAACATTTGTTATAAAACAAAATCCATCAGCATTTTTAGATCTATTCTATATAATAAAGCTCATATACTCTGATCATGTTATATCACTGACACAAAATACACATTTTTAAACTTCTTCAAGTCTTATTTTTAGTGGGAAGCTGATTTCACCATTGTATTTCCTTCCATACCTACTTCTAAAATTTGCTAATAGCAAATCCATCAAATCTTAATTCATGAGAAAAAAAAACGAAATATGCTTAAATTGCTTTATTCAAAAATAGATGTGTCGATTTTGTAAATAGCACCAGCTGCAAATTTTTTAAGAACCAATTCAAATATATGTAAACATCACTAATTTGCTTCATTTATCATGACCAATGTGCCGTTTATTCAAACCAAGCAGCAGCATTACTGGATAAACATTTTTAAAATGAAATCTGATAGAATAACTAAGAAATATATTTTTCAGTTCTCTTATAACTATCTTTCAAATATTTTCAACTCTTGACAAGATAACTGTGGAATTTTAAAGAGAAAGCATATATAGGTGTAGAAGAGACTCAAGTTGTTTTTATGCAAGTTATTTGTTGGTATTTTATGCATGAAAATTTTTTTTCGGTTAATTGGACCAGCCAGTAATTGGGTCCCAAATCATTGGTCCCGATGCAGTCCTATTTAGAGTAAAACTGCTCAACAGGGACTATGGAAGATTGAAGAAATTCATTGATGACCCTGGTACATAACATTGAACATCAGATAAGGACAAGTTCAAGGAAGCAATGGGAAGCATCTTGAATTGAGCGTATTGTAAGAAAAAACCCAGCTATGAGCAGCAGGACTATACTCAAAAAGGTTCACTGGGGTAACTTGTCCAAATAATCTTGTTGCCAAATTCTTCTTTGTGTTGCAAAATGTGTCAGGCCTAATATCAGACCACCTTTGAAGCTAAGACACAAGGTGATACGTCGGAAATAGGCCAGAAAGTATTTGAAAAATGACTTCAATATTGTTTTTTTAACTGACAGGTGCCAAGTTACTCTTGATGAGTTGCAAAGGAAGAGAAGCCTCCTGTACAATTAAACATCAGCAAGATGGCAGAGGAATTATGTTTTTGGCTTGAATTGTAGGAGACTAATTGGTTGGACCTTGTATCAGATGCAATACAATGTCCCTTTGTACAATGCGCATGCAATCATTGATGACCTGACTAAAAGAGATTTCAGAAATGGTAAATTAATTGACTTGCTACTATCCTCTCCAGATTTCAACCCGATTGAAACTCTCTGGAGCCTCCTCAAGAGGAAGTTGTATGAAAATGGGCATCAGTTTGCTACCAAAGAAGACTTATGGCAAACTATTTTAACAGTAGAAGCTATTACAGCTGAAGAAATTCAAAATTTAATAAAATCAATGCATGATTGACTAATATCTGTAATTCGTGGACAAGGATCTAGCATTTCAAAGTGAATGATTTGTATCGGAGTTTTTATTTACAAAATTGCATACTATCAATCCATAGGCTTCTGTATTTCTTGTGTATGAGTTTTTATGTTTGTTTAAACTTTGTTAATTCTAACTGTGTGCCATTTGATAATTTAATCAATACATTATCAGTGTATTACTATATTTTCTATCCATGCCTGATAATGTAATACATTTGCACAATTAAGGAATTTGAAAAGAATACCCTGTATTCTTCTCTACATTTAAGTTCAATATTAACAGGTATTGCAAAATAATGCAAAGCACATATTTGTGGGAAAATTATTAAAATTTTCCCACTATAACAGAGTTTAGAAGGGAAAAACATATTTGCATGATGTTTTAACATGCACTGTATATATGGATATATATATAAAGAATAAAAATATATGTAAATATTCATATATATTTGCTATTTCATAATTTTCAAAATGCTCAATTCTTCTACTTAGAGAAATCAAATTAATATTACAAGGGACATTGACTCATACAATGCAGGTTACCTTGTTTCACTTGGTTGAGATATTCATATGAGCCTCATTTGAATCCCTCAACTGAATGAAACAAGTTAGCTTACACTTTATGAATTGATAAATCCCTTGAAATATTACGTATATATATATATATATATATATATATCTATATATATCTATATATATATATATATATATATATAATATATATATATATATATATATATATATATATATATATATATATATATATATATTTATGTATGTATGTATGTATTCTAAAATCTTTACAGATTTAAACACGGAAGGTGTAAAAGAATCTTTCAAAAAGTTTATGTCATTTCAGTCATCATCATCATCATCATCATCATCATCATCATCAGTCTTGTAACGTCCGTCGTTGGACATAGACCTTCCCTAGGATTCGCCACAATTCGCGGAGCCAGTATTTCCTGAATCTGCCCAGTTCATCTCTCCATCTTGTGATCTGTCGGCCTCGGTTTTTAATGTGATCTCTGGGGATCCATGTTGTGAGACATGATGTCCATTGGTTGTCTTTCATTCTTGTGACATGGCCTGCCCATTGCCATTTGAGTTTTTTAATAGTTTCTATGATGTCACGGACACCCGTTTTCTTCCTTATATACAGTACTGTCTTGTGATTTCTCCATGTAAGGTTCAGCATGATTCTCTCATGCACATGTTGCATACTTCTCAGTTTGCAGGTCTGTCTCTTGGTTAGTTTCCATGTTTCAACTCCATAAGTGACTATCGGAAGGATGCATTGATTATACACTCTTCTTTTTAGGATTATTGGGATCATCTGGTTCTTGAAAGTTGAGCTTGCTCTGCCAAAGGCTTGCCATCCCAAAGTGATTCTTCACTTGATTTCCTCCTCTTTTGAGGGTTTCATGGAGATTTGTTGTCTTAGGTAGATGTAGTGGTCTACCTTGCTGAGTTTTGCATTTTCTATCTTGACAGTTATGTTTTTTTATCTTTTTTGCTTTCTTTGTTTAGATCATCTTGCATTAGTTTGAGGTCGTGTAGGTTCTCTGCGAAAAGGACGATATTGTCAGCAAGTCTCAGGTTGCTCAAGTATTCGCCATCTATTTTGATTCCTTTATTTTCCCCGTCTGTGTTCCAGAAGATCATCTCAAGGCAGGCTGTAAAGAGTTTGGGTGAGCTGGTATCACCTTGTCTTACTCCTTGTGGGAGCTGAAACGGTTCAGAGTCCTTATGTAGCCTAATGAATGAGTTGCTGTGGTTGTATATGTGTTGCAGTACTTTAACGTATACAGGGTCTACACCTTGTAGGGTGGTGGCCTACATGACCATGGGAATAGTCAATAATTTCTGATTATCTGTTGTTGCTATTATTGTAATCTTTTCAAAGGGTTTTATGTTTTACACAGGATTAGATAATTTGGCAGTATGTGTGAATTTTTCTGGTTGGAATCATCAGTTATTTACCATAAAACTGTTTTAAGGATTTAAAAACAAAATAGTTATATCAACATGGCTCCCCAGCAGTGTTTATCAAACACCCTTAAGCTACAATTTTAGTACTTAGCTCTGTTTGATTATTTTTAGGGCTGTGTCATAGTACGTGTAGTTTAAAATTTGATGTAGGGTATTATCATAAGGTTTTGTATTTGGATGTTATTTTATACTGCACATCAATCAATTTTTTGAAACCAAGAGTTTACTTACATTAGTTTCTCCAAAAACATAATTGATGATGAGGGATCAGTAAATACAACAATGGATATGAATCGATGTTCAGGTCTCATCTGTTGAGTGTTCACTTATACAAATATTAATTTGCTTACGTTGTATTTAATGTCAGACTGCATGCAAACAAACTTATAATATGAGGACCAAAACAGAATGTTTTCTCCCATCCCTGATTTTAGCCAAATCAATTATTTTTCACACTGACAAGGACCAAATCCATCTTTTTTTGATTATACAATTCTCATTTCTTCCATTTTTCTATACTCTTGGTAACGCATTCTTTAATTTTCAGCAATATTTCATCATGGTCAATTTGATGTTTTAAGGAGAGCAGGATGTGTCATCAAAGCTTTATCAAATTGCTTAAAGTTCACTGTGTTGAATGAGTATTCTTGTAACAAAAGAAAATTTGATTGATCTATGTGTGGCATTCTGATAGTATACTTCTATAAAATATTTTAGATGGAATATTACTTGTTCTGAAGGGCAAACACTTCATTTTTTTATTTTAATATCCAAATCTAGGAATGTTGTGTATATTCCATCATGTTCACATTCAAGCTCAAGATCTTTCAGGTAAATAGAACTATAAGATTTTCTGAATTCTTCTCCATCATTAAGGTAACACCTGCCATCAATAAAAGGTGTACAACCATGATATGCATGTGTTCACTTTATATCTGTTCTAATAAAAGATAACATAAATACCTATTTATATCTACGTAGATACTGATTTACCCAGAAGGGCATTGGATCAATCCCCATAGAAATACCAATAATCTGATGAGATAATTTATTACCTATTTTAAAGTTTTCCTAATAAGATGGCTAACAATCACCAGAGGGTTGATGAAAATATTCAGTATATCATCTTAACCATGCTTTACACCACTTCCTTGAAGTTGAATTGTAGGAAGGAAATCAGCATGAAGTGAAAAGAAATTGAAAAAAATGGTTCAAGCATTTATCGATGTTAAAACTTAAACCATGTTTACTACATTATAACATTATTCCAGGATAGTAATTTCTTCTGAACAATAAAGTTATTGCATGTCATTGCAACTCTATTACCTGAATGATAGTTTATATCAATGTTATAAATTCTATCTTGCCTCCTCTCTTTTTTCCGGTGATATTGTGAACATATATTTTCATTCATCCATTCGTCTATAAATACTTCTGAATCATTCTAAATGTATTATTGGTAGGTATTCAACAACTGTCAAAAATCATAACCTAAAAGCCAGTTGATGTACAAGGTAGAAATTAAGGTTCACTATTTATTCCATGGTGAAGAATAGAAATGTGAATTACCAATTCACGTCGGGAAAGATGATAAAAAAGAGGCAAAAAGTGCTCTAAAAAGTCGAATAGATGTAATTCTTTCCCCCCACTCTCCACTCTTTTTGTTAATTTATTCTAACCCATTTACATTTGAAACAGCTATATTCACTCAGGAGATGGAAAATTCCATAAATGTCCATTACATCTTTGATGTTATTAGAATAACTATGTCCATAATAGGATCAGAGACAGATAAAACTGGTGTGTAGGGCTGCTAAGAAGCTTAAAAGGAATTTAGATGCATTTACACTAAAGTTGTTTGATAATACTGTTACATCGGTGTAGAAGAAAGTTCCAATTTTTTTTACTTCACAATGTATACCACCCTCGAGCTAAAATATCCTCATGACAAAAGAGGTTTTGTTATTCATAGAATTTCAATTCAAGAGCTTTGAAATGGGCATTTGGCTAGGACAGTTCGTATCTTATCATTAGCAATATTCCAATGTTCAGGTAATCAACAGACTGTAAGTTGCTTCAAGAGTAGCTTCTTTGAATGGGTTAATGCTTTGTTTTAGAGATTGTAAAGTTTGCTTGTTGAATGATTTAGGCTCTCAAAGCATGAATATTTGCAAATCAAACCTTTTTCATTGTTTGTAAGACTTTTATATTTTAACTTTAAATTATGCTTAATGGACAAGTGCAATTTCTAAGCTCAGCATCACTTATACAAAAGTTATTCATAAGATATGATGTAGGTAATAACAAAGCTTCAACTGAATTAAATTCCTCAGTCACTCTTGGAAGAATGTATAAAAGGATCTCAGAGAAATTCATTTAAAAAGTGATAAAAGAAAGAAATGAAATTTACCAAGATCGTCCTGTTAGACTTAGTTAATGAAAAGATATCAAGCTCTCAAAGTAAAGCAAAGATTTCATACAATGCTTTCAAAGTCAATATATAGTGTTATATTCATATTCTACTATTGGTATTTAAATTATTTAAATAATCCTATACGAAAAGCAGGATTTAAATATAACACTACATACTGACTATTTATGATTTTGAAATGATATTTTTTATTATGTTCAGTTGTATACCTATTAATGTTGGTCATGGATACTTGATTAACTACAAAATATTTCCACATGCACATTTATGAATGTATTTCTCTTTATATAAATATATTAATCTACACACATACATCGTATGTTCATGAGTAAGTAATTTATCCCTCTACCATTAGATCAGTTTAAGACTCTTGATTTCTGATCAGAAGATTTTTCAAGTCCAAGCTCATTTCAAACTAGATTAACTTTTTCTGTGTGCCTGATATTATTGGATGTAATTGCACTCATACAGTTCATGAACTTTTTTTCAAATGAACATTCTTTCCTTAATGACATTCCATCAATAATTTACCCAAAGTTCATGAAATCAAACAGATATATGACTTCAAACAAGAAAATCAATTTGATATGGAAAACCTTTTAATAATCATATAAAGATAGGAAAACAAATGACTATTTTGAGTCTATATAGTATTTTATATTATAACGGTTAGAAAATGTTGGAAAATATTTTCTGTATATCAAAAATTAATCATGTATATAAAGACTATCAACAACATCAGTAGTCAGAATATAGGCTCAATTCAATTGCATTCCCATTTTCCACATTATTACTAACTTACCTCTTTATCATTTTGCCTCTTTCTGAAATGCCTGAGATACTGTATTCACATTTATTGATCATATTTTCTCAACTCATTTCAAATTAAGCATTGATTATTTTTCCAGTGTTTGACCTACAATAAAAATGGAGAAATCACATTTTATTGGAGAGAGTTATGATGTTTTGAGCTATTTAGACTTCTACAATAAAGTTTCTACTATGTAATTTTTGAAATTCAAATGAAAATTTACTGATTCAAAATAGCTATAGTTTACTAATTAGATATACTAAAGTTTATGTACCTGAAACAGTTTATGTAAAATGACTGAAATGAGTGTATTGATCTCAAGAATCAATGAGCATCCATGATATCAGGTACCTTTAATTCAATAAAAAAACAATAACTTTTAATTCATAATGTCATCACTAATATATGCAGAGACTTTTTGACTGAGTCATAAATTTACATAGGGAATGTTCCAATGATTATAATTTCTTTTAGAAAGAAAGAATCTTCATTTTTGAGCGATAATCATTTTTACTTTTTGTTATCAATTTTTTTTTCAAATAGAATTATTGTGTTGGATCCCTGACAATATCTTTATTGTCAAATGTGAATTTGTAATCTCAATTTTGGAGGGCTTAGTGAAGTAAGTATTTTTCTGAGTACAATTTTTTTTCTAAATACTGCTTATATTGACCTACGCAAGATTTTAGAAAAATTACTTGATTATGATAATACTGACACAGTTTTACTAGCAAGTCTCCAAAACTTCTTTGTTGCTCATAAGTGAGTGTATAATAATCATTAATGTTTTTCCCTGATAATCATATTTAAATATTTTGATAAAGGAGTCAAGGAATGGAAATACAAATGCCCGAACAAATATACACAATCTCAGAAAAAAAACTGTCAAAATCACTGAAAAGCACTATCATCCCTGACACCATGATTACATTTAAATGCCCACCTACACTACAAAACATGTTTTGCTGCTTCAAAAAAATTTCATTTTGTGACTAGACCAATGGGCTAGGAAAGAACTATCATGATTGTTCAATGGTAGTAAGAATTAGCACCATCAAGACCAAAAAAGGTACTGAAATTGACTTATCTCAACACCTCATGTGCTTAAATTTCCAAATTCATACCATTTCCTACACACTGTGCAGTGCTACGTACTCTGGACAAACAAAGAACCAGGAGAAGTGCTTCAATGCATTAGAAAAATTAAGACCAATCGAAACAAAACAAAAGTCTAGTTCTACTAAAACATTATGCAAGTACACACTCAAGTTTACTTACACAAGCTCTAAACTTCAATGGAGCATTCAAAGTCATGTTCTTAGAGAAATGGAATGCCTAGGACCTAGATTTGCATGAAAGCCAGTGGAAAGATAATCTAGGTTCCTCTATTAATATTGCTTAAATGGTATTGCCAGAGGTTATGGAAATTTGAGTTTTGAAGATGCAAGAACTTTTCGCTGCCAAGTGGTATTGCTTCAAACAGGTTTTTGCAGGAGGATTTGCAGGGAAGTCACGGAAGTTTAAGAGATTTTTGTTGACAAAAATATTTAATACTGACTGATTCAGTGAGCTCCCAAGTGAGTTTTGGATGAGCATTTGCTTTTTGCAGATTTGAAAGTACGTTGCAACATTGTCTTCGATCACGACAGCATTGTTTATTGATCCAAGCCTGGCATATATATCTTCATTGTGTTCTCTTACAAAATTTCAGAACAATTTCTAACCAATTTTTTAAAAAAATCTGAACGCATTCTCAGGATTTGCATGGAACTGGTCAACTGGAAATTGAAAAGGGTTAAACAAGCCGCAATGTATCTGTTGTCAAAACATATGCTAAGGAGATAACTTGTTAAATAAAGTTGAAGTTGAATATTGCAAACTTCGAGTTTTTAATCAGCACTACCCACATTAGACAGATTTGATCACTGTTGCTGGGTTCAGGTTATTCATATGTTCTGACATTTATATACATCTATCCATCTGGATTCACCCAGTGTTAATCGTTCATGAAACTTGAAATTTTACACACTCACATCCAATGGGTAATGAGAATGTTTTTTTGAAAATTCCTCACTTGAATAGCTTTTTATTGGGGAGTTCAATTTACAATAAAAGTTCATGTCAAATCGGTCCCTCAGCATTCAGACTTGTTTTTTTTAAAATTTGTACTTTTCAGTGATAGCAGCCCAAAAAGGTAAGAAAAGTAACTTATTTACTGATCGCCCCTTATTCCAATTTTTCAATTGATCACCCTATCAAGTGACTGACCAGACATTTTTTTTTAATCATAGATTTATTCAAACCATACTGATTGTATTTTCATCAAGACTTAATTTTACCTCTACCGCTGCGTAATCAACAGAATGAAAAGCAGTATATATGGGTGGTGGTGATTTCCTTCGAATGCTACTTCAATTTAGTTATCATTTATTATTTCATATTCTGAACCACAGGCAGAGATACTTGCCTGAAGTATTTCTTAACTGGAGTATGAGCCCATCAGTAAGCTTTTCTAAAATCATACTACCAACTATTTTATGTATATTTACCAATCAAGTTCACTGTTGTCATCTAACAAGTATTGAAGAATAAATAAATAGAAACAAAGTTTGTATTTCAGATATGCAGTTTTCATATAGCTTTTCATATTAATAGCAATCACTAAAAACTCAATCATTTTACTTAATCAAGTATACTGACTTGAATAAGCAAGAAATTGGCTGTTAAAGAAAACAACGCTAATTGAATTTGTGAAAATACCTTTTATCAATATTTTTGAATAATCCTCCTCTGTCACCTCTCTAACATACTTGTTCATCGTAATTTTTGTTAGACTCTATGCAAAGTCTAGAGTTGACTTTGTTTTTCTCCTGTAACAAGAACAAAAAAAACAATCCTCACCAAAATGATGTGAGAAACCCAATATGTAAAATCCAAATTTCCCAGTGATTTGAACTCATGATCAGGAGGCTGTCTTACTGACTGAGCTAGATTGACAAGTTTCAGATATTAGTGAAAATTTCTCATGCAGGGCTCAATTCATTCTAATAAATTAATGAATTTATACAAATATATATATATATATATATATATATATATATATATATATATATATATATATATATATATATATATATATATATATATGTATACATATATTTACAAGTTTTCATTTGTCATGTATACAATAGAAAAGTTGCAGTAATCATCTTCAGTTGGAATAGAAGTTGGACTGAAGTATGATCCTGCAGCAGTCAGTCTTGTAATTATTCTGTTACTACTGTATTTATTTTCTTACAAATGTCGCTATGACTATGACCATTAATATAATTAGTATCTGTGTTATTTGGAGTACTCTGCTATGATTGCTTTAGAGATTTAGTTCTCTTGTGGATGTTTTAGGAATAAGTCTTGAAATGAAAGTTAAGAACGATTACATTTTTTGTACATAACTAGAATGATTTAGTTTACTCATGTAATATTCAATTTCTACCAGTTTTTAAAATATGTTAGTGAATATGTTTTAGAACTTTTTATTTCATTTTTTGTTACATTTTTGCATTTTCTTTGAGAACTTGGAAAAAATTATCAAATATAACCTACATGAAAAAATTGAATGCTTCTGTCTGTCTCTTTTTCTCTCTCTCTCTTTCTCTCTCACACACACACTCACACTCACACATGCACACACACGTCCCCCCACCTCCACACACACACACACGCACACACACACACACACACACACACACACACACACACACACACACAAACACCCCCCAAACACAGACACGTAAACACAACTCCACTGTCTGAATTGTTTGTTACTTATATTAAATTATCTATCCTAAGCAAGTGCTTATACTCCTGCTACCTGGATTCAAAATACTCTCTACTCTCCTCCATGATGTTCAACATACCTTCTTATATGCTCTGTCAACCCTCCACAGTGTATCACATAACCATCCATTCAGTTAAGTATAGCCACACAACTGTAACTAGGAATATAGAAATAATACTTCATCTCAGCACAGCTGTTGTCAATCTTACTTGCTCAGCTTATGCTGGGACTACCAACTCTATGCTGGAAAATACCTCCAATTAGATACTTTCTGTTCTTTTTTTTTGCTAACTTTAAAAATGATTCTATTTTATTTTTATCATAATTCTTAGACCTATGATAACTCTACATACATAGTAGTTCACTTCCTCAATCTGGAAATACCTTCTGCAACTGACTCTATCTATTAATATTTGTAAAATACTTAGAAGGAATGACTTTTGAAATAAGATACTCTATAACATGATGATGAAAAAGCTGCTCACACAAATTGTCTTTTCGTAATCATGCCACAAGAATGAATATGACAAAGTGCTATGTAGGTCACATACCTCTGCCAATACTAAGATAGTCACCAAGTATTCATTTTTTAGATTCCATTTAAAATCATCAGGAACAGTGAAACAGACATTCCATTACTTATTCTTACTTAAAATCTTCAAATTTCTATCCTGATGGATCCTATCAAATAGGATAGATGGTCACATTAAAAAATGTACGAATAGAATATGACTCCTAAGTGGTCAGAATACGGAATAGTTCATGTGCTCAGGTGCTTTCAACCAAGTGCCAAGTAAATTAAGCTTCTTACTCATAACTCATCTTGAAGAAAGCTTTGGGAAGTAAATCTTGTACTAATCCTAAGTCAACACACATGTTGGTGAAGGATTTGATTAATTAGGTACATGACTTCATTATCAGGTATTTGACCTTATGTTTCTCCATCATGAATTGAAAGTTCAAAGAGGAAGGCTTTATATTATCAATGAGATGAAAAGCCCTTTTCACTAACTTTTGAAATTGTATTTTTTGCAAATGGTATTACTGATACTGTTACTAATTTCTCAAACTCATTGTTTCACAAGCTAAGCAAACTGTATTATCCATGTTCAAAAAATGAAAAGAAAAATTTGAGGTTTTTATTCCTTCAGACATAGAGGAAGCCTATCGTAATTCTTTGCAGAAAGCAGACAGTCAGAACAATATAAAAACAAGGATACATTAAATCAAAGTCCCTTACTACTCTACCCTTCCCCTGCTAAACAAGTGTCCTGCCCTGAAAAATATAAACAAATAAACAGGAGTTATTTTTTGCATGGGGAGAAGAAGTCTAGACTTATACTAAGTTGTAACTAAATAGGCATCCCCCCTTAAAGTTGTTTCTCGGACATTGGCTCCAGGCCGCTACACTGTCAGGTTAGTATCCTGAAGGGAAGCAGACCTCTATAGTCAACTCACATCTGCTATGTTAGAGCATCTGGGATCTCTGCTTAAAGTTGCAGACAGCTGTAATAAGTGGTATATCTTTGCTTAGAAATACATAGCTGTATTATCCATAATTTATATTCTCAAAGCCGATGACAGTCATACTGCCCCAATCTTCCTCCAAAGGGACGATAGAACTCTATAGCCAGCTTGGTTGACCATTGAATGCTAACCCTTGGTTTAAAGGATGAAGTTTGCCCAGGGCTTGCTGGCTTTGCCTTAAAAACTCATTGATAAGGCTGTGAGGATATTTATCACTCAGCCCCTGCTGTCTATAGTACTACTGCTGTGAATATCATCCCCAAACAATCTTCACTTGTGAAGCCAAGCTATTCATTCATTCATTAGATAAAAGATTTCTATTGTTGAATCTACTAACCTTAAAAGTGTGTGTGTGTGTGTGTGTGTGTGTATCTTTATGAAGGCGCAAGGATGCAATATTCTGTTCTTTATAGTGTTCCAACTATCAACTACAATAAAAGTACCAAAATCTTCATGATTAAAGATATGATTAAAGAAAAATAAAACCTACCGTCATTTCAGTCATATAACCAAAATTCAATATTTTAAGCGAATCATTTGTCAACAACAAAAAATCTGAAACACTTTTCTTGTATAAATCACATTTTCTTTTTGATACAGCCGATCACAAAGAGAAAGAAATGAAAAATTAATCAAATTTGATTTGATAGCAACTGTTTTCATATTTTTGGTAGATTCAGTTCCCTTTCAATGTTATAAGTTGGTACTATTTCTCGTCATCTTTCTTTGAGTTCCTCATAATTTTGATGCTATTGAACATAATATTCTAGAGAAGGTTTTCATAATAAGATACTGATAAGAGTCATGTCATATTCAATCAGCTACTTTGAGAAGCATGGTATATATAAGTTTGTCAATAAGTCCTTAGCCTAATGATTGAAAAAAGCATTTATTTCACACAACAAAAAATTATTTTTCAGCATAATCTCCTTCTTTATTGTTGTACTTAACCAAACACTTCTCCATAGATCACATAGATCAAACATTATTCTGAAAATTTCAGAACAAAATTCAGCTGATGACTGTGTCAGGCCGTGAACTTATTGATCACCCTTGTATATCCTTTCTTGAAATCAGAATTTTCCTTTTTAACTATGGTTTAGACAATTTCTTTTATACTCAACTGTGTCGTATTATCCTCTGAGCCATCTCATTGTCTTCAGCAGGATTATTCAAACAGTGTTTTGCAGAACCCTAGGGCGCCACAGGATCTTTCCAGGGGTTCCTACAACAAAGAGACATTTTTACAATATACTTAATAATTCTTCATAACATAAACGATTCCTTTATGGCTTTTAAATATTCTTTTGTTCTTTATTTATCTTGTGTGATGATTTGGGTTTATGAACATTCAGATAGAATTCCAGAAAGAAGGCCAAAATCCGATAATTACATCCATGTATAAATATATAGATGTAGAAGGTAAAGTTATTCTTTGAAAGAGAATTCACTTATGGAAAAGGGCCAACTGATTAGTTATAATTTAAAGATCACTGGTCTTTAGTAAGTATAATCTGATGGAGAACTAAGTCAAGAGTTGGTAGGAGTACTAATATCATGAGATTTCAAAAGAGAGCATATTTTTGATTATTCCAAAGGTGAATTGAGCCAGTGTCAAAAAGCATTGAAATTAGGAATTTCTTTTTGAGTTATAAATTGCTTAATTGTACAATATTCTAATGTCAGAAAGGGCGCTACTGGGTCTAGTCACATTAACTCGGTCCATCACAAAGATGTGATGAAAAGTAAAAAATTGGAAAGATATTCCCACTGAAAGGTAGCAAATATAGTCAAGTATGTTCAAATCAGCTCAAGAACAGAAGCACAGTATCTTCATCAAATTGTTAATTATGGCAAAGCAGCCAGTAAAAAGCCATTTCTAAAGCAGTTAACATTTCTTCACAGAAAGAAGAAGACCTCTGTGTGCCTTCATTTGTTCAATTTTCAGATAGTAAACAAACAGAAGTCTAAAGGTTAACTAGCCAAGAATTTTGTTTGAACCCCTTGAATGACACTATCAAACATTAATAGCATGAAACTGGTTATTCATAGCTTTTGGAGTGCATGGCAAAAATTTATTCAGAAAAAAATATAAATCCATTCTGCGGGAGGGATTTCAAGAGTCACTAACTGTTATTTTGACAAAAGCAGCACCCTTTTTGTTGATGATGGAGCTTCATTCCACTGACTAAAAAGACTTGACAATGGCAACAAAAAATATTTAGTGAATATAGTGAAAATGTCCAGAAAACCTTTCACTGGGTGACATGAAAAAGTTAACTCAGCTTATTAAGTAAGTATAAAAAACAATTTTTTTTATTTTCAGCATTCACTTTATTGAACAACGTATCTACCATTTTTCCCAACTATCTTCTGCCACATTTCAGGCAATTTCATAGTTTTATCCTCCTCCTTTCACGGCAAAGAACTGCTTGAGGTGCTTTTGCAGTCTTCTAGGAAATTGAATCCTTTTTTTTTATAAAAACAATTTTTAAAGACCAGAATAAATATCTCAAGGCACAATATCTGGTGGATACAGCAGATGAGCAAAAACTTCCCAGTCAAGCTGTAACACTTTTTGCCTGGTCACCAAAAAAACATGTGGTCAAGCATTATCCTGATGGGTCATTATGCACTTTCTATTGTCAACTATTTCTATTTTTCTCTAATTGCTGCCTTCAATAGATTTAATTTGGGAGCAGTACTTGTTTGAATCAATAGTTTGGTTTTCTAGAAAGCGCTCATAACTGGTGACCCTCTTTCAATCCCATCATATACACAGCATCACTTTCTTTGAATGATTAGAGGGGGGTTTATTTTGCTTTCCCCATGATTTCTTGAATTCTGCATTGTCAAGTATTAACTTTTCATCACTTGTTACACTTTATTTCAAAAACAGAACACTTTCTCTATGTTCAAGTAGCAAATCCCACAAGTATATACGATACAGAAGTTTTTTTGTTTTTTTTCAATTGTGTAGAATTCATACATCAGAGCAACTAACATAATCAAACTTGTGCATATGATTTTTAATGCTTGATTTGGATATCTGCAACAAGTCCAAAAAGTTTTAAATAGCCGAATAAAATATTCTTGAATTGTTCAAATCATTGCATTTTTTGTTTAAAAAATAGATGTCTATTCATATTTGTCATGTCTGTGTATATTTTGATATAAGAATTCTTCAATTTTCCCTTTAGGTGAGTATTTTAACACCAGAAATAGAATCTTGGATTTTTCTGCTATCAATCTTCTTGTCTACAAATGAACAGGATACATACTCATGTGGGAACATGTCTGTAGAAACATTATACCAGTTGTGTTATTCAAATTATCTACATCTTTTCTTGTTTCTGAAAAAACTTTTAAAAATTTCCTCAAATTTGATTGCAACCAATATTTATCTAGAATAATCAGAAATTTTAAGCATATGGTGAAATGATATTGGTTGAGTAAATAGCACATTTTCAAACTATATTTACAGTCAATTATTTTTAATAATAAGGCCCTACCTACAAAAAAACAATTGTGATTTTGGACTTTGAAATATGTTAAATCAAAATCAATATTCAAAAAGAATATTATAAAAATATCGCTTCAAGAAGATGGAAAGCAGAGAAGATTTCTGGAACTTGAAATGCAATTTTAAAACCTGATTAAGAACAGTTAAGTATTATAAATAAGTGTACTATTCCTCATTATTCAGAGTTTAAATTGAAATCAAAGTATATCGGTAAACACTTGTTTTCCTAATTTCTGAAACTAATTAGTCTCATAACTCCATTTATTCTTTAGACAACAGTCTTTGTCTTTATTGTTTCAAGTACACTCTGTGGCCTTCCTAAGTGTAAGTAATTCCAAAAATTAAATATAAGTAACAAACAATACATATAAAATCCAAGTTGACCAACAATGGAAAAGAATCTTTGAGAGCATAATGATGAAATAAGTGTCTCTATTCTATCCAAAACAATTTGCATAAAATAACCATAATATCTGCAATCAATAGTATAACTACAATACCTAACTCCTTATTAAGGTGGCCCCTACCACCATCACCATGCATCACAGTAGAAAAATATATTCAAAACTTGGGGGTTAAAGATGGCAGCAATAACACTCTGATCTAATGGCGCATCCAGTTGGGTGATTATTGGCCTTGGGATTATTGAGTGGTGACAGTTGAACATGAAGCAATCGAGTGTGCGAACAATTAACTGTGCGATAACTGAGTGGAGGATGAATGATGGATCTATAGTATATCTTCTGTCATACATGTTTTTATCACACAATGAAAATGTTCAAAATAAAAATGGTAAAAAAAAATAGTGTTTCAATTTCGCTATGTACCAAAGGACTCTTTCACTGAAATACCATTGGTTTGCATGCCTGTTGTGTAGGAACTGGTGTTGCTATGGTCTGGAGATTTATTCCAAGATTTGTATCTACTATCATTGTGATGCTAGGTCCAACTGCCCCCTGCGCCCACCCCTGCGAATTATTATACACAGAAGAAGAAGTTTTAAATGGTTATTTTTTGACTTGAAAGTTTTATTCTGATTTTGAATTATTTTTTAAAAATAAAACACTGTTACACACAAAGTAGTATTTTTCAATTGTATTGGAAACAAAATATATAACAGTTTTAAAAATAATGATAAATGAGGTCTATCCAGTACAGTCTTGTCAATTTCCTCTGAATAAAATTTTAATTTTTTTCACTTTGGTATACCAACATAGCACTTCATTTATCAGGTTACATAGAGACTCTCCTTTTCAGCTTGAAAAGGGAGTAAGACAAGGTGGTATTATCTCACGCAAACTCTTCACCACCTGCCTTGAGATGATCTTCTGAAACCTAGACTAAAATAAAGGAATCAGAATAGATGACAAATACTAAAGTAACTTTAGATTTGCTGATGACATCATCCTTTTTGCAAAAAATCCTGATGCTAACAAAGAGAGAAAGAAAGTAAGAGTAAAACAAATGTCATGTACAACAAACAAAGACACAAAAATCCTAATAAGAGACGTTGACCTGAAAAAAGTAGACCACTACATATACCTAGGACAACAAATCTCTATGAAACACTCAAAAGAAGAAATCAATTGAAGAATCACTCTAGGATGGTGAGTTTTTGGTAGAGCAAGCTCAACCTTTAAGAACAACAAAATCTCATTAGTTTTAAAAAGAAGGGTCTACAATCAATGCATCGTTCCGATAGTCACCTATGGAGCAGAAGCATGCAACCTAACTATTTTGGCCCTCAAAATGAGAACCATGCAATGTGTACTTGAAAAATTCACACTCAAAATCACATGAAGAGATCACAAGACAGCTCTATTTTGAAGAAAAAAGCAGGAGTCAGAGATATCATAGAATTCATCTGAAAACTCAGATGGCAATGAGTTGGTCATGTTGCAAGAATGTTAGACAACCGATTGAGATCATGACACACAATGTGGATTGCCAAAGATCATATGCAAAACTGTGGTACACAAAATATAAGATGGCATGACGAACTAGACAAGTTCAGAAAGTATTGGCTCTGCAATGTCCATGATAGAGAGGTCAGGTGAATCCTGGGGAAGGTCAATGTTCCACAACAGATGCTATAAGGAGGAAGAGGAGGAAAAGGATGATGATAATGATGATGATGATGATGATGATGATGATGATGATGATGATGGTGGTGGTGGTGGTGGTGGTGGTGGTGGTGATGATGATGATTCACATCGATAGAAATTTTTTTAAAATCTGACAAGATGGAAAAATATTTCTCTCAAAAGTAATTTTTTATGCTTTCATTATATAGTGTAGTAAAGCAATGTAATTAAATCCTAAATTTAGCAGATTGTAACTGGTTCTGATGAAAAAAGTGCTTTCATATTTATAAATAAATTATAAAAAGGCTTGTTTTGTAGTATTACGACTTGTATGCTCAATAATATTGATTTTGTGGGGCATATCCTTTAGTTATGGGCATTTTGTGTTATTTTGGTAAATGTTATATTATTTAAATACATGATTTTTTAACAAGTGCTTGTTTTGTGACTTGCATAGTAATTTCAAGTCAATTTTCCCTCATGCATATAATGCATGTTCAATTGTACCCATGCAAAATTGTCTCATGCTCAATTGCTCTATGCTTAATTGTCCCTGTGATGAATTGTTCCTGCTGAATAGTTGCAGGTACAATAGTCAGTCCATGGACGTATTTTACAACTGAGGTCAATCAGATGATAGATTCCAATCTCACACATTCTATCCTCGTTATTACTAACTTGAGACCTTGAAACTAATCTCTCTCATTCTGTTGAATTTCTGGTTCTAGTTGAAGAGATGAAAAGGAATGGAAAATTTTTCAAAAGAAGAGATACAAATGGGGAAGGCCAAAGAATGTATCAGCTAAGATGTGTTAAAAACAATGGAATTGAATTTTAGTCTAAAAATTATACCAAATAATAATGTTAAACAGTATTATTTCTTGGTAAAGAACTGTAGGAAATTATAAATGTATGATAAAAAAGAATTAACAGATGAAGCAAAAGATAGTAATGTAGATTATGTAGTGAAGTTTTACTGATTGCAATACTCAAGTATTACTTATTTTACCTTCTCAATAGAAATAATTCATTACTTATGATTCCAACTGCAGACTATCAGAAAATGTATCATTGCTCATTTTTTATATGGAGGGCCTTGAAAAATGAATGTTGTCCTTCTAAGAACTGAAACCCAAACACACACACACACACACACACACACACACACGCGCACACACACACACACACGCACACACGCACACACACACACACACACCATAAATTTGGACCATGAAGTTTTAAAAAACAAAATTCCAGTACAACAACCAAGTTTATTAGTTTATCTTGTATGTTTTATAAGTTAAGTAGAGAGTTGCCCGTCATATGACAGGGTTTTAATGTGGGAAATATACTTTTGCTGTTGTGGGTATTATCAGATTTTGTCAGTTTTGATCACTCATACTTCAGCTGTACTATGAGATGCTCATAAATTTAAACAGGTTTCATCGTACATGGGCGAGGAATTCTGACTAATATTCACTTGACCTTTGAACTGAGTTGATTGGTAGAGGTAAACGTATTTTTCAAAATTTTTTTAGTAAAATGTTAGGAATGTTTTCTCAAAATCCTATATTTCTATTATGTTTACTTTACTTTTGGGAAAAATTTTGATTTTTGGGTTGTAATTGAAGCTAATTTTGGATGACAAAAATTGATATTAAAAACAGTCTAAATCCTATTTTAAATACCCAAAAAATTTTTATGATTAACTTTATGTTATTTTCTTGCAATTGATACTAAAATTTAAACTTTAAAGAAGATGAATTCTTGCAATACATTTTAAAATTTGCATAAAAATGTCTGTGATCATTTTTACTATTTGTGAAGTATCCAGTACCTACCTAGTCAAAATAGGAAACTTATGAATCATACCATTTAATCAAGACATATTTTAGGGTTATACATGCAAGAAAATTTACTCCCATAGCTAACTTAGGCATTTGCCAGAAGAAAGTAATTTCTATCAAATGTACAACAACGACTGAAGGGCCATTCTGACACAGGCCCAACCGGCCAAGTTCCTATAGTTGTGGAAAACTGTCCCAAAATCTTTATTTGAGAAGCCAAGCCATTCTCATGCAAATCATAACAGGTATACCTGATCTATGCTTTTAGGTATGAGCAAAAGCATACAATGACATGTTTTGTGCATTATGAAGAAATGGACACTGACTCTTATCTATATAGCTATAAGAAAGAGATTTTTTTTAACAGTAATGTTACGGTAAATCATTATCTAAGGATATTTGTTTCACAAAAATCATATGCAACATTAAAAACAAAATCAATCTAGCTTTTGCAAAGACTCAAACACATGTGTGTGCGCGCACACACACACATACACACACACATAAACACAGATTTTCTTCATGTATTTTATTATATTTCTCACCAACTTATGTAAGATGTAATGTATGCATTTTGCTAAACGCAGAAAACTAGTGAATCTGAAAGTTGGCATTATGTTTCAAATTATGCATATAATCTGGGGAGGGTTTTCATTACCTTTGCTATAGTGTCAAATCTGTGATTCCTGAAATAGATAAGACAGGCTAGCCTTGCTAAACTCCTTATGGATCTGTGAAAGAAATAATAGAATAATTGCTTATCAGAAACAGATTGAGAGAAAGGAAGATCCCTGTAGGTTGAGTTTGTATTAGCTATGCAAAAGAGAAAAAAAGAGTCCCTGAGTAAGAAGAAGACTGGTTCCATATTACAAGTAAGGCAAAAAGAATAGGAGAAAAAGAGAAGAACAAAGAACCTGAAAATGTATATGATATGAAGTGGATAGCAGAAAATGCATCATCTTTAAATAGCATCAAAAGTGATCAGAGGTTTTCTCATCAAAACATTATGTATTCCTAACAAAACAATCCGACATGTTTTGTGATTTCCTATCTCATTGCTGTACAGTTCATAAAGCAAGTGTCAGTTGATGAACTTACGGTGGAATTCAGACCATAGATAAGACCTGTCTTCTAAACCTAACATTATTTATTCACTTTTCCAATGCAAAATATGTAAAAGCAATGAAGGTTGGTAATTCTACAAATGGCCTTTAGAATTAATGAGCTGCTATTGCCAAACTATCAAGATGTTATCACAATAAATAATGTTAATCAGGCAAAGTATGCACACTAATAAAGTAATTTGTCACTCGTTACTTGTTTAATGTTCATCAGAAAATTATATAAATTTATGAGAAATGATCATTTGAATATCAATGTTACTTGATAAAAGTATAAAAAAAATAATTGGGTATAAAAAATAAAAAATTTTAATCAACAAAGATCTCGTCAAAGTTAATTTGACTTGATCAACATTTCCTTATTCAAATTGTTTGTAGAAGTAATATAGGTCAAGCAGCACAATATCAAAAGAGAAATATATGAATGAAGTTCAATGAAAGAATTAAGAAACAGGACTCAGAAAAAACCATTATGTGACTAATATGATTTGCTTGCACGCTGGAAAATGATCATTTAAAAAATTGGAAAAAAGGGATGATCAATTAATAAGTTTCTTATTTCTATTATTATTCGGACCATCCTCATCTTGGTTGTTTTTCATACAACGTTTCAGCCATTGTACTCTACGGCCTTCATCAGGTATCATCTGGTAGATGTGGGTAAGTAACGAACCGAACCCTTTATTTAACCGACGGGGGATATACTGACCGCACTCCCCTCTTAGCATTAGTAGTATTATTATTGTCTCACATTACTAATGTTAGGAGGGGAGTGCGGTCAATATACCCCTGTCGATTAAATAAAGGGTTCGGTTTGTTACTTCCCCACATCTACCAGATGATACCTGATGAAGGCCGTAGAGCACAACGGCCGAAACGTTGTATGAAAAACAACCAAGATGAGAATGTTTTTTCTTACATAATAAGGAGTAACTAACTCTAACTCTAATTGATTGGTTGTATAACTAATAAAACATACCGTATGAATTTTTTGGTAAATGTGGAACATTTGTCAAAGATTGTCGTGTTCAAAGTAAATGGGAAATAAATATTTTCAAATTATACTTTGTTTTTTGTATTATTAAGACAACTATCATCCTCATCATCTTTGTTGTGATCATTATTAGCATTATTAATTAATTATTATTGTTATTGCAAAATGCATTGCCATCTTCACTAACGTTGTCATCATCATCATCATCATCATCATGGAAAAAGATGAGTAAAAATGTTCAATATCTAAAAATGAAACTAAAATAATCTAAATTTAGATATAGAACATTTACATTTCAAATTTTAAAAACATATAGTGCAGATACCTCTTCTGTAAAAAGTGTAACTTTCAATAGAATTTAAGTTTTCTTCTAAATCCAGATATTATTCATTAAATTAGCTACTTTTTTTTCAATCAATTTTCGGAAGCCTACAATATTTTTGAAAGATTTTTATTAAACGTTCTTGACAGAACTGTTCAATTTTTCCATTGGAGAGAGAGAGAGAGAGAGAGAGAGAGAGAGAGAGAGAGAGAGAGAGAGAGAGAGAGAGAGAGAGAGAGAGAGAGAGAGAGAGAGAGAGAGAGTATCCTGGTCAAAAAGCATCAAGACAAAATGTGTTTTTTGTTTCACTGGAATTAAGACAAGTAATTTTTTTTTTCAATTTTGATTTGAAAAAATAGAGTGTGTTGATTTCTGCTATATTACTTCTCTGATCATACAAGAAAATTCATTTATGATATATGTGACATACGTGTTTATCATTCTGTCCTTCCAATATTGTTGTTTAAGATGTAGAATGAAATTTTTCAAAAAAAATTTCACTGTTTTTTTTTTTGAAAGGTGCAAAAATAGTATTCAATGAAACAGCAGTGAACGTGAAGCCAAAACATCACTTTGTCAAAAGGTTGTCTACGAACCAAAACTACTGTCGACTGACTGTGTGTTGGTGATGTCATTCAACAAAACAACCTGACAAGGAAATTTTCATTTCCCTTGTTGAGAGTTAATTTTGTGTCAAATAATAATACAACTTTAAAATTCCCTACATCCAAATTTAAAATTTTAATGAATTTCCAGGCTGGTCCCAGTAATAGTTGCAATAACTTGATAACGTAAAAATTGTAATTCAAGAGATAGTTATTGCCAGGGCCGGGTTAAGCTTAATAAGGGCTTGAGGCACAGTTCAACTTCTTCCCCACCTCCTAAAGTTATATATATATATATATAGAGAGAGAGAGATAGATAGATTGATAGATAGATAGGGGCCCCTAAATCTGCCTCTAGAATCTGGGGCCTGTGATTGCATCTGTGTATGAGCGTGTGTGAGTGTGTAAGCATATCTATGAACAAGCTGAGGAATTTATCTACATCGGGTAAAATTTTCAGGGATAAGATAATGACTTTTGAAAAATCTTTACTTTTAACCCCTTAAGAGAGGAGAGAAGGCTACCTTCACTTTTGACCCCCTGAAAGGGGGGGGGAGTCCTCTCGAATATTGACCTATTGGAGGGAGAAAATGTCTCCACTTCACTTCTGACCCCTTAGATGGAAGGAAAGCCTCCCTTCACTTTTGATTCTTCGAAAGGGGAAAAAGTCTTTCTTCACTTTTGACATCTCAAAGGAAAGGAAAGTCTCCCTTTATTTCTGACTTCATTGAGACTGGAAAAAGTCTACCTTCATATTTGAACTCCTAAAGGGGGAAAATTTTCCCTCTACTCTTGACGCTTCAAAGAATTAAATATAAACATATGGTTATTGAAATAAATATATATATTGAACAGAAAGTAAGAGAATATTTGTATTGGTCAAAAAGTAAGGTTCTAATTTGGCATTATAGATACTGATTGCAAATAGAGCCTCCACACTTGAAACCTGATTTTTTTTCTCAAAAGTTTTTACATTAAAACCTACCCCTAGATCTATTGATTATGCGTACCAAATTTGGTTGGGCTGCATCCACGTTTAGATGGTTTCTTTAGTGTCACACACACACATGTGCATACTTAGACGATGTGACACCTCTCACTTATATAAACAGATGTAGCTTCAGTGCATAAATGAAATTTGGTCATATGAGAGCCCTATTTGCATAATCAATAGGGTAGCCGTTTGAAAGCTTAGAATTAATTTTCAACGTTCTTGCTTTGACAATAGACTAAGAAGATGGATTATATTCATAATATTTTCAGTTTAAAATGCTTTATTATTTGATCAATCATTTATTGTTAACATAAGCATTCTTTGATTAGAAAAATATTCAAAATGGTGGAGATACGATTAAACTATAAATTGGGTGAACATTTAAACAAGTCAGAAAAGCTGAAAATGTTCACAAATGAAAAATGAAAAAAATTCAAAAAATCTAGAATTGATTTACGCGTATAATGTATGTGCTAATGAGCATAGTAATGTCCCTAGTTGTTAATCAATTCACAGTGCAACAGCTCAGTTGCTTGGTGAAATTGCTACTGATCATTCATGCAAGAGGTATCATCCTTAGACAAGCGTTTGAAGTGACATAAAGTTGTGCATGATAGATTTGATTTCTTCCATATACGTTTGTTCCTGTATTGTGTCTTATATTGGAGTGGGGACACAGCTAACTACCACACCATTGCTTGAAAGCTCTTCTTACGTGAAGATTTGCTGCATCTATTATGGGAGGCAATTCTTCCGGTTTTACTTTCTGTAAGAACAACCAAGCATTTCACATTTCAATATGACCAGCACCGTAAACATGGCAAATATTTTTTTCTGCCCACTGGATAACACCTTTATTGATGTTTCCTTCTCTGAGGTTGTAAAGTTCATTTGACCTTTTGGATACTTTCTCTACAGATGCTTCTTGTGGCAGAACAGCTATGTGGTTGTGTCACATCCAGTAATTGTGTAAATCAGAATAAATGCCCCGACCGAAACTTCTGGCTAGACATGAAAATTTCCATCCATAGATCATTGCAGAGAATGTTTTGGAAACTTTGGGGAAGTGATACCTCACCCTCTCAATAACTCGACAAACTGGCCGATTAGTTTTTGTATGTTGTTGTCTTGTAGTAGCTTTAATTGACTGTTGACAATAGCGGTCAAGGATAATGTGAATTCTCTGGTACTGGATATCCATTCCAATTACTGTGTGTTTGCTAGAGATCAACAAAGTTACTACCAGAGCTTGACCATCTATAATGATGCAAGCAGTTGTCCCCCTGAAGATTGGGACAATTGATACCATCAGTACAAGGACAGATTTGTTTCCAGTTCATTTCAACAAGAGAAAGAGGTGCTGAGAAAACATGTTTCTTTCTGCAACAAAGCTTAAAACTTGTTACTGGCCGAGGACCATTGCAAGTAACAAAGTTTGTTGAATTTCATGGTTTGTCGGGTTTTTTGTTGCTATATTCTGCAGCATGTCTGTAGGAGTATCTACTGCAAACAGCTTGAGTCGGTGATATCATAGAATCCATTAGAAAACTCAAATGGTATTTGGCTGGTCATGTTGCAAGAATGTCAGATAACTGACGGACATCACGATTCTCAATCTGGATCCCCAAAGATCATATGTGAAACTGTGGCCGCAAAATATAAGATGGTGTGACAAACTAGACAAGTTCAGAAAATATTGTCTCTGTGACCCCCATGATAGAGAGGTCTGACGAATCTGAGGAAAAGTATGTGCCCAACGACGGATGCTAAAATGTTGTTGATGATGATGATGTGTATTGCCACGAAAATTGAAAGTTGGCATTTGTCTTGGATTCATTTTCAAATGTACTTCTGGTATGGATCTCTTTTGATCATTGCTACTATTGTTTTTACATACATATAGAATTTATGTTGGCATCTTAACTTAAGATTATTCACACCAGTAATCTAAGTCTCTGATTTTGGAATCATCAAATCTAATCAACATTGAACGGAAATTATGAATAGTGTTTATATAAATTATCAATCAAATAGCGCCCTGTGACTCTAAGTGTTGCCAGGTGCCCTGCTATTTGGCAAACAGCATGCCATATAAATGCTTTGCTTGTCACTCAAAATAATGATAGCAGATAAATTTGGTGATTCTGCATCTTTTCGTTGTTTAGTCACAGTCTAGTCAAAGGTTATGTAGATTTCATTGAGGGAACTTTTATAAAAAATCAAGAGGGAGCTATTATTTTTCATCTTAAGGGGTTGAAATTGATAGGCAACTTTCATTTTTCACTTTTATGGATCAAAAGGTGGGAGAAGTATAGAAGTCTAAATCTCAAAGAAATCTTTTTCATTTTCAATGGTTAAAATTGAAGGAGGACTTTTTTTTCAATTTTAGGGGTCTAAATCAAAGGGGGTTTATTTTACTTTTGGTGATCAAAATTGAGGATGGAGATGTTTTTCAATTTTGGGGTCAAAATTGAAGGGGAACTTCCATTTTTTTCCATTCTTAAGGGTCAATCTTTTTTTCTTTTTTAGGGATCAAAATAGGGAATTTTTTTTCAATTTTGGGAGAAAAAATCGAAGGGGAACATCCATTCGAGTTAAAATCGGGATGTTTACTTTTATTTTTAACTATCAAAATCAAGTGGGAATTTTTTTTTCCACTTTCTTTGGTCAATATTGAGGAGGAAACCATTTTTCATTCTTTGGGGAACTTTTGTTACACTTTTAGGGTCAAAATTGAGAATGAATTTGATTTTTCATTTCAAGTCAAAATCAAGGTGGAACCTTTTTCTTGGAAGGGGGGGGGGTCAAAATTGAAGGGAATGGTTTTATTCTCAGTTTTCAGCAGTCAAAATCAAAGAATGAACTTTTTCCTTGTTTATTGGTCAAAATTGAGGATGAGCTTTTCCCCCTCTTCAACATTACCCCTTCCCTTTGGCCCCAATTATTTTCAATATTGGCTCCCTTTTTTTGGATATTAGTTTCACTTTTTATTAGTATTAAATCACCCCCCCCCATGCCTCTTTTTTCACTACTTGTCCCATTTTACTATTTGCTTTTTTACTTTTTTACTACTTGCTCCCTTTCTCACATTAGTCCCCTTTTTCTAACAATTACATTCTAATTCTAACATCATACCTCTCCTATTAAACTTTTTACTTTTTTTTATAACATTAGCCCTCTCTTTTTTTTTCATATTAGCCTCCCCCTACTCATTGGAGATCAGTCCCACTTTTTTTGCAATTTCAATGTCCTTTTTTTTAACTTTGGTCAATTTTTTTTAATATTAACTCCTATTTACAACAGCCCCCCTTTTTACATTAGCCCAACCGTTTTTTTTCTGCATTAGCTGAACAACCTCAACATCTGCCCCCCCTATCAACTTTTGCCCCCCTTTTTTTATAACAGGGTAGAGAAAGTGTGGTATTAAAAATCAATTTTAAAAACAAATCAAATTATCTGCTATCTGCTTTCCATCCATCTATCTCTCTATTTCCTTTTTGGAAAGCAATTGAACCTGCCCGTTAGGGCGGTTATTTAGTCTCGTTTACATAGATTCACAATGAGTGATTAATTTGAGCAGAGCTTGACCTTACATCTAAATTTCCATGTTTTAAAGACATTAATCGTCTTTTATGAACAAATGAAATCACAGGATAAGTGTGGCTTAACATCAACTACAGCTGTTGGTAGACATTTTATCATAAGACTCTCAATTTGCCCATAACTTGAACTGTCTCAGTGCTGACGTGTATAAGTTAATTCCTCACATAAAAGGAGTTCAACATAGACTTGAGTTAATGATAAAAAATATATCATTCTGTGTGGTTTTGAAACAAATTCCTGATTTAGACAACTAGGAATATCAAAAAGTAAAATAGTTGCTATTTTCTGTTTCGTTTCATTCACCAATATATCTAAATCACTACCCTACTTCATAGTAATAGTAACATCATCATCATTACTACTATTACTACTTCTACAACAACAACAAAGAAAAACATTACTATCATGTTGTTCATAAAAATGTAAAAAGCAACGGAATTGTAGTTTATTCTTCAAACACTTTCTTTAATCACATCTTCATAGAAAACTCTGTGCGGGTTCAATAAAAGCATAAATTTCTTGTGGTTCATACTCAGAGTTGGGTTGATCATTCCTTGATTTGTTGATCATTCCTGTCCTGAACCTATTCCAATTATTTTATTTAAATTCATTTTCTATCATACTCAGTTTTATATTTGAGAGCAACATTTTTTTCAATTCTTTCTATCATTACTGGTGATGGAAAAAATGGGTTTCAGACACTATGCTTATGGTAGGGCTGTATTTTTGAACAAGGTGTACTGTAATGTCTGTTCTTGTAGACATTGTACTTTGGAAATTGAGGGGTAGGTATATGCCCTATCCCCATATGTCCCCCATTCCCACCATTGATCATTAGATAAAAATAACCAAGGAGCTCAGCAATGATAGTAAATGTGTTCAGAGTATTTGATGAAGAATCTAAATCAACATAACTGGGACTTACATCAGTCTCAATATTTGGTTTTATGCCATAAATGTATATTGGCAAGACGGGTCATTGACCTTTCTTAGATTTGTCTGTATTCAAGGTTAAAACAATTGGCTCAAAAGATAAGTCTTGAATTTCCACACTATATCATTACTTACAACCTTTTATTTACTTGAACTGTATGGCAATGTAAGTCTTGTTTAATAAAAACTAACAGGAAGTAAATATATCTGTACCAACTTTTTTATGAATTATCATTTATAAAAATGCTAGCAGAAGTTCAAGTGACCGTCCTCCCTACATTATAAAACTTAACCTTGTTTAAGCTTCTACTTGTACCAAAATCATTTGAAATAAGGAAGGAAAATACTTTCACCAGAATCATTTCAAAATAACACAGAAAGTCAGCTATGCTTTTGATTGAACCGAGTATCATATCTCATCCTCCTCATATTCAAAAAAAAATTTTCCTCCCTGTTATTTTTTGAATTCTCGCTTGTTATCATGACTATGATTCAATTAACTGCATTTGAGTGATTAGAATTATTATCAAATTATCTTATTAGCAGGAGAAATTCCATAGTTAACTTTTAAAACTTTCAAATATTTATTCAATTATTAAATGCATTTAAAAAGTAACATCATGTGAACACTTTAAATTTAGCTAAAATCAAAAGCTACATTTTCAATAGTCTAAAACATATTCTCAAACTGAGAACCCTACTTTAGGAGAATCCATTAGAAAGCTCAAATGGCAATGGGCTAATCATGTCGCAAGAATGGCAGACAACCAATGGAAATCACGATTCGCAACATAGATCTCCAGAGATCACATGCAAAACTGAGGCCGGCAGAATACAAGATGGAGAGATGAACTGGACAAGTTCAGGAAATATTAGCTCCGCAATGCCCTCGATAGAGAGGTCTGATGGATCTTGGGGAAGGTCTATGTCCAATGACAGACAATAAAAGACTGATGATGATGAGGATTAGCATTTTTTTTTATCATACAAAATGTTTTTAAAACAATTATTGAACCATTTTTATCTCTTCTCATAAACATGATGACTTTTTGTAATTAACAAATGAATCCTTCTACATCTAAATCAAAATCTTTGAAAAATATTGAAATCAAAATAACAATGAAATAAAATGATAGCTTCCAAATATTACAACTATGTATACCACAACAGGTTCTTTTAACTGGAATTATAGCTTAATTTTGCAACTTGCTTTAGCTTGTATATTTGAATATTTGTGACTGACTGATGGGCAATCTTGTTTCTCTTGGCAAATTAATAGATAACGTAAGGCAGAGCAACTGACTGCCTAATTGCTGAAACTTAATCAAAGTCAGTGTATTTCATGTATTTCATGATATAACTGAAGAGAATCAATGGTGGTTGATCATGAATGGCAGTTTTTCGTCTTATCAGAATATCCAAAAGACGCATATTTTCAGTAATAGGTTTAAACTGAATTAAAATATGTCCATGGAAATCAAACAAACATTCATCATCTGTTAGAAAATATATATAAACTAGATTTACAAATGTTTTGAAAGCTCAAATTTTTATAAACTAAAATATTTCAAGGAATTAACTTTGGAAAAATAACAAATAAATTTCATTAATTTTAGTAGGAATTAGGCAAGTCTGAATTTGTTTGTTTACATTTTAAAATTTTATGGAGTGGCAAGGGGATGGTTGATACTATTTAAGGTGGTGACACCAAGATGACTACCTAAATTTTTTCACATAGTTTCAAGGTAATATTTTTGTTTCTATCTCTCCACACAATACTCAATGAATTTCAATGAAATTTCAATGAAATTTCATGGAATGGTGGACAATAGGCCACAAAAAAGCAATTAAATTTTTGGCCAGATCCATGCACTTCTCCTATATGTCATATGTTAAATGTCCAAATCACATGATATCACTAAAAGTTCAAGACTCTCCACCCTATATCTTGAAAAGTTCTCAATGGATTGCAATGAAAAGTTATAGAAGTTATTGTATTTAGGGGCAGATTCATCCACAATTATCTCTCTGAGTCATAGTTATATATCTGCACCATGTAAAATCATCAAAAGTTCATGTCTATCAACATGATATTTCCAAAAGTTCACAAAGAATTTCAATTAAATTTTTTGGATTGATGAGCAATAAGGCAGAGTAAAATTGGTTGAATTTCGTAGTGGATTCGGAAATTTTTTTCTGATTTTTCTGTACATTTTGTATATACTCTTGACTGTTCACATTATTGCTACAAAAGTTCCCAATGAACTTCCATAAATTCTGGTAGAAGGGTGTACAACTGGCTACAAAAGGAGTGATTGACATTAGGCTAGATCAATCTGCAATTACCTCCCCTACATCATAGTTATGTATCCACACTATTTAATATCTCCACCTAATATTTCAAAATTACGGTTCTGCATTGGTATTTGAAGTAGTAGTTTTATAGTGGTATGAGACTTTACTCAATAGTTCTATACGAGGCTTCTACATGAGACATGCCTCAAATTTACATTTGGACTTAATGCTAAAAATGTGCATGATAATGTTTTTTAAGATAATGTATAAAACAAATTACTGCTAAATAGAAAGTTTTTAGAAATCGTTTGACATGATAATGAAATATGTGGTTCCTATGTGAAATAAGGAGCATAATATACAAAACAAACGAATTTCTAATAGATTAAAAACAACACTAATATGAACAAAACTAAGTTAATGAAATTCCTATGTGAAATAATTCATAAACAAGGCTACAACAAGGAAAAATGCTAAGGATGCCAAAGAGGTGGCTAAACCTAATGCAGCTTGGGGTTTACATCATAGAATCCATTAAAATGCTCAAATGGCGGTGGGCTGGCCATGTTGCACAAATGGTGGACAACCAATGAAAATCGCAACTTATGACATGGATCCCCCGAGATCACATGTTGAACTAAGGCCGGCAGAATATTAGATGGAGAGACGAGCTAGACTAATTCAGAAAGTACTGGCTTCATGATGCTCATGATAAAGAAATGTGGAGAATCCTGGGGAAGGTCAATGTCCAACGAGGGATGTTGAAAGACTGATGATGATGAATGGGATCCAAGGATGGAGCCCTGGGAAATTTTGAATTGTTTAGCATCTCGGAACCTAAAACCCTTGCCTTGCAGCAGTCTGAAATTATGAAATATATATTTTGGTAAAAATTTTTTTTGACTCCTCCCCAGCTCATTACACCCTGATGAAAAAGTAATGATATTTAGCTCTGAACTAAATTGAGTAATGCCTCATTGTTAAGAGAGTAGGATGATACAGCTGTCTCTAAACAATTAATTTGCTCATTAGTAAAGACAAGATATGTATTTTGAGTTTATGATATTGATAATTGAGATCAGTGATTAACTGTTATAGAGACCTATAGGAATTTTTGAATTGACTAATGAAACCAATTGGACATTCTAGAGGGATCTTCAGTGAATAAAAATAACTTGGGTTAATATTCAATTTTTGCACTAATTTCAGGGCATTTCCTGTTTTGGCAGTGCAAAAAGATGCTAAACTAGCATGGGTGTGCTTAAATATAGGGACCATTTTAGGCATGTGGGTGATCATTTTTAGCATCTTTTGCCGTTTTTTGGCCATTTAAAAAAAAAAATAATGCTTTTTAGCACTTTACAATCAAACTGCCACAAAAACATTTTTTCAGTTAATAACACTGCAGATTGGTCAAACATTAGTTCTATGCTAGAAACAACAAACAAAAAGTAAATAAATCACAATTCTTTATTCATTCAAATTTTAAAAAACAATTGAACTAATGTACAAATTATACGTTGCTTTCAAAGCTACATAACACAAGAGAAAACATGGTAAATGAATTTAAAAAAAGAACCTTTATTCATTCAAATATACTATTAAAATTAAATTATTTATCTAGAATAAATTAAATTAAAATACTACTCATTTTGTCAAAAAAAATTCTGAAGACTTTTGGTCAGTGACTTTTCTTCTGGATACCTTTTCAGGTAGCTCAAGGTAAGGTTACAATGTTGTTACATAATCATATTAGTTCATATACTAACTAAAAAAGCTGCTACAGCTACTAACAACAACTAACAGAACTAATGCTGAAAAGACAAGTATGTTCCTTCAATGTGACGTCACTTTCCTTACACACAATGCAGCATTAAACATGTCTTCCATCTGAAACACACGCTTGTCTCTTGTGTTATTCATCTCCCATCTTAATCCAATCACAACTCATCTATACACTTGTGACATTATGTAAATGAAGGGTTAATTAGAAAAATGACACTATGGAAATGAAGGGTTAATTAGAAAAATCTGAAAGTGAAAAAAAGATAACCTTGCGAGGTTGAGTGTACTTACAAATCAGAACAGTTACCTATGGGGTTTTCGAGAGAAAACAGATGTATGATTAATCGCCTTTGTTTGAGAGGTTTAAAAATTCCTGAGTTAGGAAAATACCTCTAGTTTTCAGGCAGGTAAATTGATTGCCAGAGGATCTGGCACCGCCTATTGCCCACACATATATCCAAAGGAAAATTATGGATTCCCAAATTTGGAGAGGCTAGAATGAAAATTACTTAGGTCAGCACGATTTCAATATCAACCAGCTGAGAGAGGAAAAATCGATCATAAACCCTTCAGCTATCGCCCCCCCCCACACACACACACAAAAGGAGCTGACCATCACATAAGACGGCAATTTTTGAGTAGCAGCAGAGAGGGTGTGGAGAAGACGTCGGGACACTGCAGAGAATTCCACGTTCCTTGTCACCATGAATGATCCTGACCACAGAAGGTTATATTTTGGTGAAGCTATACGAATAGATATATCAAGAGACACCAAGTGGATACCCCACAAGATTTACAATTACAACTAGAGAACTTATTGAAGCTATGCAAATAGACATACCAAAGATATTAAGTAGATAACCTGAAAGACAGACCGATAGTCATTCTAAAGTGTCCTCACCCTCGTTGGCGTATATTTTGACCAGTCACCCTATAATAATACTGACATAAATCCTATTGCATATTATACACCCTGTGTTGATAGTTCCTTTTCAATTTGTGATACCCCCGGTTGTCTCTGTTCCAGCGCCGTAGAGACTTTTAGCCGACAGCAGCACCCCCTTGGATCTGAGCACGACATGGGTGAGGTAAGGGCAACTAAAGCAAAGATGCAGCGATCAGTCAACTACGGTCTGACCAGCGTTGCAAATCACCAACCAACGAAGGACAGCATAGAGCGGCTCAGGTTGTGAGTTCACACATTGTCCATCGACATTCAAAAATAGTGACTTCGCTTCCGTGACTTTCCTTCTCGTGACTTTTGTCCCGGTCGCCAAACTACAAAATAGTACTTTCACAATTAATTTTGATGGTGAAGGATGGAACAAAGAAACATTTTTGGTGGTTCAAATTATCAAGAGTAGATATGAAAAGATTAAATTTTATCATTCACCCCAGATCACCAAGTATGAAAGAGAATAAGAAGAATGCTCAGTTCTATGCATACTCTTTGAACTACACGTATACACCTAGAACATTTCATTTTTACGCAACAACTCATTATATTTCGTGTACAAAGACCTACACTAAAACACTATTATGTTTTGATAAGTATACTACATCAGAGTGATACACTTCATTTTACATACTCCTTGCATTACACATAAAGACAATGATGGAGCGTCTCATTTATAAAGATCCAGTTACAACATGCATTTTCCTTTGATTGTATGGAATGAACGCTATTCTTTTCCCTAAGGACTGTGTTATTTTATCATTATGATCTCTCGCACATATGACCCACACCATGGAGTCAGCTTTTAGTAATTCTAAACCCAATCTTATATTATGGAGAACTTTCTAACCTCCATACATTAATACTCAACACGTACCATTATTATGTATGCTGTAGTTTGAAATCTTTGAAGTATTAACACTATGAACAATGGTGACATTATAGGTTTACATTTTTCACTGAATCAATCACCATTACGTAGCAGCGCTTTTTAAAAAATATACCTTAATCTATACTCATAAAATAACATAACTCTTAAGATGGACACGTAAGCACAGAGCATTTTGTAACAAAGAGATGGGGTTTGGGCCAATTTCTATATCCGAACACATCACTATAATGAAATTGCACATTTCGATTTTGAAGCATCCGGCCTTATAAAGACAATTATCAAGTGTAAAAATAGTTATTGATTTTTGTAGATATCACTGATTTGAAATAGGATCATACAAAAGAAGATATACTTCCAAAGGACAGAAAAAAAACCCATACTTCCATGCACAACCAATATGGATAGAAGGTATGTTGTGTTTATTGGAAATATATTAATCTGATAATTTTCGCATTTTATATCGGAAAGAGTAACGCGATTTTTGTTCCTGGGCAATGAGTGTTATTTTCCAATTGCTTATGTGTAAAACTGCGTAGGAGATGGCTATTATAACCTTCACGCTATGCTTTTGTGTGTCGGACAGCCATTTTGAAATGTGGCTATTTCCAACGGGTGAATTTACATATTTTTTATCCACATTTTTGAAAAAAATTACATTTATTCAGAAAAACAACAATTTATGGATTTGAATCATCATATATCTACACGAGCGATAAACAAATATGATCACAAAAAAATTAGAAGTGAGTAGTTTTTCGAATTTTACAAGTATACTGCACGAACAAGGCTTCAAAATATAATCTCTCCTGCAGTTCTCGGCACCGGCGTTCAAATTCCAGAATATTCGAGTGGAAGCACTCGGCCTCGCTTCTTTGAATACACTCTCATGTTCTCCTTGAATTCTTTTCATGATGACTGTCAAGGATATAGAATTTGAAGTACAGCCTAAAGCCCGGTTTACTGTGGTTTTTCACTATAGTCTAAACCAGCTTCGCAAGGTTTTCGGCCTTTTTATTGCCGAAGAAGCCCTGGATCACTTTGACAAAGCTGTACCAAGCTGCTTTTTCCTTCCAAATGATTGTCTTGGGGAATTCCTTAAACTCCTTGGTATTCTTTTATCTGTGGTCTGACAAAGACACCGCTTTGACCTTAGCCACAGATAATACTCAATGGCACCATCTGCTGAGAGGTGTCAGTCATTTTGATCGACAAAAAATAGGATCGTCAGGACATTCACCGGCTTGGTGAACCTTCCAAAAATAGCTAAAGATGCTGACTTATTTACCCAGTGAAGAGAGGGAGCTCCACACGAAGGAACATTTTCTTTCGAAAGGAAGAGGACCGGGGTAACAGTTTTCGAGGACGCTCGCTATGTGCTAAGGAAACTTCTCCTGAAATAAGATTGTGTCGGGCACCTCTTACTGTATGTACTGGGAGTGGAGATTCGATCTCCGGATCCGTAGAGAAGCCTTCGGATCCATTCACTACTGTTTGGACACAATCGTCCGGAAGAAAAATCCCCATAAAGACTGGTGTACTGGCTGTGTGACGAATTTGGTCACGTCATAGTAGCCTGCAAAGGGAAGGAAACCCCCTGAAAACCGGCTCCTAACTCATAGAATCTTTCTAGCTCGGACATCGAAAAAGGATCTACAGCTGATCCGCCTAATGCCTCGATCCGTAATATGACCTCAACCCCCACCCTTCTCATCATCCAAAAAGTGTATGCATCTCTCAGTTCAATGGTAGAGGTGAATGGGATTAAGTTGCAGCCTTCTAGGTTGTCCAGATCAGTCCGTCAAAATATCCGATTTAAAGAGTGCATATTACCAAGTGGATTGTGATTACGACAAACCATTCGCTGCTTTTGAGTCTAATGGGCGCCTATACAAATTCTCACGAATACCATTTGGCGTCACTGATTGAGTGGCAACATTACAGCGCATTAACGACAAGTTTTTTTGACGAGAACATTGAGTTACCGAATCTTGATGACATTACCACTGCAAAAAGAAACCAGGAGGGACGTGATAAATGTGCGAAATTATTCCTCAAAACTACTCAACGACGACACCTCACCTCAAATGAGTCAAAATCAATACTTTCCGTCACAAAAATATCAGGATTGGCTTGCTTTAGTTGAATTTTTCTAAACTCTCTCCTAGTTGATCTCTAAGGAGGACATTATGGAATAATCAAGTGTATCAATGAAAGTACTAACACAGAATATTGTAATTTCTCAAGTCCAATTTATAAGTTGAATGAAGCCATTGTTTATGGTGAAGATTTATTTTTCACGACATTTTTTGAGTGTCATTCTCTATAAAATTGTGTTGTAACACCACAATCCTCCAGACAAAAGGGTATCAAATACCCTACATGGATGTCACATCTAGGACTGAAACTTCTGTGTTTAAATATATCTTTGGCCATTGAAACAAAAGGAATATGAAATCACTGTAATCGATTGGCCCCATCTCGGCCAAATGCTTCCCCTATGCCAGCTATCCTCTCTGACTATCAATATCTGTTGGCCTTTTCTCGCCATATGAGTCAATTACGTTGTCATAATCGATCGTTGATCACATTGGCCAATGTAAAGCCCAAAGCAAAAGCAATAATGCTTCTGGGTCGGAAAAAGTGAGATATTATTTTTATGTAATTTACTTTTGAATTACAAAACTGAATTTCTACTAGAAAATGTTTCTGCATTCATTATAAAAAATATTAAAAATCCAGTGATTTTTAATTGTTTAGCATAATTGAAAACTTTAAAAATGAAAACACTGCAAAACAAAATTTTCGTCAAAACATTTAAAACACTACTCCAGCTAATATTGAGTATTCCCAATCTTCAAATTTATTTTCTTCAAAATAACTTTCAAGAGACAACTGATTACTATTCAATAGTTTCCAGAAAAATTCTTAGATGAAAGCCTACATTCCCAAACTGGAAAATCGGTAGCAGCTGTTCCTTTCTTTAAACAAGTTTACGTTTAAAACTACTGAGATTGGGCCATTTTTTCAATGATTGGAAAAATATATTAGTAAATAATTCATTATTGAATATTGAAATAATCCAGGTAAAAGAAAAAGTAAAAAATGGTAAGCACGCTGATATCTTTGGTGAAAAATGATCGGCAACATTTTTTTAAGCGTGTCAAACTCCATACTTTTAACTGAAACAAGAATGTCTAGTCCCACGATGCCATTTTAAAAACGGGCTTGTTGGAGGTGCCCCCATGGTTGGCAGGTCGCTGGAAAATGCATTTAAGGAAAAATATATTTGTGAAACAATAGTTATGTTTCGGCATTCATTAATATCAAGAAATTGGAGGTATTTTTTTCAACATATATAGCCCCCCCCCCAATATTAATATCGGTCATCGAATTTGAAAGCCCAATTTATTAAATTTACCAAATGTGGAGAATCTGTCCCTGTGAAGTGTAATGGAATCATTGATAACTTTTGGAGTACCAAGATCGTCTGTTGATACATTATAGCTGTTTCGATATAAACAACTAAACCTGTTCTGTGACGTACTCGATTGTGAACCTGACTTGATCGCTCCGGTGATATAGTGGTGGCAGGACTGACGAGAATCG
This sequence comes from Thysanoteuthis rhombus, assembly GCA_963457665.1. NCBI lineage: Eukaryota > Metazoa > Mollusca > Cephalopoda > Oegopsida > Thysanoteuthidae > Thysanoteuthis > Thysanoteuthis major. Next base: position 35,485,501 of record OY735198.1, on the reverse strand, counting down.
GTTAACATATATGAATAGTATTTAGGATGAATAACTGTAGCTTTTCCAACTGCTCATAGATGTCATAGAAAAACTCAAATTCTGTTTCCAAGGCATCAATATTGATATCGCTTCCATATATCCTTTGTTGGTAACTCTGCTCATCACCGTATTGCTTGCTATGAAGGGCATTAAGATTTTCCAACATTGCAAAGGTTTGGAAACTTATTTGGTCAAATTTTACCTCAATCAGACGAACCAGTGTATCTATAGCTTCGAAGTAATTTTTTGTAGTGATCTATTGGTGTTTCGCTTTCTTAGCATGGAAGGCTCATCCACTAATAGGTGTTTTGAATTAGCAGCTATATTTTCAAAGAACAATTTGGAGGAAGCATCATTCCGCATCCTTTCCAATGTTTCAACAGTAAAGTTATCAAGCCTGGTCTTCCAAGAAACTGCACGCATTCCATAACTTAAATGAAGTATTTCCTTCCTCTTTGTCTTTCTTTCTGAATCCTAGTATTTCTCATTTCAACTACAACATCAAAATAACGCCAGAATGGAAGCAACTCGCTCAGATGTTGAAAGCGAATATTTCGTAAAAAAAAAAAAACAATTATCGATCGTACAGAGAATTTCTTGACAACAAAGACCGTGCAACAGGCTGAAAATATAACATATCTGTTCATTTACTAGAAAGCTATTGACTTTTAATTGTTTAGATGAAATATTCCCGGACATCTGGAGATGAACATCAAAAAGATATTGGGTTGTTTTTGATAAAGCCAATCCATTATTGTTATTCAAACAGTGCAAAATTATGGATTAATATACACACCTGTCCCCTGGAAGCTAATCAGATTTTTTAGATCGAGCAGAATTCTCAATCAATTAAAGAAATATATGCAATGTTTTGTAAGAAACAATTTTTTGTTTTCTCTTTTCAACAGATACGATTATAGAGGCGGAAAAAGTTATATATATATATATATATATATATATATATATATATATATATATATATATATATATATATATATATATCCTTGAACAAAAAAGTCAGTTTTGTAAAAGAGGGAGGCTGGGCCCATCTGGCGTCGTCGGCCAAGATGCATGTCATAAAAATATTCAATCATAATTCTGTTGGTGTCTTACATTTCATCGGTTGGCCTTAAATGAATTGGACAGCGAATTTTCATTTCTATGCTCATAAGCCTTCTGACTTTTTTAAAAATCTGGAACGAAATGCTTTTAAAAATTCTTCTGAGCAGGGACTCAATTAAATATTGCCATTAAGCTAAATGGAGCTACTTGAGAGATCGATCTTCAACTGATACAATTCAAGCGAATTCAGTCAAAAGATTTAAAAATCGATTCAAAAACTTATTCGAAACTTCCATGCGTTCTAATACAATAATAAACTCCTGGGTGGTATCAAAATATAACAGTGTTCTATCAACGATATTTGCTTCCTTTCTATATAATGATTGCGGAGATTCTCCCAAAACTTTGAAATCACATTTTCCGGCTTTTCATTTTTGTCTGTCACGGCGAAAAAGACGTGCAGTAACCATACACGAGGTGCTAGACTAGTCCGAATAACCTTGTAACAAAAAGCTATCGCCATAATAACAATTTGGTTTTTATTTTAACTCTGACACTTACTAAAAGAAATAATCATTTATTGAAATTACAAAAACATATTTGTTAAAGTTCCTAAATTGAAAGTCCGGTGGAAGTAAGGCTAAAAACTGTCAGCTAACGCAGGGTTGGTAGGGGGTATTTTCAATACGAATATTGCTAAGGTAAACCTCTAAATACTACGTTCAATTTGACTTAAAAGAGAGAATACGAGAACTCACCCATCAAATAAAATATAGAGGTCATGGTACATAGTATGGATGTTGATGTTTTTTTTTTGTTTTTTTTTTCAAACGTATTTAGATTTTCGTGGTTTGTTTGAGAATTTCTCAAGTGATGCAGCTCTTGTCAAAAACAATACTTATTTATATTATCAGATTTCCCCGACAGACTGTTTTTCATCGACTGTTTTCTTGATTGTTTAAATGGCTCTTTCTACCATTCCATTTAATAGAGGGTAATTTTAAATTGATTTGAAGTGTTTGAAGTCGAATGATTCAAGATCATGTGACCTAAACCAACGTCGCTAACAATGATTTTAGGAATGTCGGGTTTCGCAAATGTGTTGTGACAGATTCACAATTTTGAGTTTGGTGTAAATCAAAATATCTTGTGGTATAATCCGTTATAAGAAGGCATGGTTTGCGATACGAATCGAATGCATCTATTCCAACTTATATCAATCGTGACACAGGGATTTCATGAGGAAGTAATGGCCCAACTAACTGATTACGGTGAATAATGTATTTTGAACAACTGCTGACCATAACCTTATTTGAGAGTTCATGTCGGCCCAATAAAGATTATTCAGCTCATGTTAGGAAGTTTAAATGCCTAAATAACCGGTATGTATACATTGTAAAACATCTTCATGCAGAGTTGGGTATGATTATTTGTTTACCTTCGAGTAGTAGTTCTTGTACAACTGAGATTTCGTCGCAAAGGGAAACATATGGGTTGAGAGAGGGGACTTTTCCTTTGTTAGACCAATCATTTTTTGTATGCTCTCGGAGTATCAGCTGAGGTACCTGCAGTTGAGAGTATGTTAGTATATGTATAAAATATTTACTCTAGAGAAATGAGGTAATGTGTCAGCAACAATTTCATCACGGCCTGGTATGTACTTCAAGTTGTAAGGCTAATAAGAATCTCTTTATTTCTAGAGACTTGTGAATTTTTGTTTCTTTGAAGATTTATTCAGACGGTTTATGATCACTTTTGACCACGAAGTGAGTTCCCTAGATGAATTCATGAAATTTCTCTCAACCGTATATGCCGAGAGCATCCGTTGCTGGAGACAATAATTTTGATCAGTAAGAATACTTGCATACTTACTTGAATAAAATGTAAAACGGGTAGCCAGTTACCGCTGTGGATTTGCTCAAGGATAGCAACGATGACTTGTTGGCTTGAGTCGGTCGTTATTTTTGTAGGTAAATTTGAGTTGTAAAACTGAACAGGATAATGAGTAATTATCTCTTTTGGGTTTTGAAATTGCTTCTATTTGAGATATATCAAATGACTAGATGTCCTTCTGAAGGAGTAAGTGACGTTATTTCAAAGTAATTTAGATGAAATTTGTCTTTCCTAAATAATTTCAAGTCCTCTTTGCATTTGGAGAGTAGCATGATGATGGTAGCTTCAACTTTTCACGGATCCGGTTATAATCCTTCGCTCGTGATGAGATGACCAAAGTATGTGCTTTGAGATTGATCTTAAATATATTAGGATTTAATTTCAGACCGTGTTTACTTAATCGGCCAAAATTGACTTTCAATCTGTTCTTTTAGGGTTTTAGACTATCATAATGTCGTCTTTGGAGTTTTTCTGTTCATTTGACCCCTTCAATTATTTGTGCTATTTCGATTTGGAATACTTGGATCGCGTTGTGTACTCGGTGGAGTTATCTGGTGAAACTAACGATGTATTGAAAGTTTGTGGACGAGAACTTAGCCAAAATCCGTTAGAGGCGTCCAGTTTGGAGAAATATTTTGGACCATGCATTTCAAATATTTCTTCTGCAGTGGGAGTCTTTAATGGCCTCGTTTTATTGTCTTATTCAAATCATGGGTGTCTGGTTATAGTTATAGTTTCCCCATTTGATTTTTCAACGTGTTCAGTGTGTTCTTCTTATAGAGACAATTGTTCACATTTTCTCCCTGAGTACATCTTTTAATTTGCTTTTCAGGGCTGAGGGAACCTTTCTGGGGTGAATTACGCGAATTACTTGGTCTATGGCGAGTAAAGTGCCAATTTCACTGAAAAATCATACTTTTGTTATAGTTATAAACTCTAGTGATAAATTTAAAGTTTTTAAAAAAAAAGTTTTTATCTGCAACAATGAAGAGTACAGGATTAGAATAACCGTGCAATTTCCAAACAAGGGAATTTTAGTGATACTCCAGAGAAATTTTGAGCGTATAGTATTTTCTAGTTTTAATCGGGGAGACAGATTGTAGTACTTTTTTAGGTAACTCATTTATTTCTGCACCTAAGTCTGTTGTCAATTTTACTGAGTTTCTAATTTACTTCACAATTTTCGGAATGTCTGTCGTTAGTGATTGTATTGGCCTTGAATGATGGTGATTTTTATCTTAGGTGTGAATTTTTTCGATCAATTGTGTCTGAGTATAAGTTTGAGGTATTGGAATCACTTTATGGTGAGATTTGAATTTTATGTACGGACAATTTTGAATTACAAACTTTGAAATAATTCTTTTCGTCGACACATATTCTATGATATGCTAGATAATTATTTTTTGAGTGGCTACCACCTCAAGATTTGCTGGAGTGAATATAATTGAGTGTCAGGTCCAGATTAGAGGTTTTTGAAATGTTGAGCGCCTAAGTGTCTGTCGACGATTTATTGCACTTATACCCGTATTTTGAACTTCTGCTGAGGCAGCTAAAATTTTAGACTTGTGACTAGTTTCTTCAGTAGCTCTGTCTAGAGTTAATCCAGGCTCCCGATGATGTCTCTTAAGACTGGAATCCGAGATATCACATTTAAATATCTTTAAGACTGTCAGAAATATCTCCGAATTCGCATTGCGATGCTCTTTAACGTATTCTGCTTCTGCTCATCAGTCTGTTTTTAAATGAAGAAATTATGTCTTATAAAAGTTGAATCCTTACTGATTGGTGACGCAAGTTAATTTTCTCAGTCATTTTTTATAGATTGTACCTCTAATCATTTTCGTGAAAAATGAAGGTTGCGAATATGTTGTCTCTATGAATGTCTAGAGAATCGAAGTGGTAACCCTACTTTATTCCGTTGCTTGTAGAAACGGGTTCAATTCCATATTTACAAGGCGTCGGTTGGATTTTCTTGGTAGAAATTAAGATATCGTAAGTGGTGAAAGAAAGATAGACAAGGCAATAGACGAGTGTGTATTCAATTTTTGAAACACGTAAAAGATGTTCAATAGTCATGTGAGAAGTGACGTCAAAGTAAAGGGACGTAATTCTTTCTTAGCGTTAGTATTATTAGCTGTAGTTAGTAGCAGTTGTTGCTTTTAGTAATAATATGGTTATACAATACATGATAAAAAATGCAAACAATGAAATTTGAATTATCATAGTTTCGGAATCGCTGAGTAATTTAAAACAAATTATATTGCAGCGAAGATTATTAATTCTGCTTCTTAACGCGATCAAATTCACGGCTATACAATATAATAAAGCACCATTCAGTGGATATGTAGTGAGGAATAAGAAAAAATAGGATTGTCTCATGAGAGCAAGGCTTGGCTTGTGCGACAGCCATCAAAGCATATGCTTCTTTGCAACACTGAACTTGTGGTTAGAGGTGTGGGGACACCCTCAGGGAAATCATGGAATGTGTAGCCAGACCTAACTATATCTCTGCTATGAAGTAAGATGTCGATTATTTTGATGAGAAAAGCCTATGGATGTAACTTAGAATGTAATCGACTTGTTTCTATGTATCAGTAATTATTCCGATGCAACTAAAGAGTTAATGTTATTACTTTGACTGTCGTAACAATAACATCGATCAGGATTTTGGGTTGGGTGCGTCAATTTGGAAATATTTATGAGCTCATTTTGGTGGAGGATTCTTTGCATAAAGAATTAATTACTTAGGTCTTCTCCCCTCTATGGTTCAACGCATATTTTATCCACAGGCATCAACCGCCCCAATAGCATGTTGTTAATACAAAAATGAGCCTTTAGGAGCCACTGCAATGTCGAGCTAGCATCGTAAAAACAATTTATGGTGTATTGGTGGTGGACACGATGAGGCAAAGAGAAAGAGAGGAAGAAAAGTTAGAAGAAAAGAACGACAAAGATAGGAAAGGACTCGTTTGGGTTGTTGAGGTTTTCACTAGTGATGTTAAACTCGTTGCTGACTTATATTGCCATTGGAGAATCTCAAAATGACTACGCATAGTGTAGTGTGATTGTGTTTTCAAAATTGTAAAGTCGAAACAGCAAAAATACATTTGTATTCGTGAAGGGTAAGAGCAACATAATCAACAAGGTAGGGCATTCATCAACGACAAACATCAACAATCTTTTGTTATTAACAAAGATATAAACATTTGAATTTTTTTTTCCAAACTGATCGTCCATCATTGATCATTAAAAAGAAAAGCATTTTTCATAGATATAATAATTTGGTAACGTTTTTGCCGCGTTTTCTTTAGTTGGATATATATATATATATATATATATATATATATATATATATATATATATATATATATATATATATATATATACACACACTGGATAGATACAGAACCACATAACTATGCTAATTAAGCACACAAAAATAACCAAGCGCATATACATATGATACCACCACCTATATAGAAATTCATCAGTGATAGCCTTTTTTTCCCGAATTTAAACAATCACGGTGAAATACAGCATTACTGTTCGTTACTTTCATACTGCTACAACATAAGCTATGGTTTGCAAATCACTAAACTTGTGAGAGGTGTGGGCACATCCTCGGGGAAATCATGGAATGTGCTGGCAAACCCAACTATAGTTTCAATATAGTAGGTGCTATCATATGTATATGTGCATGATCATTTCTGTGTGCGTACACAAGAGGAAAAACAGGAGTCAAAACTCAAATGGCAATAGGCTGGTCATGTTGCAGACAACCACTGGACATCACAGCTCACAACGTGGATCATCGGAGATCATGAGAAATTTTGACTGGCAAAAAATAAGACAAGTTCAGAAATATTGACTTCGCAACGCCCATGATAAAGAAGTCTGGCGAATCTTGAGGGAGGTCGATGTCCAACAACGGACACCAAAAGGCTATCGCTGATGAATTTCTATATAGGTGGTGGCATCATATGTATATGCGCTTGGTTATTTTTGTGTGCTTAATTAGCGTAGTTATGTGGTTCTGTATCTATCCAGTGTGTGTATTATATATATATATATATATATATATATATATATATATATATATATATATATATATATATATATATATATATATATATATATATATATATATCAACTGAAGTACCCGTCTACACCAGGTAAAGGATAAAAAGGACTGGATCTTTCAGACGTAAAGTTTTCTTTCACTCAACGGCGTATCTAGAGACTTGCAGACCGGAAGGCCTGGCTCATTTAGTGAGATTTGTTATTGCATGATGTCAGAAATGCAGAAGGTGAATAAGTATTCATAAAGCTTATTGGAGCCCTCTTCCAATAGGGGCCCAGGCGCATTTTGAAATAGCCCCTACCCTCTCCCATGGTTACGCCTCTGCCTTCGCGTTTAACCCTTCACGGGGAAAAGTTTCCCTTCACTTCTGTTCACTGAAAGCTTTGGGGGGGAAAGTATTTCACTTTAATCACTCAAAGGAGTCTCCCATTACTACTGTCCCCTTATACGAGAAAATTCTCCAGGTCACTTTTGATCCCTTAAAAGAGCAAAAAGTCGCCATCACTTTTGACCCTTCAAAGTTTGCCTTCACCTCGAATCCGTTAAAGGTAAACAAAAAACGTTTACCTCTTATTTGGTGTTTGATAAATATACCGAATCTCACCTTGTTTTATTATTTACATTTCCTTCAATCAACGGATACATCTGCAACAGTATTTATAGCAATACTAGATACATCTATATTTTGAATTATTAGGATATTACTTTATTCAAAATGATTTGGGTCAAAATCGAACGGGAATTCTATTTTCAACTTTTTGGAGTCAAAATGGCAGGTATTTTTTCCTCCAATTCTGGGTTTCAGAATCGAGGGAGAATTCTCTTCTTCACGTTTATGGGTTAAAATTGAAGAGACAATCTTCTTTCCACTTTTTGATGTTAATTCATTGAGAGGTAGGATAAATTTTGCATATGAAATTAATACATATTTGTACAACGGATGAAGATAAAATGAGAAGATGCAGGCTGAGAGAAAAGTAGTAGAATTAGTTAATTGATAATCTTAGCTGTCAACATCATAGGAATTTCCACGGGTTCAGCTGGTAACATATCATTATCATTATACTGATAAACATAATTATAATGATCAATTTCTTCATTATTTTGGGTCACTAACTTTTTGAGCAAATTTATTTTCTTCGTTCGCTGAAAAACCTGCGTGCGTGCACACGTGCACAATTTAGAGGAAACTGTCTTCTGGGCCTCCAAATCTCTAACAATCTCTCGCTACGCCACCGACTTGAAATGAAGGCTCATTCGATGATGTCAAGCTTGAGAAGAATTGTCTGAAGCCGTTCACATATGTTACGCCGAATTGACGAAACTGCCTGATTGAGTATAATTGACTATTTATACAAAAAATATATAAACACGTGGCTTTTATTTGATCAAAAATTTATTTAATCAAAACAAAGACTTTTTGTTCCTAATTCCCAGAAGAACCGACGTGTATTGTTTCTTGTAGAATTTGCAAGTCACATACCTGCAGCTAATTTTTATCTATTCATTTCTTTAAAATTAGAACCGCTCACTGTAGCTTTTTTTCTATGAACCAAAGATGTATGCCCAATGTCAACATATTTTCTTCCTATGTATACATGCCTTTCGTTTAATCGTTTGTTAGTTACTGCATTGTTTCTTTTCCTTTCCGTTTTCATTTTTTCCCTGTTTGTGTAAGGGGCTACAAAATTAGTTTAATAAAAATTGTACTATATAGGATCGAGACAATTCCCTAAGGAATATAACAGGAAACAGTCACCAATTAAATTGAATAGGTACAGTGATTATTTATTGACTAATTGTAAGCGAAACCGACTTCGTTCAGAGCGCCCTCATCCGAAGAAACCGATTCGCTGAATACAAGCAGTCAGTAAAAATTCATGACATAAGTCACTGACTGAAAGGAGGGGGGAGATCTTGATGCAAACCGTAAATCTAACGACCCAACAACAAACTCACGTACACGAGGATACTCGTAACTCTATACCTATCGACACATACATACGTCTTTGAGTACTTCCTCCGCCCGACCCGAATACTTGCGATTTTCCACACCTTAAATTACATACGATTACCATACTTATATTACCTTAGAATAATGACTACCTTAACACACGTACAGACATTTTCACACACATGGAAAACTGAACTCTAAACAAACATTGAACATTTGCAGACTATTGGCAAACATATAATCTTACATATCAAATAAAGATCTTCATTGCCGTTTGTTACCCGAATAAAAAATTATGTTATTGTTGGAAAGTTTCCTCTTTGTCTGATGAATTCTTTGAACCTTGAACACGCATTGAATTATTAATCTTCGTTGTGCACGTAGAAATACGGCACCCACAGCTGTATTATCTTCGTTTATTTTTAACCCACACATCTATTTTCTACGGATTCGCTTACGGTTTCCTTTCAAGTGATCTCATTGTAGGTTGAGCCAATGACGACGTTGCGATAATGATACAAACTTGAGAGGAGGAAAGTTAGCGATTTAGAGGGTCTTGAGCGCTATAGCCAAATTGTGTAATTTGACGCGCTGACAGGTTTGCCTTAAGCTTTGGTTCTCCAACTCCTAAACAACTTGGCTAGTAATTCGGATTATAAATCGATTTACTAGAATAAATCTTGGAAAATAATTTCTTCATCTGTATTTAAATTGATCTTTCTGATGTTATCGATTATAAATTAGGATTTATAATTGATTGCATTCAATCTCTAAGTACTAGATAGGGATAGTCTCACAAAACGTGAGGATATAAAGCTCCTTCGCTTATACAATGAATGTAAACAAGAATTGATTGATCATGTCTAAATAAATGGCAGTCTACGTGACCAGATTAATTGAAAGTTGATGCATGAATAATGGTTGCAATGCTGGCATGGTTAAATACAATGGCTCTCCATCTTTCTTTATTCTTAGAACCAGCTACTAACCATCAATTTTTTTCTGTATTTGCAATTAATTGCACTGTTACACTACAATGAACTCAACATTTTCTTCTTTGCTTTAATGGTATGTTGTACGTATCTCCCTTTTCTTTATTAACTCGTCTTCGGTGACTTTATTTTCACATCAACTGAAAAAACATCCTTCGAAGTCCATTTAAAATTTTAAGAGCAACTTCTTAGTTTTCGTTCCTTTAATTTTTCATAATTCAAATTAACACAAACAAAAAACGCAGGAAAATGTTCCACATAGACGCACAATCACTTAACATACCAAAAGAACTCACTCGATCCTTCAAGTTTGAACTGAAAAACACGTATAAACTTAAGGAACCAGAAGAGAACGACGTCAACGAATTAAACAACGAAGTGACAGCATATCTAATTGAAGTTGCTGTTGCGTTTAAATCAAAGAGCACACAAACCATCAGTAAAATCTCGGATGAAACAAAGAATCTAATGGAAAAACGCAGAAATCTCAAGCCACCGACAACAAGAGAAAATTGAAGCAACTGAATTAAATAAAAACTATCCAAAATAAACGGAGAGAAGACAAAAAATACACGATAGCAATCATCGAAACAATTTTCGAAAGGTTGGTTTCAAAGCTATTAACTGAACTGTCACCAAAGGACGGAAACAAATAACAAGTATACTGGAAGAAAGTAGAGATCTAACAGACAGACCAGGTCGTCGAACATGCCCAAGAATTCTACCAAAAAACTCTACTCCTCCAAACAAGGACAACAAAACAACGAATAGGATCTGCAAGACGCGAAACAATCAGTTCGGGGTTTTAGCAGATGTTACACCATGAGAATTGAAATAAGCCAACAAACTAACAAAAGAGAGGCCCTTGGACCAGATAACATCGCCATCGACCTACTAAAAAAAGCTCTTCTATCCAACTTATAATAAAGTCCCAGAGGATTGGAAAATAGCAATCATAATGCTGTTATATATATATATATATATATATATATATATATATATATATATATATATATATATATATATAAAGAAACCGCAAAGACATCAACAACTACAGACCAATAAGTCTACTCGACTGCATCTACACATTTTTCACTAAAGTTATCACCAAAACGCTAGACGGAAACCAACCATGGGAATAAGCTAGCTTTGGAAGAAGCTACTCGAACATGGGCCTTCTCCGTTCGATGAATCAACTGAAAGAGAAAGAAGCAGAATACAAGATGCCACTTGATGTAGCATTTATCGACTTCAAGATGGCTTTCGACTCGGAAATTCGCAAGATCATTGGGGCTATCACTCTACAAGATGCAGACCAGTGTTTGTCAGTGGTTCAATATATATATATATATATATATATATATATATATATATATATATATAAATATACCGTCACATCACTTCCTTCATCAGGCTACATGAATACTCAGAACTTTGTCAGTTCCAAAAAGGGATGAGACAAAGTGATACCAGCTCACCCAAATTCTTCACAGTCTGCCTCGAGATGATTATCCGAAGCCTAGAATGGGAAAATAAAGGAATCAGAAGAGACGGCAAATACCTACGCAACCTCAGATTTGCAGAAGACTTTGTTATTTTTGCAGTGAACCTTCACGACCTCCAACTAATGCTAGATAAACTGAATGAATAAAGCAAGAAAGTTGGCCTCAACATGAGCTTCAGCAAAACAAAGGTCATGTGCAAAAAATATACCAGAAATATACACACAAAAATTGAAAATGCAGAGCTTGAAAAAGTAGACCACTACATCTACTTAGGAAAATGAATCTCCATAAAATCGTGATAAGCAGAAATCAAGCGAAGAATCACTCTGCGTTGGTAAGCTTTCAGCAGAACAAGCTCAACCTTCAAAAACAAGAAAATCCCATTAATCCTAAAAAGGATAGTATACAACCAATGCATCCTCCTGATAGTCACCTATGGAGCTGAAACATAACCAAGAGACTGATCCTCCAACTGAGAACCATGCGACGTGCACATGAAAGAATCAATCTTACATTGAGTGATCACAAGATTATACCAGGGGAAAAGTAGTAGTCAGATTCAAATGGTAATGGGTCGGTCATGTTGCAAGAATGGCAGACAACCGATGGATATCATGACTCACAACATTGATCCCCAGAGATCATATGCAGAACCGAGACCGGTAGAATACAAGATGGCGAGAGGAACTGGGCAGATTCAGGAAGTATTGACTCTGCGACGCCCATGATAGTCTGACTATTCCTTGTATTGTATTTTCCTTGTTTTATCAAGCTACCAAATATTGGGTCAAAATTATTTGATGCGTCAAAACCCGTTTCCCTCACTTCGTAGCGATAATCAATCTATTACCAATTCTATTATTTTTGATGATCTGTCGTTGAACGAAAATATTCTTTATCTGTTCCTGAGATACACTAAAAATGATTGCTTCAGAAAGAGCATCATTAGTCCTCAACTACTAAGAACCGTAATAAATCCTAAAATAACAGGCTATCGATTGGTGAAAGGTCCATGTTTCTATCGTCATCAATTTCCAAATTATTAATGTTCGAAAAACATGATGAAAGGGCCAGACCACACAAGTTTGGGCTGTTTCTATCTAAATGAATATTCGAAACACATGCTTTCGAATGATGAAAATCGCATGTTTCTATATTTGATATTTTTAGAGGTATGGTGCCATTCTGTGACCAATATATGCTCTTGATAAGAGCTACCTCATCTACTGGCTCGGCCGTAAAAATTGCAATTTCGTATTTCTTGCTGAGCCTGATAGGACGCATCTAACTATGCGGTAGTAATAAGCTTGGGTACTTTTTAGAGACATACAATACACATGAATGACTGTAACAATATTTTTGCAGGCTTACGAAATACCTCTCTCGAATAGGATTTTTTTTCAGGAAGTCAGTCACTTGTTAAATTTCCAGTTTGTGCTCTATGAATAATAATAATTCTGATTGTTTACAATCCATTATTCACTCTTCTTTCCTTTGTCACTGATTTGTTTTCCTTTTTTTCTCTAAAAAATGCATAAAGTAAAATCTTATCAACCCATGCTTGATACGATATTTCCATACTTTCCACTTGCCTGGTTTTATTTGCAATCATCTATTTCCTCTTACTTTTCCAATTTACTTAAATGATGTTTAAACAGACCTGTATACTTCTCTATTTTAAATTGAAAATTGTTATATTAAAAGTCTTTGATCCGGTATAAAATTAAACATTTCCCATGAATCATCACTGCAATTTCAAAGTAAATTTCTGTAGTAGCAGATAACATTTCTCTTAATTCCAATACTCATTGACTGTTCATCTTCAATAGGATCTACGGAAGCTTCATCTAATGGTTAATAAAATATCCATTCACAAAAATAAGATCGTTTGGTCATTGTAACTTCACAAATACAAGGCCGAACTCTTGGAGGATATGTAGCATTATCCTTTTAGATGGCATTATATTTTATTCGCAGATTTTACGAGCACGAACAAGCTGATATCAGTGAAATTGAAAGCTAAGAAATCCCCAGATGAGAAAAAAAGATTAAAGGTATTAAAAGAACATTGTTGCGTGTCACTTTTTTTTTTTCAAAGGCAATTCGACCTGATCCCCTCCCCTTCTAGCTACATGATGACCTTCATTCCCACCACTTCTTTTTTCTGCTCTTCCAACTCTTCCTCGGAGGAAAACTACGAAATCCTCGCAAAAAAGCGACGTCCTTCGGAAAGCAACTCTAAAGAGCAATCGGTTGGAAAAGAAGAAAAAATAAGAGGGTTACACATCTACGTCGACTTGGATGTCATCGACAAGGCCAAACTATAGCACCATGCTCTAAAAGAAGTGAGGGCCCTCCTACAAATTTGTTGAACGTGGAAAGAGAGACATGGAGGATTCGACAAACTTTCCGAATGGGGGGAAAAGCTGCTGACTGTAGTGAGGGTTCGAGATGAACGTGTTAAAGGCATCATTCGCTTCCTTTAACTCCAAATGCTGTCTGGTATCATCTGCATCTCAAAAACTTTTGTTCGGGGACGGTCCCAGTTTTTATGCACCCATCGCTGTATAGGACAGTCAAACTAACCTTCTCTAGACTCATCCTGATATGGGACAAGATCCCATGGGACCCAGGTATGTTCGTTTCCGGTCCTCAACGTCAGTAGATTGATAATGGTATTCTTTTAAGCAAGAATGGTTCAGGGATGAGTCGAAAAGTACTTGGCTCATTTGTACTCTTCAGCAAATCAATGTGAACACATGTTTTATACAATACTTTAATGACCATTCTAGGGGTGTTCCTTGCATACAACATATTGTCTTGTGTATGCCAACCATGAGGGTAGATTGTGCGCTGTGAACTATACCACGAAGGGTGGTGCGTTTCGTTTAATTGAGGTTTTCACGCATAATCATCAGGTTGAAGGAGTTAATTTCTCTCGGCGAATCGATCCCTTCGTGACCTCGTCAAGACTAGTAGTTTTAGCGGGTGATTGAAATGCCGTCTTTCATCCCGATATAGTTTGAATGGGAAATGGGTTACATACGAACAACTCGAATGTGATTCACTTTTGGGATTTCATCTCCAGGGTAGACCCTGTCGATAAATACCGAATAAAATTGTATGAATTTGGGCCAATGGCGACGACTCGATTACGGCTTTACAGCCTAGTTTCATCGGGTATTCGTTAGAGTCAGGGCCCTAAAAACATGGGTAAAGCCAAATCTAGGATGACCAGTGACAGGAAATTTACATTTTTACTGGATATGAAAGATTATCAGAACCAGTTAAAACTAATGAATAGCGAGAGCTGATGGGACAGCCTTTGGGGATAAGTTATGGGGACACCTTAAAAATGAGATTAGATTTGCTGCCGATTTTAGTCGCCAACTCAACATAGAGAGATTAGCGGCGCAGACAACATTAGAATTTAGATCAGTGCAGGAAGTTTGTAGTGGGTATCCGAATGAAGTAGCCATGTCTAGAACAGTACTTGTCCACTTGCTTAACAAGAAAGACCAGGCTCTAGTAGTGAGGGCTGAATTAAAAACAGTGTCCAGGGGCAACGAACTTGGTCGCTATATTGCGTGCTGAAGAAATTCGGGGCGCTTTCAACCGCTAGTGTCACATCATCGGATTGACGATGGGTGACTACAAACGAAGGCATCTGAAGCTTTTCAGGTTAATTTCCAGAAGCTTTCACCAGAGAGACTGGTCTGAGCTCAGCTCAGTTCGAGGCCTATTTGGTGGCTGAATCGGCTGGATTTGAGGGGTCCATAACAGAAGATGAAATTCGGGAAGCGTTAAAGAACGGTGTAACAGAAGACTCCGGTGATTTATGGCCTGCCACAGGAACTGTATATGAGGCTGTCGCCCATATTTGTTAATTTGCTGACATTGATCTTCAATCGTTGGTTAAAGCAGAGGGATATTCCTCAACGCTTTACCAGGGATGTAGTGAAATTACTACGCAAAGACAAAATTGGAAGTGATATGACAGATAATTTTAGGTTTATCATTATTAAACACACATTTAAAGATTTTGGCCGGTCTTGTTGAACCGCTAGTAGACTGTGCTAAATAGTGTGATTGGCTCTTGGTAAATCCGTTCTGTGAAGGGATGGACCATCCAAGATAACTTACATTGGTGTGCTTGATCATGGAGGAAGTCGATGACCGACCAGTGTTGATCAAATTAGATTAGTCCAAAGCCTTTGATTGGGTTGACCAATATTTTCTCAACTTTTCTGTGGCTGGCTTCGGCCAGGACTTTTGCTCCTGGATTCGCCTTTTATATGCATCTCTCAGCTCTATTCTAGAAGTGAATGGGGTTATGTTGAAGCCTTCTAGCTTGTCCAGATCAGTTTTTCAAGGCTGTCCACTTTCGCCGATGCTGTACATTCTTGCGCTTGTACCTGTTCAACTTGAAGGCAAATCCGGTCCTCCGTGAAATAACGTTACCTAGTGCCAACACATCGACCAAGTTCATTTCCTTTGTTGACGACGTAACCTTGTTTGTAACGAGCAATACTGAGATAGATAAATTAGAGGGTATGAGATGGGGATAGGCAAAGACAAACTGCGACAAGTCTGAGGGTTTGTAGCTGGACTCGTGGTGTACCCTCGACTGAACGGACGGATCGAGCAAGATACTCGATGATATAGAGGAGTCTTTTCAGCACGCCTCCTTTCAGTGCAGTTTCCTACATCTGTTACATGAGCTGATTGAGGACTATACAATTCGCATTCTCAGGGTACCTTTTTTCGTCTTCGATGCCAGCGCCGTGAGCAGCAATGCTGTTTCGTCGTTGGGTAGGAAGGAACACTATGTGCTTCTGTGCTTACTAGGCATTTTGAGAGTCGTGGTGTGAACGACGTGTTGGTGGGGGGCACGAGGGTGAGCATTTCACTTGATTGATCTACTTAAACATCAACTGAAGGTGAAGATCAGGGTCGATAGGGGAAAAAATAACCTTCGTCGGAATTCAGTGGAAGATGTGTCGCGTAAATGGTGCTAATCTAGAGTGACATCTTGAAGTCTCTGGTTGAGTCTTTAGGGTTGGAAAGAGACCGGTCAGCCTAGCCCAGGTTAGGGTAGAATAGTGTCCTTCGTTTGTTTTTAAACAGTTTAACATAACTAGGGAGAAAATAGGCCTCAGTCCCCACTTTTTCGTTTCGCATACCCCTTCCCTCTCCTACAGATGATAGGAAGTAAAGTTCTCTGGAGGATGTGGGATATTTTGAATTAGAAAAAAATGTTTCCTGTTTTTTGTTGTTTTTTGTTGTTGTTGTTGTTTTTCTTCCGTGTTCTCTCGCTCAGTTAACTACTATATTGGACAATTGTGGGGTTCTCATACTAATGATTTTTTGTAAATATATATCATTCATTGGGGGTAATTTTAAATGTACAAAATATTTCTTTTCCACTCTCCCCGCATTTGATCTGTAAATATGGGATTAAGTAGGATTTTCGTGGAGAAACTGGTATTTTGGTAAACGTAGAATGAAAGAAATAATCAGAATAAATGTATTGTTGTGATCAAAGGAATAAGTTAAGACAGAGTAGACCATCCCAGTCCATCATACCCCATTTAGACGTTGTGTCGTATTTTTCTCCTTTTATTGAAAATAAATGACAACGATTAACAGTTGGGCCAAAAAAGACCTTTCAGCTTTGATTCATTCAACGGAAATTCTTAAGCAGTAAAATTCCCCCTCAAAGGTAAGGGTTGCAGCATTACAAAGTGTAACTCGAGAAAATTGAATTTAATGTCTCAAACTAATAACCATATACTATATTCATGCTGATATTTTTTCTGGGGAGCTTTTGCCCACATTCATAAAATCACTTTAAAAAAAATATATTGAGTGACCCTAATATCGGAATCATCATCATCATCATCATCATCATCATCATCATCATCATCATCATCATCATCATCATCATCATCATCATCAGTCTCTTAACGTCCGTCGTTGAACGTAGACCTTCCCCAGGATTCACCACACTTCTCTATCATGGGCGTCGCAGAGCCAGTACTTTCTGAATTTGTCTAGCTCGTCTCTCCATCTAATATTTTGCCGGTCTTGGTTGCTCATATGATATTGGGGGATCCATGTCGTGAGTCGTGATGTCAATCGGTTATCCACCATTCTAGCAACATGGCCAGCCCACTGCCATTTGAGATTTCTAATGGATTCTATGATGTCCCTGACTTTTGTCTTTTCCCGGATGTACTATGCTGTCTTGTGGTCTCTCCATGTGGGGCCCAGCATAATTCTTTCATGTGCACGTTGTATGGTTCCCAATTTGCAGATCTGTCTCTCGGTTAGGTTGCATATTTCAGCTCCATAAGTGACTATTGGGAGGATGCATTGATTATACACCGTTCTTTTTAGGATCAATAGGATCTTCTTAATTTCGGTACCCTATATATTCTTTAAAGGGCGATTTTGTGAATCTAGGTAAAAGCTTTCAAGAAAAATATTGACGTAAATAAATCATATTGGTATTTGTTGGAATCAATGAATTCAGTCAATTATACTTTTTAGTACTTGAAAGTTTACTTTTTAAACAGGGGAGATGTTATTGTGTAGTGATTAGAGATAGTGACACTAAGCAAGCGATCACTGTAAATCGTTTTGAATAAAACATCACAATACTCCCGTTAAATAACCACCACCCCTCGACTGGTAGCTTGAATAAAGTTATCCTATCAAACGTTTCAAGTCCCCAAACTCTTCAAGATTTCAGTAGTTAATATTATTGAACTGACCAACCGAAATTACAATCTACCATTAAAAGACTTGTATGATCGGCTTCTTTTCTGAAAAGAGGGATCTACAGAATAAGCATCAGGACTACCACCCATAAAGTGTTTACACTTAATGTTCACATTCTAATCTATGAAATAATGGGTTTAGTGGAAATACGTTTCCATAAATTGAGTTTACCCTAAGGTGGCCAGTAAATAGGTATGAATAATATGGACGCAATTTCACCGGAAAACGGGCACTTGAGAAATTTCAAAATCTGGCAAAAATCCTAATATTTGATTTCAATAGAATTTCAGATACTTATTTATTAATGGATGAAAGTTTGAAAAAATTCTTCCTAGATAGAAAAGAATTTCTCTTTGGGATTCTTACCCTTTTGATGATTAATCTCATCTATACATCGCTGTTTTCATTGATTTTCTTTTCTTTTCTTTTACACATTTAACAGATAAATTATTTGCGATATTCATAATGTTTACCTTTAGAAAAGCGCCCCGGAATGGCTCAAACTGGGAGTCTTGTTTTCAGAATTAAAAAGAAAAATTAGCAAAATATTGTTCTTTTCGTTTTATTCGATTAATCATAATTCAAGCTTTTGATCCAGAAGAAAATTCTTACTCTATATTTTAAAAAAAAACTTTTCATCATTTCCAGAACAAGACAGCTCCATCCCAAGCGCACTCAAGACTTGAGAAGCTTATCCATATGTTATAACTCATGGTAAAAGATATCTCAATGTCTAATTTGTCTTCATCTATAAAATATGTGTGACACTTAACACCATCAATGATCAATAGGACTTTGCCATTAATATTATGTTTGCTGAAGAGCTATCACCATCTAATGAAGACTCCTGATGGGCCTTTTGCAGTCACTTCAACTGAAAATTATCGTCGGTGAAGTTGCATTTCCGATGGCGTTTGCGCAGCCAACCAGATACATTTTCGCCATGCTTATTTGCTACTGGACACGTTCGGATAACACTAAGTGTTGGTGATCAAGGGTAAGACGAACTCCTTTTTCATTTCTATTGTAGATTCTATTTGGCTCATGCAGTTGCAATTTAGCTAAAACGTCATCCAACTTGTTGAAGTGGTCCCGTCTTTCGCAGTTTTCATCTGTACTTTCTTGCGTGATACTGTTGCTTTCCTTTCTAGAAAAGCAGTCCACCAGCGTTTTCGTGCTCTTTCTAACGTCGTATGGAATCTATTCCTTTTTTTTCCTTTCAAAAACAGCAAATTCATCAGCATATGAACTAAGCCACTTCATGGTTGTAGATAGTTCAAGGTCGGCATGCTTGAATATCGTTTGAACCAATTCATATTTTACAGCGAATCCAGGTACATTTCGGTTACCTCGTTAAGTCATTTAGTTGGAATATCCTCACCTAAATGGTTTCTTATTGTAGTCTTTGGCACGTGGTGGATTCTTGCCGCTTCACTCAAAAATGCTATACCATTCCTAAATGTCTTCAGCATTCTGCAGAGCGGTGGTCCATGTCGCTCTCTTCCGTTTTGCCATGCTGAAATAAAAGAATCAGTTACTCCGCCCAATATAATTTTTTAAATATAATTTGTAGATAAATTTACTGTAACGTTCGAGGTCTCCAGCACTCCCCTCATCTTTCTTAAACCTAGAGGTGCTTTCTACTTTTTCCTTAGAAAAACTCTTAACCTCAAAGTTTTAATCACTTTTCGTAGGTACACAAATTTAATTTTCAACCCACAAGATCGTATTTTATAATTTATGTGCTGTGTGAGTATTTGCTTATCTGCAAACTCTGTTTTTTTGTTGCTTTTTTTTCAATGATTAACTGCTTGCTGTTGGCATATAAAACTTCATGGCTAACTCACTACGTTACGTCACGTGACCAATCCTTCGAATACTATAAGTTGACCCTTCTGCACACGTTTTTTTTTTGTTTTGAAAAAGTTATTCATTTGCGAAATTTGACAATACCATATCAGATGCAGAGACGGGATTAGTTGATGAGTGTTACTTCATTAGTATTGTTTATGACAGAAGTAGCTGACAGAATTCCGGTTAGAAATTATGTCAGTATAGTGGGAACGCAAAATGTTGAATTTTGGAATGAGTCAATTAGTCGCTCCAACAGAAAAATCCTAGCACTGCCTCGCATCTCGTGTCAAAAATTCTGATACCCGGTCTGTCATGTTTTTCGACTTCTTATTTTGAGAATATTGAGCTGTTAGTTGTGAATTATGGAGACTTTTCTCTGCACATCATGATCAATTACCTCGAGTGCGATCTCGAACCTGAACATGGAGACAATTGCAAATCGCGTTACTTTTGAAGTAAACAATATGCAGAGACAAACACATGTTTCCATACAATCTTGACCAGCAAAATTCAGAAAAGATTTTTTTCTCTTCAAGATTCAGACACCTTGACTCTATTTCGGGGCAAAAATGCGAAAAGATAATGAGAAGTCCTATTATTGTGTTTTTTCTATAAAGTAGATATTGACTTTCTCTCATGTAATCTGTTTTTCTTAACCCCTGGAAGTGTTTATCTTATGATTCTGTCTGTTAACAGGCTGAAATAATGTTCGATAGAGTTTAAATCAATCCTATACACACAAAATAAAAAATTGCATGAATTTTGAAGTAAACGATATACAGAGGCAAATGATTACAACTTCTCGTACAATTCTATCTCGTGAAATTCAGAAAAATGGTTGTAATCAAAATTCAAATGCGTCCTGTCTCTATTCCACGTCAAAAACAGCGAAAAAGAGTTGAGAAATAAGATGATTTTTTTCTCAAATACTTGAAGTATCTAAGCTAAAATAATGTCTGATATGGTTCGAATCAACCCACTTTGCACTTAGAGCGAACCCGGACACCAAATAATAGGAAATTGCATAACTTTTGAATTACATGTACTGGGACAAATGAACAATTCTTTGTACAATTCTGATCTAAGTGATTCAACAAAATATTCATAAACTCAAACATATTTGGACTCTTTCATTTCGCACAATGATGATGACAAAAACAGCAACAAAAAAGCGAAAAGGTGTTGAGAAAACCGATTATATATTTTTCCTGTAATAAACTAATTGAGTAAATATCTCCAATGCTGCTGTAACAGCGTTTAGAGGCAATTGAATTTAAAAAAAAAAATTTTTATAGATAAAAGCAGCGTAAAAATCAGTAACACCGTCAATGAAAACTATCTGTAAACTACATGACAAAGTATATATACACATGTATCTTGTATCTCAGAATTATGGATTTTTACATCACTGAACGAAAAGAAAAAAAAAAAACAAAACACTCACACACACACAAAATTTGGTACACTTCACTCCTTTGTCTCTATAAAGGCAAGTGATTATGGTACAATTACAACAGTGACACAACAGACCAGCGCCCATCTTAAAGTTTTTTCAGTACCTCCAGAGGTTGCAGTTATCTTGAAGATCGTATCCAAAATCTTCTGGGATAGAATACTGAAGTACCGTCCTGTTAAGATAATTGTCCAGAGAATGACGGATGAGATATGCACTATAGAATGCACGTTTGATATGAGACAATAGATCTTATCTTGTTGGTGGAAGATTTTGTAATGATGCAGATTTAGAGAAGTAGATTTCTTTTTCATTATCAGTCAGGCTTCTTGCTGTACTGTTAAGTTTTGAAGATTTTCACGGGGAATAACTCAGTCCTTTCATCAATTGCATTTGACAGCGATGGCACACTTCCCAAGAGGGTAAAACTTTCTCGTTCCAATTTTACTAGTAATGTTACATCTACTGAGGCAGTGGAAAGCTGGTTTGAACTGCACTGAGTAGAGGACCACGTCGCTTGTGCGAAGTGGTATGTATCTTGTTGTATCTCTTACTTAATCTTTTATCCAGAATTCTTAGTGATTATAGTCACTGTATACTGTCATAAGGTTCATCAACTCCACTATGGCATCATTATCATTGCTGACAAATACAGCTTTGTAGCCACCAACAACACTACAGGAATACGAAGATCAGCTTTTTTATGAGTTGACTGCAACAGTAACACAGGAGATATCATATTGTTATCAATTCCTCAGATAAAGTTCAGATTAATCTTGAAGGTGTCTGCACAACATTCATTCCATCTACTATAGACGCTGAGATATTTTGCAAACTGAATGTGTAATCATTTTCAGTAAGATGTGTCTCTAATTTTGTTACTTACTGACCTGGCTTAGCCACGAAACCACTGCTGTCGAGCATCATGCTAGACGGTACTAGATCACGGGCTGATAGTTGTACATTACTCAAACCTCACCCCTCGATACATTTATTGATTTATCAGATGGCTTCTCTTGGGGACATCTCTGAAATGTTGCATGATTTTCAAGTTACTTCTATGTATGGTTTCACTAATTCTTGTGCCTTTGTTTAGAAGTCAATCACGTCGAAATGTGTCGAGTTAGTTCGTCCCTTTAACAGTGTCTTAGAATCTTTGTTCAAGTCTAGAATGTAGTGAAGGGCAAATTATATAATCCTGTGGTAATTAACATTCAAGATATCATCATTTATTTCATCTGTCATAATTTATTTTGAATTGAAGTTTCGTGCTTGAGTTTGAGAATACTAGAGAACCCTTTTACTCAATGAATTTCATCATTGCTAGTATTTTCGATTCGTGTTTTCATTTAATTGTCTCTAATATCTCATGCTCATACGATTCATGGTCACATGAATAATCACATATTCTATATAAAAATTCTTAACAGCCATCATTTCATGATAGATAAAATGCAATTTTGTTTTTGCTTGGCATGTCCTATGATACTATCACTACATTTAAAAAATAAGTTGACTTCTGCTTCAATTTTGATTCGGAAAGTCTTGCATCAGAAATTTAACAAAAAAATGAGCGGGTGTAGGACCCTCACATTTCAGTACTTTTTTGGTCACCATCAAAGCCTTCTTTTGTACCATTTTATCATTGACTTCTCTCTCAGTAAAATTTTTATGTTTTTCGTTACCAAGTCTCGCCGCCTCTTCAAAATGTTAATACATTACTTGAATCAATCAGGATTTACTTTTGTAAAGCAGGGTAATTTTCATGGGAATGTACTTTCCTGTGCAGTTTGCTCAAATTCTACGGCATCCAAACCGTGTTCTGCGGAACCCGAGGGGATTCCACGAAACAAAGTAACATTTTCACTATATACTTAATATATCTTCATAACATGAACGAGTCATTAAAAATCTTTTTTTAATTTAAAAAAAAAGTTTTGTTGATTATTTGGAATAATATATATTCTATGATTTATGCCATGCATCATTTCTCCTGCCCAAGAAACTCCCACACATGAACCATTGAAGTGAGGCGTGAGTAGTTCGGGAATATTCTGTGCATACATGCATAGATGGATGTCAAAGAAGATCCCTAGAAAATTTAATTATTGGAAATGGTCCCGCCAAGTAGTTGAAGTTTTGAATCAACTGCTCTACTTTCATTGATTTTGACTATCGTGACTTTTATGGGGGAATATTATTATATATATATTATGTAAAAAAAAAAAAATAACCCTATTATGGGTTAATTTTTCTTTGTTCATTTTATAATGTCTTAGAATCTTGATTCAAGTTTTGAATGTAGTAAAGGGACAATTATATAATCCTGTGGGTTTTTTTTCGTTAAAGTTTATGTATTTTTGGAAAGATTACGTTGAGGAAAATTGGGTTACAATATTTTATTTATATCACAATAAAAATCAATGTATCTATAAAATGAACGGAAAAATATCTTCCAATCAAAAACGAATTCCTGTATCCACCCTCAAATTTAATCACATCTTCCTTAATATCCTTTCACAAAATTTCATTGGAATTCATTGATGACTTTTGAAGATATACAAATGGCAGACAGAGACAAGTACAGAATGGTACAATGAACGGAAAAATATCTCTCAATCAAATATAAATTCCTAGACCTAACCCAAAATCTAATCATTCCTTCCTTATATCCGCGGTTCACCTTTCCACAAAATCACTTTGATTCGTAGAGAACTTCTGGAGATATCGTATGGACAGACAAGAACTATTACAGAAATGTAGGAAGGAAAAATCTCTCAATCAAAAATTTGTAAACTGATGTTAGTACCAGATTCAATATAAAGATTTTTTTTCTAATTTTAACGATCTTTCTATCTTAATTTCGCTTTGAGTTACTTCAGTGCAACTTTGTTGAGAGAAATATTTTTTCGGAAAACATATCTAAAGGGGGTGCCAATCAGGGAGTTTGCTCCGAGACCCCGACTTCACTCATGTAACCTATAACAATGATAAACAGTTTATATCTACTTCATACATGAAAACACATTATTGATTTTCTCAACATCTTTTGGCCATTTGCGTCCCCCATCCCAGTGGAATAGTGTCAAAATGTTTGGATATAAGTAACAATGTTTCAAAATTTCTCTGGTCGGCATTGTATGGAAAAGTGTGTCCATTTGTCTCTGTATATTGTTTACTTTGGAAGCATGTCATTTTCTATTTTGGTGGTTCGGGTTCGGGTTTACAGAAGTAAAAAGGATAGATTCGAACCCTATCGGACATTATTTCAGCCTTCCAACAGGCAGAATCATAAAATAAACACCTCAAGGATTGAGAAAAACAGATTACAGGACAGTCAATATCTAGTTTATATATGAAAACATATATAATCTGATTTCTCAACATCTTGTCTCTGTATGTTGTTTACTTCAAAAAGTTATCCGATTTTCTGTTTTGTGTGCGAAATCAGGTTCGCAGTAAGTGTAATATTGGGTTATGATACCTATCGAACATTATTTCAGTCCGTTAACAGACAGAATATAAAAAAAGACAGTTCTTTGCGACAAGGTATAAAAAATTCCACACAAGTCTTCTTCAAATAGATTTTTTTTGCACTTTGTGCATCACTGAAAACAATGTGTATTGAAATTGAAAAGTTTACAGCAAATTTAGGTTTCATAACCTGCCACTCTCAGAAACGTTTACATATTGACAGTGGAGTTCTTAACGTTAGAGTCACCTTGGGCGGTAACTCAGGGTATTACTCCCAGTGTTGCAAACTGAAAAAAAAAATTTGCGCTAAATCGTCCTCAAATGTCAGAGTGCCAAAACACATTTTGAGAACTTTTAGCCTTTAATGGCCATATTAATAGCTGAATAGGGCTATATTCTGCTAAAATTATTAGAAAAAAAACTAGAGATTGGCTAAAATCGCAGAGAAATAGCTCGAAAAGTAAGAGATATTGAATTTTCGCGCTGCTGAAACATCATAGTGTTACCTCTTTCATGGCGTTACCCGGGGTGCACTCCCCGACTGTACGCCCATGCATATTAATAACATACTTTAACGGAAAAATCATTATCGGGCTTCTCCAATTTTTACCATCTATAATGATTATTCTTATTGTTTGTTGGTTCATTCATACATACAAATGTCACGTTTTCATTCTGTTTCATGTTTGGTGGTTGGCTACTATAATATTCAGAACTCAATTAAATGACGTGAAGCCACCGTGGCGCAATAGTACGAACCTGTCAAACTTGTACGTACAGGAGGTTACAGTGATGTGGTACCGAAGAAATTGCTTCCCTTTGGGGGAAGGGGAACACCGTTCCCTCTCTATCTATAAAATACTAACACTGATTCTGTTTGTCCGTATGTGCTCTTTAAGCAACTAAAACGGTGCATCGTAGCCAGATTGTTTCAATCAATGTGAACCTACAAATTGCTAACAGAATGCACAAGAAAACAGAGTGATTGGCAACATTTAAAGGGTTACTACATAATTATAAAGCTAAACTAAACCCTCAGTTTGTGTCTGTCGAGTAGGAAAGCCGTGTAGTCATAATAGAACTTTCATTCTGACCACACTTAGTTGGAAATATTTTTTTACAGGGCTTCATAATTTGAATATATCTTATAATCTGGTTTCATATACTGGCACCCTTTGAAAAAAAAATTATCAGGCCTTGTATTTTGCGACACATTTTTTTTTAACCATCTGACATTATTTTTTGAAAGTTGATTTCTTTATTATACTTCACCTTATATTCCGACCAAACATTTTTGAAATTTGATTTTTCACCTGATCTCATGTTCTGACTCCACAATTTTTTCAATTCAATTTTCTTACCTGGCCTCTTATTCTGATCACACTTGAGGAAGAAAAAAAAGGTAATTCTTAACCTGATCTCGTATTTTGACAACCATTCTTTTTAAATTTTTTTCACCTGACTCAATATATTGTCTACACTTATTTTGAAAGTTGTTTTCTTTTTTTTTACCTGGCCTCATATTCTGGTCACACTTTTGAATTTTTTTTTTCTCAACTTGGCCTCTCATTCTGGTCACACCTTTATTTTCATTCGATCACTGAGTTCTCAGATTGTCAACATTCGTTAACTGGACCCTTATTTTGTGTCCATTGTTTCTCTGTGTCCTCTAAGTAACTAAAACTGTGTTGAAGCCAGTGGTATTGAATCAAGGTACCCCTAAAATGCGCCAACTTGAAGAATACAAAAAAAAACAACATTATATTATGTTTGGGGATGGGGTTCTATTTACTATTCAAATATAGTGCTGAATTAGACATCTATTCTCCGTCCGCCGTACGCAACCACAACTTTAAACTCCTTCGATTACTTCATCGTACTTCATTAGGAAATAATTTTTCTGGAAGACCAAGATGCATGGGTGGGTGTTGGTCTATTTATTATGTTACTAAACTGCCGAACTGAACCTCACTTTCCGTCAGCTGTACGAATTACTTTAAAGTAATTCGGTTACTTCAATTTAGTAATTGAGAAATTATTTTCCACAACATGGACTTTGAGGGGGGGGGTTCTATTACGATATAAGTATACTGCTGAACTGGACCCTCGCTTCCGTTCATCACACGAAACTAAGGCTTCCGAATTATTGCAGTCAGTTCTCTTTCATTGAAAAATCATTTTCCAAAATAAGAAGGGGGGGGCTATGCTTCTATTTACGTGTAACAATACTTTTCAAGAGGACTCTAACTTTCAGTCCGTCTTTTGAAACTATAGCTTTGAAGTATTTCAGTTAATTTTTGCTTCATTGAGAAATCATTTTCCTAGAACAAGAAATTTTAGGGTGAGGTTCTATTTGTTACTATAATGCTAAACTGGACCCTCATTTTCCCTCTGTCGTACAAAAGTACAGCTTTAAGGATTTCGCTTAATTAACTTAGAAATTAATTTTTCAAATACAAAATTTAGGTATTGAATTAGGAACTTATTTGGGAATTCCTGTATAAGGCTACTCGTGAAGATGATGATAATTTTTGAGGATAAGTTTTTTTTATTTTATTTTTTTTTAGGGGGTTCGGAGAGGTTGTTCTATGGTTTTGCCACTTTGAACGCTCTCTGACACCTGTTGCTTCCTGCATCAGTATATTTCTGCTACGGCCTTTTGTGGCTGTGCTAGGGGTTAGTGTGAACATTTTCTTACCAGGGGATCTGGCGAAATGACTGCTCTGCTCAAAGTTGTGGATGTTATACATGATGTGGTATGCCTCAAGCAGATCAGCTCTCTGTATTCCAAGGTTTTGCTTCTTCAATCTCTGTAGCTCTTCTTTGAACTCGCTCCACTGTAGAGTTAAAGGTCAGCGGGCATTCTCACAGGGTAATTTTGAATTGCACATGCGTTAAAATTACTATCTAAAACTCCGTGTCTAACTGCAATATTATAGTGCCGGTTGATTTGTAATCCCGTGCAAGTTTCATCAAAAGCATGAAGTAAGGTTTTTTATGTACCCTCAATATAAGTACTTATCAGAAACTATATTGCCAAATTTTTTTTAATGATCCGGTGTGTATGATTTTCAAGATGACGCCCAGGATAATCTCTAAATGCTCATTACTCATTCATTATTCATTTCAGAAGTGTTTTTCAATGTTTTTTTTGTAGTATCAAGTGTGAATGATGTATTAAAATCTTACCACAGTTTTCCCAATGGAAAGTTATAATTTTCAAGGTAGCAAAAGGTTTCTCAATGTTTTTTGGTATGTATGTTCATTGACATACAAAAAGTTTACCTCAGTCTGACTACTGGATAGGTATCATTTTCAAGACGGCCTACAAAGGCCTTATTACAGATACACTTCATGAGTTATAGATATTTTCATACAACAGCACACACTATATTGAAAAATTCCTGAATCCTCCTCCACCTCCTGATTGAATAAAGAAATGTATGAAAAAAAACAAACTAAAAATGTTTCGCAATCAAAACAAATTTCTTGATTTGTCCCCAAATTTAATCATTTCTTCCGTACAATATGGCTTACCTTTTCACTTAATTTCGTTGTCATTCACAGAGAACTTTTGGAGATATGATATAGTAAAACAGGAGCAAATACAGAAATGTAAGAAAAATGAAAAAAATTTTCTCGGTCAAAAACGAATTCCTGGTTCCACCCTCAAATTTAGTCACATCATTCTTGATAGGCACCTTATCCTTACACGAAATTTCATATTTCAACAAGAAATTTTGGAGATATCATGTCAACGGACAGCTGCGAATAGAGATTTATGAAAAAAACCTCTCAATCAAAAACAAATACGTGAATCCACTGCAGATTTTAATCACTTCTTGACAGCATGTCTCACCCATCTACAGATTTCCTTGATATAAAGTTTATACAGACAGGTGCGATCTTGAAAATTGAAAATTATATAAATTAAGCCATAAAAAAATTGGCGACATTTTTCCCCCTAGGTACTTATATTGAGGATTCATCAAAAAGTAATTCATGCTTCCAATAAGTTCCCGCAGGAACCCAATACAGCTTCATTCCAGCCTACATTATTCTTTGAAATATGACCATGGCACAAGATGACGAGAATTGAATGTGAAAACGCTTTAGGTACTCCAATCATCCCAGTATTTGATGAAAAATGATCGGCATCAATTTTTCGATTATCTCTCCTTTATAACTATTCCTCTTTCCTTATAAATAAGTACCCGTTGATCATGATAAATAGATTCCCTGAATCACTCCTCATTTCTCTATTTTCCTTCCTTATAAATAATTACCTAGTGATCATGTCGGCTTTAGAACTATTGTCTTTAATGTTTTTTCTTTTCTTCAGTTTTTTTTCATGTACGTACACCTTATTTTATTGTTTGTCTAAAGCTTCGCATTTGTCTTTATTTCTATTCTGGTGGCTGTCAGGATATTTACACCTGAATCCAACATTGCCGACTCTAGATTTCAGCCTCCTCTTTCAAACTCTCCCCATGACGTCGTACATTTCGCTGAACCCTCGTAAGTCGACGCACATGGGAGTTCAAATTTCTCCGTGCCACAATGGATAATAGTATTATTATGCATTTCACACCAGTTGCCTGGTGGTCACAACAGGAGACTGAGTGACAGCTAATCTCCTAGGTCTCCAGCCCTCCTCTCCACACTCGCAGTCCACAACAGTGCTGTGGTTTAGTTCCAGACCGGTTGCCTGGTAGTTATCGCCGAAGGCTGAGTGACAGTAAGTCTCCTCAGATCTTCATCTCTCCTCTAATTTCTCCCTCGCCTATTACAGCTTTGCTGTGGTTCGTACCACCACCATCATTTGTGATGTGTTTGTTTGTTTTTTTTTTAGTTTTTTTCTTCTCCTCTCTCATCTCTTCTCTGTTAGGCCACTGCTATCAGCTGGGGTCGTAGATCTCATGTTTCTAGTACTCTCCTCGGTATCTGTGCAGTCCCCAGCAATGCTGTATTCTGTATAGTCTCAATACTTCCTTTTATTCCTAGTTCTGTTAATTTCGCTCTCAGTGTCTTTGGTACGATTCCGAGTGCACCTACTATAACTCGTACTACCCTGACTTTCTTGTTCCACACCTTCTTCAGCTCCCTTGCTAGGTACTTGTATTTTCCCAGCTTTTCACCCTCTTTCCTATTTACTCTGTGGTCTGCTGGTAGAGCCACGTCTATTATTTAGCAGGTTCTTCTCCTGTGCACGATTACTAGATCTTGTCTTCTCACTTGGATGGATTTGTCAGTTTGGATGCTAGTCTCAGAGTAATTTGTGACTTCCATTTTCCAGGGCTGTCTCCGGTTTGTGCTGGTACCACTTATAAATCCCATTCGTTTGCTCAGTTTCCAGTGTATCACAGTTGCTTCTCTATTGAGTCTGTGCTTATACCCCTTTTGGGCTAGTTGACTACATTCACTAGTTATGTGGTTTACGGTCTCACTCCTTTCCCTGGATGTATATATTCTCTCCACTGTCCGTCCGATTAATATTTTACACATTAGTGGTAGGCACGTGATTGTTCTATAATTGCTTGCCTATTTCTCATTTTTCAGAATCCTTTCGGATGAGGGTGGTTCTGCCTCTGGTCACCCATTCAGGGACCTCACCTTCATTTTGGCAACTTTCGAGTTGGTGGATGAGCCTGTCCTGTAGTGAGTTGAATTTCTCAAACCAATATCCTCGGATCCCACCAGGTCCTGGTGCTTTCCAGTTGGCTATTTTTCTGAGAGCGTGTTTCAAAGTGGTTCAATTCAGCACTATTGGTTCCCCGTCGTGTATGTCTTTTTGTTCATGCTATCTAACCATTCTGGGGTTTCGTTGTGTCTTTCTGGGTGTTCCCATATGCTGTTCCAGAAGTTCTTCGTCTCTGTGATGGCCGGCTTTATCTGTTTTCTTTCTCTGTTCAGATACTAGTAAAACTTTCTCGCGTTGTTTTGGAATGTGTGGCTCTATGTGTATTGAGCGGTCCTATATTTATATCTCTTTATTCTTGCTTCTTTGGCTAGACTTCTCTGGTGTATCTCTTCCACTGCCTCTGGGATACCTTTTTGCTTTGTATTTGACCCATAGCCTTACTCGTGGTCTGTTCATGCATGGTGCATTTCTCAGTTGTCTATCTCTTTGAAGTCAGGAGATGTCTTCCTAATTATTTTCCCTACTATAACTTGAGGTTCTTCCTCGTGTTGTAAAGAGGTCCCTTACCATTTTCGCTTCAGCGTAGATTAGGTTGTTAAGCTCTGATTGGCCGTTCGTTTCGATATGCAGTAGGAGGAAGTTGACACGTTCGGTCGCTTCTTTGAGTTTCTTGCCGTCATTGTCCCTAAGAGTTGGTAGTGTCGTTTTTTGTTCTTTTTTTCTTGCATAATTTCTTTAAAAGTTAGTATCAGAGCTTTCTCTTCTTCTGTTGGGGTGCCAGCGTCTCTTTCTGGTGTATGCCTTTCAAGAGTTTTTTTTGTTGTTTGTATTTGTTTCAGTTTTGTCGGTTATTATGTTAGTTGTATTGAGAGGTTCCTCTTCTGATGAACCACTTCCTTCTTTTTCTATTTCATTGCAGATCTCTTGTAGTTCTTTCTCTGAAAGCCATTCATTTTTTTTCAGAGTTTGTTTCTCTTGATCAGCCAGACGCTGGTTTGATACCTCTACAGTGGATTTTTCCCCTCCATGTTTCGAGCATGCGATCCCAATAGCATTGCACTGGTGGCTTGCTTTGGAAGAAGCTAATATCTTCATTGTTATTATTGATGATAATGATAATATTATTATCGATAATAATGTTATCAAAATTATTAATAGTGATAATGTTATCATCAATAATATTATCAATAATATAGATATTATCATTATCATTATTATCATTAATACCACACAGGACAAAATATTCGACAGTTAATATAAAAGTAAATATCGAATTAGAAAATAGCTGATAAATTGTTTCGTATCAATATAAATTATTTGCTTTATAGTTTTGTCACTAAGTACGTGGGGGTAAGGTTTTGTTGGTTTCACAAAAAAATGGTTCTACGGTGGAGGGATAGATAAGATATTTGAAAGTGCCAAAAATTACCATCTTTTTATTCAATATACTATTGTCATGTGACCCAGACCTTTCTGCAGCGTCATAGCGACGTTAGTATTAAACGTCCCGATCAACACTTGAAAATACAAATTGGCAATACTTCATGAGACCCAACCTAAGTACAGCATACGCCTGGATTGGCGATAATTTCATTAGATATTGCGACCTCAGCTTAGGCTCAGTCAAACTAGTAAAAAAAACTAATTGTGATAGAGATAATTCTTGAATGTGGAAATAGACTTCTTTGATTCAATACGGAATTACGTTTTCCAGAATTTAGGTTAGGATTCGGTTCAGCAAACCAAACCAGAGGGTTTTTTTTTCAATGGAAATGTATTACTTGAAAATTTTTTAATGAAACAAATAAAAAATATCAGTCCACTAATTTGAAATATTTAAATTGGAGAAAAACTTTATCGTTAACGTTTTTTTTTTCAGTAAAAAAAAAAAGTACTATATTAACTCGTGAATAACGCAAGCAATTTAATATATATATAAATATATATAAAAAAAAAAACAGGGTCAAAATTTGGCGGGGGCTAGGGTGTATCATCACTCAAGTGTTAAAAAATGATTACATTTTTGTCGTAAAAAAATATACTGTAATTTTTCCCATCAAATGTGCTCATATAGAAAGATTTACATATCAAAATAATCTGCTAAACGCTATAACACACTTAGCCTAATGGGTGGACGCCAAAATAGGTTTGACGCCTAAACGTCCATTTCAAATAGTTCTAAGCTCAAATATCATCATTAGCCGTTGTAAGTCCTTTGTTTCACAAAGGTCTTTCCCATCTGCTTCCATGACGATTGTGATTGCTCTACCATGTCTTACTGGCAAACTTTGCTATCATGTTTCCCCATCTTGTCTCTGGTCTCTCCAAATGCGTTCAGTTCTACCGTCACATATTTGATATTATGTGATATATGAACCTTCCTATCCATCAGAGATCGATCCGATCAGCATGTGATAATTTGCTCTGCACCTACCGGATGCATTCTCTTATGTCTGCTTTCCATTTGCCATTGTCGTTATTATTACTCTACTGCATTACTGCCCATTCATGCATTTTCTCTATCCCAATTAACCATTCATATTCCGCCTGTTCCTCTGCATTTATTACGTGTTGACTGCAGTGGATTACTCGTAACTGTGCGTGTGATAGGATATTTCACGGTTTAGATAATCTACAATCTGGATATATCACCCGATGTCACGCTACGCACCGAAAGTATAACTGGAGAGAAAATTTATGACTGACTGGCCATGGATGGGAATTTCGAAGAATTTATCGAACCCAACAACAGATGGCGACCAGTCTATGTGAATAACTGCGACGTGACGGCGAACTTTGCAGCATAGCTAGCTTTTTCTCAGTCATATCGAGGGAGTTTATCGTCCAGGACGCTATTTGCATAGACAACGTTTGGAATCACCCAAGAACCTACTATGGTTCTTAGGAAAACATATGCCTTCATTTTAGCTCTAATTTCCCTTACTAGATAAAACGATGAAACTACGCATTCATTAATAGTAACCTTATGTCGGGAGTTGATGGAATTACCCACTTAGGGATGAAACCCACAACATAATTTTCCCCAACTATTTTGGAAACAACAGTCGTTCCATGGTTGAGGGCTATCCATCAAGAAAGTGCCAGTAGAAAACCAAGCGGATTCTGCTTTCTCATTATTAAACAACTCTGCTTTGAATCCTACAACGTTGTCTATCTCAGATTGCGTAGCCAGTGTCACCGTACAACTCCCATAGAGGTACCCACTGAACATCATGAATTTCTATGACCCCACTTCACAGTCAACCAAGGAGAAGATAGGTAATTTCTTACACCTTACAATTCTATGGTCGCTTCCTATGTTCACTTGGTTTAAAATTTGAATGTCTTTGATGGTGTCGTTTTTGTCCGTTAAAATGTAGTCTATTTCGTTTTTGGTTTCATGGTTGGGACACTTCTAAGTCCATTTTCTATTGGCTTTCTTTTAGAATAATGTATTCATGATTTTCAAGTCGTTCGTGGTTGCAAAGTTTACAAAATCCTCACCTCTCTCATTCCGTCTATTATATCCGATTTCTCCAACGTAGCGTTCGTTTCTTTGTCCTACTTGTGCATTGAAACCTCCTATGATGATATTGAAGTATTTTTTGGTATCTCGTAGTAGGGAGTTCAAGTCGTCATAGAAGTTGTTTATTTCTTCTTTGGTTGATTGCGAAGTGGGAGCGTAGATTTGGATGATATTCAGCTTTGAGAGTTGCATGGTAACGCTGGCTATGCGGTCTGAGATAGCTTTGAAAGTTACCACGTTGTCTTTGAGGACTTTATTGATGAGAAAGCCTACTCCACTTTGTTCAACTTTCTCTCTTCCGTAGATCTACACCGAAGTGCAAAGTAATATTAGAACTCACCCGACCCTCTCAAACCCGAACTGAAAAGCGGAGAACAACAGTGACAACAACGAATTTAATAACAAAATAACCTCTAATAGAAGACGTCAATATGTTTAAACCAAAGAGCAAACATCATCACCATTAGTCTTCTAACGTGCGTCGTTGGACATTGACCTTCCCCAGGATCCGCTACATTTCTCTATCATGGGCGTTGCGGAGTCAGTATTTTCTGAATTTGTCTAGTTCATCAAATATTCTGCCGACTTCGGTTTCGCATGTGGTCTCTGGGGATCCATGTTGTGAGTCATCAGTTGTCTTTCATTCTCGCAACATGACCAGTCCATTGCCATAACCATCAGTAAAAACTCAGAAGAAACCAAGAATCTCATAATAAAAAGCAGGAATCTCAAGCCATCACCAAAAACAAGAGAAAAGGTTGAAGTAACTGAACTAAATAAAACCATCCAAAAGAAACGAAGAGAAGAAAAAAATACACGACTTCAGTCATCGAAAAGGATATGGGCTTCAAAGTTATGAACAAAACTCTCGATGCAGTGAGAAAACAAATAACCAATGTGCTTGAATATCATGGAGACCTAACAACGGACAAGGACTAAATTGTCAAACGAGCCCATGAATTCACCAAAAACTTCTATTCCACCGAATAAATAACGCAGAAAAATGAACAAAATATACAAATCACGAGCGACCACTCCGAGGATTTCCCAGGAGTTATTCCGTGGGAAGTGAAGTAAACCATCAAATAAAGAAAGGAAAGGCCCCCGGAACAGATAACATCACCATTGACCTACTCCAAAAAAGCTGGTACAGTGATTTCTGAGACAAGCCACCCTATCCAACTTAGTAAAGTCCTATTGGAACACAGCAATAAAAGAAGCTACTCGACCATCAACCATCTATTCGGCGAATCAACTAAAGGAGAAAGCAGCAGAATATAAAATGCCATTCTCTATAGCCTTTGTTAACTTCAAAAAGGTCTTCAACTCGGTAGAAATCCCCCAGGTTATTGATACTATAATTCAACAAAGCATTGACCTAGTACATGTCAGAGTATTGCAACATATCTACCGACACAGCAGTTCCTAAGTCAGGCTACATAAAAACTCGGACTCCTTCCAGCTCGAAAAAGGGGGTAAGACAAGGAGATAACAGCTCACCCAAACTATTTCCAGTTTGCCTCGATATGATCTTCCGGAACCTAGACTGGGAAAATAAAGGGATCCGAATAGATTACACATACCAAAGCAACCTCAGATTTGCAGACAGTATCATCCTTCTTGATGAGAATTTCCATGACTTCTAGATGATGCTGGACAGACTGAACGAAGAAAGCAGGAAAGTCGGTCCCCACGTGAACTTAAGTACAACAAATATCATGTACAAAGAATGTGTAGAAAACAGGCGCAACAATCAAAATCGAAGGTGCAGAACTGGAGAAAGTAGACCACTACATCCACCTAGGACAAGATATCTCCATGAGATCCTCAAAAGAAAAAGAAATCAAGCAAAGGGTAACTTCTAAGTTGGCAAGTTTTCGGTGATGCAAGCTCAACCTTTAAGAACAAAATAATCCTGCCAGTGCTAAAAAGGGTATACAACCAATGCATCCTCCCGATAGTCACCTATGGATCTGAAACATGGAACCTAACTAAAAGACTGACCCTTACACTGAGAACCATGCAACGTACACAAGAAAGAATCATACTCAACATAGCACAGTATATCGAGATAAAACGGTAGTCCAAGATAACACAGAATCAATGAAAAATATCAAATGGCAATGGGCTGGTCATGTTGTGAGAATGGCAGACAGTCGCTGGACATCATGACTCAAAACGTGGATCCCCAAAGATAACATGCAGAACGGGACCCGACAAAATATAAGATGGCGTGATGTACTTGATTAGTTCAGAAATTACTGGCTCCGTGACATCCACTTTAGAGAGATGGGTCTGTCCACCGATGGACGTTAAAAGAGTGCCGGTGATGGTGTAGGAAAATGCAGATGTACATTCGGAGACGTGAGAGTAAAGCTGTGTGGATTCAATGTGATCACTGGTCAACGATGAAAGGTCCATATGGAATGATAAACGTTTTCGCAGACCACAAAACTCAAGGTGTTTGTCGCCGGAGAACAATCTGCGTAGATTCAAAATAACAACGAAGACAGGTCCTGACCAGCAAATCTTGTGGTAAAAACTGTCGCCACTTTTACCTGGAGAAAAAAGCCATCCAATTTGATTCGCATCCCCGCCAACTTTCCGTTTTCCTCCATCCGTTTTCCTCGCATTGCACCTTGCATTTATCGTGTCACATTTTCTGACATCTTCCATAAGTCACGAAACCCCGAAGTTGTGCGACAGAAAAAAAAAGGAGAAATAAACAAGACACCAAATTGTAACTATTTTTTTCTTCATCTCTGCAACTGTTCGCCTTTATGGTGGACACGCAAATAACAGGTCTTACCTTCTAGCAACTGCATCATTTCTTTCGGTAGCTCATTGCACAGCAGTTAGTCTGTGAAAAAAATTTTACCGAACAATTTCTTCACCAAACTGTTCTATTACGACCCTAGTCATACCAATTTTCCCCCTAATGCTTGGGAAAATCCTCCTGATAAAATGGATAATAGGTATATGAAATTACAGCTAGAAAAAAAAATGACAAAAATTGTAAATTCAGATAATTTTATATTTTTTTTTATACGGTGCAACGACAAAACTAGCAAATTTTCATTATAATCATAATCATTTATTGATTTAACTGAGTTTCAATTTATATTTTTAGCTATTTGGATAAAAAGGTATCAGTCCCAAATCATTCATTGTCGAATTTGATGTATCATTTATAGAGCAGCCAAGCAACAATTATAAATTCCCATGTTCTGAATGAAATTATTTGGACGAGCTTATAATAATACTCTAATTTGTTACACCTAAATTTATTAGTTTTTCTCAAATTACACTTAAAATTTGGTCGAAACTTACATTTTGATTCAATAACAATCAGAAATATTTCTTTCTCCATTAGCTTGCGGTCACAGGTTCAATCGCTGGGTGAAGTAATGAGATTATAAACCTAATAAAAAATCAATGCTCTCGTCCTGTTGTCCATTTCAAGGTGATGTCACAAAAGATTGACCTTTTTGCTGTCATTTAACACAGATTTGTTTTGTAAAAATGGTTTTGTTAATTCAGAGAAAGCAAAAGTTGTTGTTCCAAAAGTCACTTGATGATGGAAATGAGAATCAAACCATTGTCACATCCCAAGAGGACCGTTATTGTTAAAGTTGAGGAGAGACAGGTTGTTTCTGATTTACTCAAGTTGCTCAACCGCCTCATCATAATTAACGAAAGAGGACTCACTGTCAAAGAGTCTGGCATATATCTGGAAAACCAATTCATGCGGAAAACTAATAAAACTATCCTATCAAAATAATCAACTTGAAGGATGTTGATACAACTATTGTAGACAGTGGCCGGCTGATGCACCAAGGGCACTGGGGAAGAGCAAGAACTGCTGGCAAAGAGTTACCTTGGATATGTACAAAGTTTATCATCCTCTCACATAATCGTGGTCTTTGATGGGTATGCTAACTCTACAAAAGACTACGAACATAAGTGAAGACAGTTAAATTTATGAAATGATATCAGGATCATCGCAGACAAACGATTGGTGTCCAAAAACAAATTTCTCGACAATGTCCACAACAAAGATTGTTTAATATACATTTTGGCAAATACGTTCATGAGGGGGCTGGATTCAAGTGACCCCGTTAAAGGAGTACGCCGACACACTTACCGTAAAAAAAAACTACCCCGGAATGTAATGCATCTGGAACAGTTAACACTGCAGCTGAAGACACAGATGTACTTGCTTTAATAGTCAATCGCATCAGAAAAGCTGCAAATCCTGTATATCTTACAGCATCAGGAAAGACGTAGACATTATTTATTAAAGGTTAACAGAACAACGAAGGCGTTGTCTTCTAGCTCACAGCTTTTCCGATGGTGGCGCTGTTTCTGGAATATTTGGCGAGAGAAAAGAAAGATTTTTCAGGATTTATGGAGACAAAAGATACCCTCAGTGTTTTTACATTAATAAGCTCATCTAAATAAGACATTAAGGATGCAGGTGTCAAATTATTTGAGTTTCTATTCACCATGGGTAAAATCTCAAAGAAAACTAAAAAATGTGACAGATCTAAGGTATTGCACCTTCATTAACATGACATCTAAAGAAGTTGTACATCCTGAGAAATTACGATCATCTAGAGGTGCCGCTGAACAGCACGCACCGAAAACATACTTGCAAATATGATTGAATAACGTTTTTTGCTGGGCAAACACTGAACCTGTAGTAATTTTAGATCCTGTAGCAGCCGAAAACCTACAGAAATTTATCTGCTGTGGGTGCAATGGAGACTGTTTTGCCAATTTAGTTGTGTAAAGAATTATTTGAAATGTGTCAGTGCGTGTGCTGTTTACCATGGGGTAGATTGCTCAAATAATATGGTTCAGGATGATAACATTGAGTGGAGATTATGTTGTTAATATACATATCAATTTGCAGTTTAGTCATCGTTTTCTCACGAGTTTATTCATCGAAGACATTATAAATGTGCAAAATTGTGTTCCTATTTTTAATTGGCTGCAAAAAGCATGAATTTTTACCACCGTGCCTGAATAAATGTAATGAAAAAACCTATCAATTTTTAAATTTCTGCATAAAAAAACCCAGAAAATTTGTCTAAATTAAAAACAAATCCCGGACATACTCAAAATTTGATATCTTCTCTACAATATAGTTCACCTTTTTACAAAGTTTCATTGAAATTCATTCATTACTTTTGGAGATATTGTGTACGCAGAAAGGAGCGAATACGGAAATGTAAAAATATCAAAACAGAAAATATCTTTAAATCAAAAACAAAGTCCTGACTAACCAATTTAATCATATCTTTATTACTGTGCACCATATATTTCAACCAAATTTCATTAAAATCAATTGAGACGTTTCGTGATATCATGTTGAAAGACAAGAGCGAATACAGAAATTTACGGAAAAAGAAACTCTAAATTCTCTCAACCAAAAATAAATTGCAGGATCCGTCTCATAAATTGACGATCTCTCACAAAATTTAATTGAAATTCATTAATTACTTCTGGAGATATCATGTACACAGACAGTAGCGGGTACACAAATGAATAAGAAATCAAAATCGAAAATTATCTCTGAATCAAAAACAAATTCCTTGATCCGCCCCCAAATCTAATTACTTCTTCCTTATCACATACCCCCCATTCCATTAAAATTCATTGATAAATTTAGGAGATGTCGTTTAGACGGTGAAAAATCATTTTTCATCATCGTGCATGAAAAAGTGTAGTGAAGAAAAAAAAACGATAAATTTTTAATTGTCTGCATAAAAATCGAATACAATGCAATATAAATGCTTCTACGGTGTTTCTCGTGTCAGTCTTCAAAGGAAATTGATTTAAGGTCAAAAGAGTGATTTAAAAATTCTTAGAAATTCCGTCTGACGAATCGTCCACTTATTTTACCAGGCATTTGGGTTTTGGAAAATGATTTTAGTGATATTACAGACCTGTTAGAGCGTATTGATGAAGGAAAATTTCGGTGAACAATTATTTCACTGATTGGTCCTATTTTTCCTTAGTTTTCCCTTTGAGTTATCAATTTTGAACGCGGACGGCTGATGAAAAAAGAATGTATTTGTTTTTGAGTTGAAAAAAAAACATAACTCTCTCGATCAATCTCATATACCAATGTCTTCTGTGTTTGCTCACGTGAGAGCTGTGTAAGAGAACGCAGATCGTCGACCTCGAGAAGAATTATTCATTAAGTGAACTTGACTGTCCCCCTCTCAATACAAAGGCAAGGATGCCCAAATCAGCCATTGGGGGCTAGGTTTAGTCGATCTCCCCCTATCTAACCGAAAATCTGGCCATTTTATTTTTTTAAATCAGCTGATTTCATTTCATAGCTCACTGAAAACATATATTTGATATTTTAGCCAAACTGCTGAAGAAACCTATTTTTCTTCACTTTCAATAAATCGAATTTTAAACGAAACTTTGGCTTTCGGAACATTTTTAGAGTCAGAAACTAAATTCTTTTTTAGCTAATCCACTACCAACCTGGTAAATTCAATCAGAGCAAATATACAATTCTAGCCAATTTCTTAACCTGGAGAAATCATATTTGAGTTGGAAATGCTGGGTAAGGGGACTACCACAAACGTTCAATTTATTTTTCTTTATGGTAAATTTCATTGCCTTTTTTCCTCAAAAGCGACGTACAATCTTATTTTCCTGTTTTATTTATTGATTTTTTTTTTTACTCCACAAGAATTATTAGAAAAGGTTTAGTAAGAAAACATTCGACTGATATCATGTGACGCGAAAATTCATACATCTATTGTCTAGGATGGAAATATCTCTTACTAGCAATAGTAGTGGGGGATGTACTTCAAATTTGAACCCTGAAAGGGAAATAATTATCTCTAGATTTTGATCCCTAATAAGAAAAAGATAATTCCCCACCCAAATTTTGACCGCTGAAAGAGGAAAATCCCCTACAATTTTGATCCTTAAAGGTGAAGGAAGTCCTTTTCGATTTAATTCCATGAGAGCGAAAAGTAGTTCCCACTTAATTTCAACCACTAAAATCGAAAAAAAGTTTTTTTTTCGATTTTGACCCTTGAAAGTGAGAAGACAATTCCTGCATTAGCTCTGACATCCAAAAGTGGAAAATATTTTCGTAAATTTTTATCGCTAAACATGAGAAAGTTTCAAACCTAAAAATGATTCCCCCTCGATTTTGACTAAATGAAAAAAATTCCCTCTAAAAGTGGAAAAAAACTCTCTTTATTTTGATCTCTAAAAGAGTGAAAATATTTCCCCTCGATTTTGACCTCTAAAATCGAAAAAGATTTCCTCTTCAATTTGACACCTTAAAGTGATAAAGAACATTTCCTCTATGTTTTGACCCATAAAAGTGTAAAATGAAAGGTCTGGGATTGCTTTGAAAATATTCATCATCATCATCATCATCATCATCATCATCATCATCATCATCATCATCATCATCAGTCTTTTAGCGTCCGTCGATGGACGTAAACTTTCCCCAGGATTGCAGAGCCAGTGCTTTCTGAATTTGTCTAGCTCGTCTCTCCATCTAATATTCTGCCGGCCTCGGTTGCGCATGTGATCTTGGGGGATCCGTGTCGTGAGTCGTGATGTCCATCGGTTGTCCACCATTCTTGCAATACAAAGCGACATTAACATATTTTTCAATCAAATAGAAATGTGTCGATCAAAACGTAAACTAACAGCTGAAGCACAAACAAAGTCCGCTGAGTAAGTGATATATCTTCTGCTTTTGGTTTTGTTTTCTGTACTGTGAAAAAAAAAAAAATAAAAATCTTTAAAGGAAAGGTATATCAAATTTAGTGGAAGTTAATTCAAATGTTAATATTCCCTCACGAATTTGATCCCCGAAATGAAAACAATCGTTATGTTGATTTTGACCAATAAGAATAAACTGAAATATACCCCCGTGAATTTGACAACACTACAACCAAAGACGAAATGTGAAAGGTAATTTTACAATTCAACACACAAAAATCAGGGTTCTTCGAATATGAAGTCATTAAAAAAATCCCTCAAATGATAAATGTTAACACATTGAGTACATAAAAATGACATCACTGCGTTCTCCAATTGGAACACAAACTAGGTGGGAGGTACTTAAGGAAGCTGGTAAGATCGTCACTAGGAAACTACCTATTCTATTTAACTTAAGCCTAAAACAGAACTGAGTCCTAGAAGATTGGAACACAGAAATCATAATACTTTTAAATAAAAAGACCTCAGCAACTACGGACCTATAAGCCAAATGTAATCACAAGAGCACTAGATGGAAACCAACTGCGGGAACATGCTGGCTCTAGAAGAAACTACTCGACCATGGACCATCTCCATTCAATAATGAGCTGAAAGAAAAGGCAGCAGGATACAAAATGCCACTCGCTGTAACATTTATAGACTTCAAGATGCCTTTGACTCTGGGAATTCCTATGGTCATGAAGGCTATCGCTATACAAGGTGTAGACCCTGTATACGTCAGAGTACTACAACATCTATACAATCACTGCAGCTCCTTTTTCTGGCCACATAAAGACTGGGAGCACATTCAGCTCCTAAAAGGGGTAAGACTAGGTGATATCAGCAACCCAAACTCTTCCAAGCCTGTCTTTAGATGATCTTCAGAAACCTACACTGGGAAAATAAAGGAATCCTAATGGACGCTGAATATCAGAACAACCTCAGATTTGTGGGCGACATTACCCCTTTCTGCAGAGAACCTACATGACCTCCAACTAATGCTAGATGAAAGGAACAAAAAAGTCTGCCTACACATCAACTTCAGCAAATCAAAGGTCATGTGCAACAAACATGTCAGAAATAAGCACATAACGATCAAAATCGAAAACGCAGAACTGGAGAAAGTAGACCACATCTATCTAGGGCAACGAATCTCCATGGAAACCCCAAAAGAAGGAATGAAGCGAAGAATAATTCTAGGATGGCAAGCTGAACCTTCAAGAACATGAAGATTCCATTAATCCTGAAAAGAAGGGTATACAACCAATGCATCCTCCCGATAGTCATTTAAACATGGAACCCAACCAAGAGACTGACCTGCAGACTGAGAAGCATGCAATGTGCACATGAAAGAATCATACTCAACCTCACGTGGAAAGATCACAAGACAGCATAATATATCAGGGGAAAAACAGGAGTCCGAGACATCATAGGAACTGTTAGAAATCTCAAACGGCAATGGGCTGGTCATGTTGCAAGTATGGTAGATACCCGAATGACATCATGACTCACAACATGGATCACCTGAGATCACATGTGTAACCGAGGCCGGCAGAATACAAGATGGAGAGACGAACTAAACAAATTCAGAAAGTACTGACTCCGCGACACCAAGGATAGAGTGTTGTGGCAAATCCTGGGGAAGGTCTTTGTTCAACGAAGGATGTTAAAAACTGGTGATAATGATGTATATATTAATTAATTTTTAAAAACGTTATTGGAGAATATAAGTTCGTGAATTCAAATTGAAACTGTACCGAATTTTTTTTTTTTGGGGGGGGGGATTTATTTACGCAATAAAAAATAAATAGAAAATAAAACTCTTTTCATAAGAGAAAGTGAAGTCGAAATTTTTCCCTTCTAATTTGATAAGAGGGTATGATGAGAGGGGAGAAAAGAAAGATAGTTTAAGAAAAGGGAAACATGGTAAAGTCAGCTTGATAAGAAGGAGAGAATTCAGAGAGGAGGAATAGGAGAGTAGATAAAAGAAGATACAAGAGATAATTAGATAATTCAATCGGAAGGTGCGAAGAAAGAAAGTTCCGTAGTGTTTGAGCGGGTATTAACAGAGAGGTTGCGAAGGTAAATAGCGTAAAATCATTAATAATAATTGACAATAATTCATCCAATAAAACAAATAAATGAATAAATTGGATTACCAATACTGAACAACCAGTTAACAACGAACATGGTGCAGAAGAAAAGGGGAAAAGCTTAAATTTTTTTTACTTGGACTCGTACTGGCTACTGATACAGGATTGCCCAGTGGCAAGCGTGTTGTTCTAGCGACTCACTAGCATAGAGTGCCGTGAGTTTGATTCTCGCCTGAACATCATTCTTTATCGCAACAGGCGCTCTTAATTAATTCACTCACTGCTGAAAGGGGACTGACATGAGTTTAGTTGCGATACGAAACAACGAAAATTCAAATGAAGGTAAAAAGTAGCAAAAATTTTATATTAATTGACAATGCTTCATCTAAATGAATGAATATATGAATTGGATTACCCATAGTTAAGTACCAGTTAAAATAAAACATGATGTAGAAGAAATCGAGACGCAGGGAAAAGGCCTTTGATTTGCCACATGCCACTGATTCCTGTAGCTCAGTGGTAAAATCGATCGGCCTTTGCCGGTACCACCCTTCAGCATACTGAGTTCAATTTTCACCCGGGACTTTATTCTTTACCCGATGATAATTTATTCACTCCCCGTTGAAAGGAAACCTGACTGAGTTTAGTTACGATA
Organism: Thysanoteuthis rhombus; assembly: GCA_963457665.1. Taxonomy (NCBI): domain Eukaryota; kingdom Metazoa; phylum Mollusca; class Cephalopoda; order Oegopsida; family Thysanoteuthidae; genus Thysanoteuthis; species Thysanoteuthis major. Next base: position 35,440,762 of record OY735198.1, on the reverse strand, counting down.
AAAAGTGACAAAAATTGAGGTGAGGATAAATAGTAGCAAAAATTGTAAATGAGTTTATCTAATAGAATAAATGAATAAATAGGATTGCCGATACTGAATAATCAGTTGATAAGAAACATGGCGCAAAAGGGATCGTGTTTGAATTGGACTCGCACTTACTACTGATACCTGTAGCAGTCGGTCCTTTAAGAGGCCACCCTCTGGTACCTACATACTCGTGAGTGACACAAGGTCGAGTTTAACGTGGGAAAATGGAGTCTCTCATATAGCTCCAACCAACGCAACCGAGGTCGCAAAGGCGTCGGGACTAGCACCGAGGCAAAATGCTTCCCTGCAGCTGGCCTGAGTTATAATGTGGAAATCCAAGGACGAGTCCCCAAAGTTTCTTAAAAGCAACAGAAACTATTCGCAATGTCAACTGCTTATTTGGCCAGCGAACTGTCAATGAACGTATGAACATTTGTTCCAAAAATTTCGAAACCCGGGTGGCATGTGGACGTTCTTCTGTGAATGACAACATCCACTTAAGGGGCGTCATTGAGGCAGACCAATGCAAAACAACTCGTGAGGTAACAGTGGAACTGAACGTTGACCATTCAACAGTTGTTCGGCAATTTGCACCAAATTGTAAAAGCAAAAAAGCTCAGCAAATAGGCGCTGAACGAAAATTTAAGAGAAAATCGCCGCTCTGTACTCATGTTGTGCAACAAAAATTGTGACAAAAATTGACTTGGTACAACAATTGACGGCGCTCTGCACAATGGCTGAACAGAGGTGAAGCACCAAAACTCTTATCTGAATCAAACCTGTACCAAAAGAAGATCATGGTCACTATTCAGTGGTCGGCAAGTGGAATCATCCACTATAACTTCTCGAATCCTGGCAAAACCATCACGGCAAAGAAATATTTACAGGAAATCAACAAAATGCGCCAAAAACTGTAATATTCATGCCCAGATTTGATCAATCGAAAAGGACCATGACATGAATGTCGTGCGAATGACTGCAGAAATTGAAAGAATTAGAAAATGAAACTCTACTTCGTCCAGATAAGTCAACAGACTATTTCCAGCTGACTACTACTTTTTCATATATTTTGTCAACTTCCTACAAGGTCTTCAACAACCAAGCAGCAGCTCAAAATGCCTTTGAAGAATTAATTGGTTCCAGGGTCTAGGAATCTTATGCTTCGGAATAAATGGTTTTGTTTCTAGTGGGCAAAAATATGTGAATTCTGAATACTCATAATTCGATTGATAACTTTCTTTCTAAGCTGAAATATACTGCTATAAATTTGTTGATGAAAAACTGCTATTATTTTTATAACAACCAAATAGAAACCTGGAGTATTTAAAGCAAAAAGGTAACATAAATTATTGGGTTCATTTTATTGATTGTTTAAAAAATGATATTGTTTTCATTGGGTAGCCAGTTTGTTCTGTTTACGTTGATAAATGGAATTAGGAGCGGCCAATTTTAACTTCGTTCAAGAAGATTTCCCTTGATTGTGTTGTGACAGCTGTCATATCAACGTGTGTTCTTTTAATTGTAAAAATTGGTATTTTTGTTTATTGATTCAAACAACGGAGGTGAAAGGAAATAAGCAATATTTTTGGCATATTATATTTTTTTATCTTGAGGTAAAAATGCAATTCAAACGCAAGAGAAAAGATTGGCGGATTTTATGGAAAAGACATTGCGAATTATCGAATGTGTCAAAAGTGATTTACGAAGGTTCGTGCTGGAGATCTCTCGCTGAACGATGTGTCAAACGGTTAAGTAGAGTAATTGAGGTTGATAATAACCAAATTATGACATTACCTGAGAATAATCAGTGTCATCCAACAAGGGATCTAGCCAACGTACTTAAATATGTAAATCAGATGTTGAAAATCATTTGCACCATATTTGTTAGACGCTTTGATGTCCCGATTCTATGTAAATTAAGCTAAAAATAAACTATGGACCATGTTTCAATGTGAGATTCGCAACTTGTTCATAAATGTGACGAAAATAGTCCGTTTTGAAAAAAAGATGACAGGCCATAGAATAATAGATAACGTGGAATGCCAAAGATCACGGGACAAGCGAAATAAACTATCACTAATCATACCAAAGACCAATCTCCATCCAAAAAAGGTGGTGATGTATTTATGGAAGGATTGGAAAGGAATTCTCCATTATGAGCTCCTTCCAGAGAACCAAGCGATTGATTAAATAAAGTGCTGCTCCAAATTAGACCAATTGTAAGAAGCAATTGATAAAAAGAGTAAATAAACAGTGCACAGAGCGTAATATTCCATCAGGATAACTCTAACCAGATATTTCTTTGGTGACCAGACAAATATTTTTATAGCATAGCTGAAAATTTTCAACTCGATGCCATATTCACCAGATGTTGGCCCTTCGATATACCATTTATCTTGATCTTTACAGGATTGTCTTGATGACAGAATTTAAATTATATGGAGCATCGCAAAATGCGCCAACAGCAGTTCTTTGTTGGAAAAGGTAAGTTCCCGAGATGGAATCATGAATTTGCTTGAAAGATGAGAGAAGATAGTGGAACATAACAGTAAATATATTGTTCAATAAAAAAAAATGTCTTTTATTTATACTTAATAAACCGAATGAACTAGTGGTCACCGTATAGAATTGATGGCATGTTAGATTTTATGGTATAAGCCCCTGTTTGCAGAGGTTGTTTATTTCTTTTCTTTTCTGGCCATACAAACTAAAACACGAAATAATGCTACAGTGACTGTTGAAAAGACAATGCCTGATAATGTATAATTCCTTTGATTGGCTTATTTATTATTACTTTTAAGTGTTTAATTGCAATTTCTTTTTAAACATTGACAAGTTTTCTACGTATCTTATTTATCTAAAAAGGAAATAATTTATTCATCGTTAGAAATCACAAAAATGGCACATGAAAAGGGAAATAAAAATGGTTCAATGTGTGTTGATCACTATTTTTTGTTTTTACGCATTCAAGTACAATGTACTCTCAACAATTTCATTTGCATTGCATTTCTCGAACTTTCAAGTGAAACTTTCTATCGGCCGTCTGTTCATGCCTTTCCAATCTAAAAGTCGATCAACATCCATTTTCCGTTTGAGAGTGACGCGCTTTTTCTATATCGCAGTCATGATGGTCTAACCCACTACATCGACAGACTATTTCTTTCGACATCTTAGCTGTACACTCAGGTTTGAATAATTTAATCCAGGACCACTGAGAAGGGGCGGAAGTACATCGCATAATGTCCCGGAGTGCCAAGGGGAGCCCAAGAGTTTATTGGATAGAGCTGTGTATCGAAACTTCTGAATCAATACAACTTTTCCATTGCTTATTTCTTTTACCAAATATATTATGTCGTGCGAAGAGGGGTAATGGCAGAAAAAAAACAGGATGGCTAAAGGACGAGGATATCTATGTAGTGTATGTGTTACAGAGGGTAGCTTTAACTGTCATCAACTGTTATGAGATTTTTCAGAAAGTTTTCACTGGCACCTGCGCGATTAACCAGCTCTAAACTGACTGTGACACAGTTCTGCTATTGTTAACCCGTCAGATGGCGGGGCACAAATTTCGCGGCAACACAATGCATCCTCAGTTCTTTCCTCTTGAAATTATGTCACGAACTTTCACAGATCCCTTCCTATTTGGGATCTTCACAGTTGAAGAGTTATGTGGATCATATATTTATTAAAAAAAAAAGTATGTCCTAATTTGAAACAGGATTTAATACAAACAAGTTGCACTTCAAGAACCATCGCTTTTCAATTCAGTACAAAATGACAAAAGCACTACACAGACGTTCATTCTAACTTTTAAAGCTCAATATAAACGAACTCAGCTGTTTTTTAAAGTCACTGCTACACAACATTTCAGTCGTGAACACGGTAAAACCTCTCATTGACATACTGTTTTAAAAGTTTCTTCGTCCAATAAGCATTTAACATCTCTATTTTTCGTCCTCTCTTTCTTTCCTGCTTTTATACTTCCCTAATTTTTTCAATGTTAGCTTCTCGTTGTCATGTTAATTCCTACAGTAAACCTACATCTTGTGTTATATGGAACTTTACCACCAAAAAATTTCCAAGGTCTTCAGTATTAAGAAACCGACACCATTGCGCGATATTAGTCAAAATAAGGAACAAAATCTCCGAAAGAAGCCAAACTTGGATATCAAATCAAATGAGCCTAGTACGTTTCTAATCTGTTTTCTACTGGTCTATAGGCTCTAAATGACATTGTGGTCAGGTATCTAGGCGAACCTGACCTTGTGAATACACACAGAATATACTCTTCCTTGATTCCATTTATAAGTGGATAATTCACTCAATTCCGTTCCTAAAAGGGTTTACCAAACGAATTTAATATTAAGATACAAGGAAATAAATTTGTCTCTTTGCAGCCCAACAGCACATGCTTTGAGAGTTGGGTCTTAATTTTTTTGGAATGTCTCAATATACTTGATATTGCTGCTTATAAAAGCATGATACTTCTGGTTTGTTGAATTGTGTTTATGAATAGCAACATCCACAAAGAAATTTTTTTATTTATCTTGCAAAATGCACTTATTTTGCAACATGTATTTTCCTCTAAGTTTAACTATGCATAAATGTGTTATGTATTTGCAACGTCTCCCATTAAAACTCATTATTCAGTAACAGTTGAAATTTTTACTAGTTTGGCTGTGCGAACAAGAAGAGGTATCAGGATTTGATAACCAGTTTACTTCGTCTCTTCACCTTGTTAAAGAATTCATCAGTCACCCCAGCTACAAGCTGCAAGAATTCATCACTTAGATGGCTGAGGATACTGTCTTTGAATCTAAAAGTTATATGGCTGGTCTAGCCCTGGTTGGGGGGATCTGTCTCTCCTTTCTGACTTTTTGTTGTTGTTGTTGTTGTTGTTGTTGTTTTCAAATAAATCTGTTTTAGGGTTTAGTGGAATATTCTAACTAAATTTAATGTTCATTTAGAAATGTTAAAGCCCTACTTTTGCTTACAGTTTTGGTAGCTGTTAGAAGGGATTAAAGATTAGGGGGGACAGTAGACATTGTAACGGTCAAGCAACTTTCAAAAACCAGACGATCCAAATAATCGTAAAAAGAAAAGTATACAACCAATGCATTCTCCCGATAGTCGCATATGGAGCCGAAACATGGGAGCTAACCAAGAGACAGACCTGCAAACTGAGAAGCATGCAACGCGCACGTGAGAGAATCATGCTCAACCTTACATGGAGAGATCACAAGACATCGCAGTATATCAGGAAGGAAACAGAAGTCCGAGACATCATGGGAACTATTAAAGAACTTAAATGGCAATGGACATACCATATTGCAAGAATAACAGTCAACCAATGGACATCGTGACTCACAACTTGAATCCCCAGAGATCATATACGAAACTGAGGCTGACTGAATACAAGATGGAGAGATGAACTAGACAAATTCAGAAAATGCTGGCTCTGCGACGCCCATGATAGAGAATTAAGGCGAATCCTGGGGAAGGTTTATGTCCAACGATGGACTTTAAAAGACTGATAATGATTACTTCGCCCGCAAGCGATAAATCTTCGGTTTCAAATATAAATGCTCCCTAGCATAACAAATTTGTGCAATATTTCTTGAAAAAGGCGTGATACTACATTGCTGGGCAAGATAATATTTAATTTTCGTGGATTTTATAAGTCAGGAAAAATGAAATATTGATCGGCATTACTCCAATACTTATTACTCATTATGCCAGGTGGATTTGAGATAATGTGAATTTTTGTAGATTAAGAATCTCCAATCTCAGAACTCTGGCTTTTGATTTATGAATGGAGCGTCGTATCAAAGATTTGGGTAATACTGCTAGATATTAGGAAACTTGATGTAAGGATGGCAGATATTTTCGTTGGTTTCAAAACCTCAACTAAATTATAGAAACAAGTTCACCTATTTAACATTATACTTTATTACTCTTTTTTTATCTCCCGTCTGCAACTGCAAATTCTATTCAAATCAATATTTATACATACTGAGAGATAGCCTCAGTATATCATCAAAGAAAATGCATGAATTCGAAAGAAACCAGGTAAGAAATATATATATATATCTGACATTTCTTATTTACCCCCTACTCCCGATTCATCAAGTCTGTTCAAATTTATTGTAACTTCACGAAAAACCTGAAATATTTTATAGATTTCTGATTCTAATTTTGAAATATCATCAATACTCTAGTCCGAAATATTTGTTATTTACTAAGACGATGTCTTCTGCAATCCCATACCAGTTGACATAGCTTCTTGCCAAAATATTTATATGGGCCAGCCCAATGGGCACCCAATGTAGTTCTTGGGACTCTTTCTAAATCTAACACCCTTACTGTTTCTTTTTTTTCTGCTTGTGAGACCTATTTGCTGGTATCGGTAGTCTCAAAGTCTATCAGCATTTTCACTCAACTAACCTTATTTATATTCGAGCTTATAGTAGTATGCTGACAAGATCAAACTGTGGATACGTGGTGCAGCTGCAAATGTAGAGATCCAAACAATCCTATGTGCGGTTTGTGATCTGGAATGATCTCGAACTTTTGACCCCACAAATACTGGTGAAAATTTACGCACTGCATAAATGATTGCCAGTGACTCTTTCTCGTTGTGCCTGTAGTTTTTCTCTGTAGTCGTTAGCGATCGTTAGGCAAAAGCGATCGTTTTTCTTAACCATTTGGCATAACATGCGTCAACACTGCCCCCAGCTCGTATGGGATGCGTTACAGTTGACCTTGATTGGAAGACTTGCATCATAATGGATCAGCAACCTAGCATCCATCAGCATTTCTTTCGCTTTTCGGAAAGCCTTTTTCTGCTCTGCTTCCCAGACACACGTCACGTCTTTGTGTAATAATTTATGAAGTAGTTTGAGAGCTGTCGATAAATTCGGGACATGCTTATGGTTGTAATTAATCATACCTAAAATGACTTCAACTGAGTGACGGTTGTTGGGGTTTGTGCTTCAACCTTCTCTGCCAGAGCCTCTACACCATATTTGCTAATCAAGAACCCCAAATATCTCACCTTGTCTTCTAGGAAATGGCATTTGTTTCTCCGATACCTTAACTTGTTATATTTCAACACTCTTTACACATTCACGAGATGCACTTAGTCATGTCATCTACTCGCACAACTGCGTAGGTAATCCCATTAAGCCTCTTTCCCATTTATCTTTGAAATATCCCGGCCACGCAGTTGACCCAAAACTGGAGTCTCAGTGGTTTATCGCATGTGTTAATCGTAAGCATATCTTGCGATGCCTCATCGAGCTTCAGCTGTTGATAAGCGTTTGAGAGATCAAGCTTGGTGAATTTCTCGCATGTAGATAAAATTTATTTAGTGTGGGCACAGGGTAAGTATCACATTTTGTCCTGGAATTTACACTCATTTTTTATTTTCCAAATACTTTGTGCCATCTTCTTTCAAGACAGTGACAATTGGTGTTGCCTAATCTGAATGCTGCACTGGAACATGGCTACCCTTCCTTACCATCTTGTTCAACGCCTTGTCAACTTTCTGCTTTAATGCGCATAGAATCGGCCGGGCTTTATGAACTACTGATTGAGCATTCTCTTGTAATTCGATGTGTAATTTAATGTCAGCAATATTACTCAACTTTTCTTCAAATAGGCTATCAAACCTCTGACAAACCCTCTATCTTTTCTTTGCCCGTGTCATCTACTTTCAACAAACTGGGCATACTCAATATTTATCTCATTCATCCAATTTCTATCCAGCAGTGCCGACTAACGACTTGGCATCACCACCAACTTCTACTCTCTCCCTCTGAATCTAACATCTACCTCTTCTACTTCGATCGCCTCGACCTTCTCACCGGAAACGGCTCCCATAAAATGTTTTGTATCTTGTTCACCAACGTCATTCAATACCTTTTGGACGCTTATAACTGATAAACTATCTCCCGAATCAATTTCCATTTTCTTACGTCATTAAGCCAGATTCAGTTGAGTCGGGTGGGATTATACTAATACCCTACATTACGCTGGTTGTAATCTTCCCGTATAGGACAGATCTCCTAACCTCGAAATGGTCTTGGTGGCTCTCTTCTGTACTCTTTGGCATCTGCGTTGTACCTCAGGTATGTATTTAATCTGGAAAAATATGCCATTAATTGAAATAAGTTAGTTAAGTTTGTTCGAGGTATATTTCATGAAGCTGGAATGTTCGGCGATTAAACAAAAATTGTTTTGTGTCAAATGAAGTAAAAAAAAATCTGGGTGAACATGTAAGTGGCATGATTTCATAATTTTTACCAGGGGTTGCGTACATTGCATTCTGTCTGTTGTATTTAAAGAAACGAAAAATCATTTTTCCCCCAAATGACATGCATTTGAAAACCCAAAGGTGTTAAAACCATATTCAATTTTCTTTCTCGATATATCCTCACATATGGCTAAAAATCAATCGAAGTGTTCATCCGTACAAAAAAAGACTGTAAGTATCCATGGCCTACGCCCCTTTAAGGGGATCCCCTGTGACGTCACGAAAGAAGATCCGTGTGTATTTATAACGAATTATATAGTAACCTGTGATTATGGAGTTGTGTGCCTTCCCGAATTGTTATGTTAAGGGGGGATGGGTGTTAGTTTGGATTATTCCCCCTGGAACCACAAATTTGATAGAGAAATTTTAAAAAGTGAACTTTTGGCCTTCCGAACACTCAAAGACAGTTTCACGGTGGACCTAGAAGCCACCTTAACAATTACAGAATTATGTTGAAGAAAGATGCAGACCCTTCAATTATTGATTATACCCCTTTGAAATCTCCATTAAAACGAGAGCAAAATACTGAGGAAAACGAGCGGCCTGAAATCATAGCCAAAATTAGCATATTATTCAATTTTGATGAAATTTCCGATACATTTTTCTTCTTATTAAAGGACAAAATTTGTTTTCATGAAGAATCTTTCATTCCCTACTTCGGAGGAATTTTTTTCTCCTTTCTCTATGTGATTTTTCTGTGATTACTAGTTGTGTAAAAATAATATCTCAATTTACACTAGTTATCGCATTCCGTTTGCAATAGGATTTATCAAAAAATATCTGTATTAAAATAAATTATTTCTACTGAAATCTGTACAAAATTATTCAATTGTTTATAAAAATTCATTGTGCATTTTTTAAAAAGTTATCAAATTATTACCTCCGAATTATTAAGTTGTTTATTGTTCTCTCACATTGTTGATTTTGCAGCTTAAGTGTGGGTTTTGGTGAGGCCTTCAGAATTTGGGCAAAATAGAGGTTCCAAACCTCAATGGAAAAACGCGCAATTTTGCTCGCCTACATGTAAGAAAGATCATTAGCAGCATAGCAAAATGCGGACATAGTGGAAAGCATTCAAGAGTCGAAAATCCCCGTTTTCATTCAATTGGAACCCATCAAAACTTGTGTTCGTTGGAGCTTGCCCGGAGTGGTAACATCCGTATATTGCCATCCCTCGTCCTAATTCTTCAGTCAGTCAGTCAGCAGTGTCCTGTGTGAGCCTGACGGTCTCTGGTCCACTTTGATGGCAGATGGATTTCCAATGCCCTCGCGATAGCCGTATTTATCTACCAAAAAAAAAACAAAAAACTTTTACATCTTCATCAACACTCAAAACATTAGGAACACACTACAATCTTTCAGGGAGCGCAGGGATTGTCATGAACTCAGTTGTCTACACAAATCAACATAAAGAAATTGTTCGTTTACACAACAATATCAAAGAACTGTTAACTGGACTCACTTAGTCTTCTCGCGAAACCACCAAATTTCCACAAATCCACCTCATCTTCTTTACTTATTTAATAAAAGACCGTGATTCACTACAAAACTAAGGTTTTTTTGCGTATTTTGTTTCATTCTTTTCTTTCTGATTGCAACATTTTTCTTTTCTTTTTTTTTTTTACAAACGTGTACCAACGGGTATTAATCGAAGTAATACATTTTGCAGAAATACTAAAAATTCCCAACATTCTGAATTGATTGTTCATCTTTAGTAAGTAACATACAAAAAAAATGTTTACTTTTCTCGATCGGTTTGACACAAAACATTCGAGTATTTGTGACTAATTGTAGTTCCATTTCAAAAAGAATTTCATGACTAATTTGTTGTGCTTTCGGCTCGTAAGACCTTTCTTTGGGAATTGTCAGTTCTGGAAAAAAAAAATTTTTATGGACGATCATATTTACAATATGAACACATCGTTAAAACAAGCCTTTGCCCAAGGAGTAGACGATCCCACTTTAAAATGTTTTTTTCCCGAAATTTCTTCAAAATATTTTCGTCCTTCATTATACAAGAACCGAAACTTCAATCAAAATCCTATGAATATTCGATTTTTTTAAATAAAACTTTGAAATCTATGTTTTGCTCGTGAAAAATTTGGAAGATTTCCAAGTGCAAATCATCGTACTAATTTCTCGTTTACACAGCGACAGCTTTTTGCATCATTTTTTTTTTTTTTTGCAAAATACATCCGTTTCTATAAGATGTACACAAATATTTTTATCTCAGATTTTCTTCGATCTTTTCTCATAATGTCACCAAGTTTCCAACGATAGAATTGAATTTCATACGATTTTGACTGAAAAGGGCCGCTATGTTGTAATTTCCTGTGACATCATGCACAGAGTTGGATATTGATTTTTCAGATCAATACCGCAGAGATCAGTCGGCGATGAATAAATTAAGTGTTCAAGATAAGGTTTTTAGGTAACAAAGAAATAGTGTAAAGTAAAAATACACACTGAAATTTATTTCAGTTGACCTTTTAAGTAACAAACCTTGAGTGTGCTAAGTTTTTGAACAGTTCAAAGCTTCTTTCAACGTCATATCGAGTTTGGTGCTTTCCGTATGCATACCTACAATTATAGCAGATTTTACAAGTATATCAATGATCTTGTAGCGGAAAAAGCACTTAGTTTTGGGGATTTTATAATTTTGTCTGTAAGTAATATTCAGTTACTAATATTTATGTTTTTAACATACTCCAAGTTTGAGTCAATACACACGATCAGCTTGCCTGAATGTTAAGATTTGCGCAAGGAACGTTGGGCATTGTTGTTTCACCTTTCTTCTTCGTGTAATAGTCGATCAGAAATAGTAGTGAACAAGAGGGATGTTTAACAGAGCAATAGTGCCGTATACATTAATCGAATAAAGGCATTTCGTAGTCAACAGATAATGAAGGTTCATATATGTACAAGAAAGTAAAATGGATTATTTTACATGAACTCAAAAAGGTGTCAGACCAAATGTTGAATGAGACGAAAGGCTCGAGAAGCTTGCTTTTTCTCAACACATCATGTTAGAGGAATCAAGCTATTTGATAAGAATACATAATCCCAAACGGATGTCATAGTGTTTATTTTGGAGTGTAAATGTAAAAATTTTCTGTATAAAGTTCTTGTGGTAATTTGAAAAAGGTGCATTGAAGATTTAGTATAACCACGTGCAAATCGCATTTGCACGTAACTTAAAAATCAGAGGAGAGGCTATTGTGATTTGAACAACTCGTTGAAGTCACAAAAACAGCTCCCGAAAAACAACGATAGGAACAACATGCTAAAAGAGCCACACAAAGGTTTGAAAAGGAAAATGGAAGGTTCGAATTCAAACAGAAAAACAGGGACATTTAAATGGAATTTCCGTAACAAACTTGAGTGAGAAGCGCCGTATATTTTACTCCGACTAACATTCATTACTGGTAACCTGCAAGCTACTTTCCCTACTACCCCTGCCCCTACCAGCCCGTCTGTTTTGGCCAACCGCCACTACAATTCATAAACCTCCTTGCTGCTGCTGCTATCATCATGGCGTCTTTTTTTAAAAAGTCAACCAATGAAAAGAGAGAGAGAGAGAGAGAGCTACTTTTAACCAATACGCTGTTTGTCTAGGTGAGTCAAAACTTTTCCTAAGGGACACTGTGATTAGTCAATTGATCCCAAAACTAATTCCTGCCCAAACTATCGGTTTCTTTTCCTTTTCTTTCGATTTGTAAACACGTATTTCCAAACAAATTCATTTTTCATAGTTGAATATATGTGCGTGTATGCAAAAATGTGATAGATTCATACAGATAAACATAGCCGACCACGATGTCCCTATGATCACTTGGTTTTTTTCACAGGGATGAACAACAATTGATTAATAATTGAGCAATTGATTATGAACAAAATTTCGAGTGGCATTACATACCAGCAAAATAATATTTTAATGAATTTTTTCGGTGACATTTTTATGTAATCGAAGAGTCAACGGTCAAATCGTCGAAAAATATACCAAAAATCCCCGTAAAATGATAAAGTCACAGCTAAGAATAAAACTGGATTCTTGTACATTAACACAACATGACAACTATTGAAGTGGCTCCACCTGAATGGCGAAAAAGACAAGTTTACAGTTATATTATGATCAATATATAATCAATAATTAAACTTTCATTTTATAACAAGGATATCATAGAATCCATTAGAAAACTCAAATGACAATGGGTTGGTCATGTTGCAAGAATGTCAGACGACCGAAGGACATCACAATTCATAACGTGGATCCCAAAAGATCATACGCGAAAATGCAAAATATAAATTGGCATGACAAGTTCAGAAAATTTTGACTCCATAACACCCATAATAGAGAGGTCTGGCGAATCATAGGGAATGTCTATGTCCAATAACGGACGCTAAAAGGCTGATGATGAATATAATTAGTAATACTGGGGCAGTTCTGGTTTGAAAGGTACATATTTGGAAGAAGCCACACTTTATGGTGAGTCGAGCAGCCAGCCATAATTGTCATGTAAAATGATTTTCCATCTGTCACTTGAAACTACGACTTCAAAGTATTTTGGGTTACTTCTCTTCAGTGTTGCAAATTTATATATTTTATATCTAGATTTAAGTAATTCTGTGTTGCCAGAATGGACACTCATATTTAGATTAAGATTTAGATAATTCTAAATGTTTTTTAGATTTTTATTAGATTTCTCAAGAACTGCTGATCCAAAAGATTTCAAACTGGACAGACATGAAATTTTGGCAGTATTATTTGGTTTGGACATATAACTGTAATGCAGGGCAGGTAATAATTCACAGCTTTGACCCCAAATCCAATCACTTCTTCTATAGCCTATTTCCCACCCTTCCATATATTTTCATGGGAATTCCTTGAGAACTTATGGAGATATCATGTGAACAGGCATGAAATTTTTGCTATCTTATGTGGTGTGGCCATATAACTTTGACGTAGGGGTGGTAATGGTGCAGTTCTTTGGCATAAAACTCAGTAAGCAAGGATCTGAGAGACTTCCAAGTGGGCAGAAAGGTAGCTCTAAGGTTAATCTTTAGATTGGTCATCGTTTCATTGATGGCCCCATGAGATTTCTAAATTATATCAAAAAACGGCCATTTTCTCAAAAGTCTACTGAAGAGTTTTTTTCTTGATAAATACTGATTTGGAAGGCAAATGAGAAGATAATATATTTGTCACAACATTAACAACAATTAATTTACTAAACAACATTTAATTTGCAAGCAGAAATTCTAAAATTAAAAGCTTTTGTTACATTGAGTCTGTAGGTATTGAAGTCACAGGTCTCATGTTACATAACACAATTCACGGGTGATTAAGACAAAACTCAAATGTTTATGAATTTTTGATAGGTTCCAGAAAAGGGTTATGTTGGTTGTAAGTGTTCACAGATTAACAGCTCATATTTTTTTTTTCCACTGGTTAGAAAAAATGCACATCAGGATTTCTAGTCTTATATGAACTGTAATCTACTTTTTTGCTTGAATTAAAAACAGCATAATGTTGTCTGCTACAGAGCATTTAATATTTTAATAAATCTGATTAACTTATTTGGATATAAATAAGATTAGATTTAATTGATAATTTTTATAAGTTATTTTTTTTTTTACAATGAATTATTCTGTCAAATTCGTAACACTGAGAACATGAATTCGAGCTTGCTTTTCACCGAAATAGCTGATTTATGAGGGAAACATTCTAAATTGCTGAACTCTTGCAATGCTTGTATATTATTGTTTTCAAATAAGTTCAAATAGATCAACAGAAGTAAGTGAAAATTCACCTTAATTATGAAAGATTTGCATTCTCTTAATTTTCTCTTCTGCACATAATCATATTCCTTTACAGTCTTTTCATTTTCAAAATCTCCTATTCTATCATTACTTTTGCTTCACAAATGTTTGTTCTGGATGTACAAAGTTTCAAAGAATATTAGCAAATGATTGCTAATTTTGCAGCTGCTTGAATATGAAGTCAACTTCAACAGATTTTTGTAATAAACATTCTTCTCTTGGGAATCCACTCCATAATTATCTTTCTTTAATAATGCGGCAAGATATAATGTAAAATGAGTACATTCCCGGAGGATTTTTTCTCATTTCCATCCTTATTAAATGAAGAATTTTGCGTTAATAAAACAAAAATATTTCCATGAAATGAATTATTGGTTTAAAATTTCAGAAAAGTTAGTAAAGGCATACATTTTATTTTTTGAATAATATTGTAAAACTGGCAAGACCCATAGAAATTACACGGGTGTTGATAACTAAGATTATGCATTATCTCCTTCCTCAACTCTTCTCTCACCCTATGCCAGTATCTTCTCATTCTCTCCCTTATCCCTTCCAATCTTGGTTGTAAGTCTTTGATTTTATCTAAATGTTACACAAACATGGATTAGTTTCATATACAAAAAATTTCCTACCACTCAGTAAAGTACCTACCTTTCTTTTCAGCCCTCTACCTTCCTACACTCTCAACAAACTACCTAACTCTCCTTTCTTCTCTATCCTTGTACCTCCAGTAAATTACTTAACTTTCTTTCCTCCTCTCTCTTCCTACCCTATATCAAACTACTTAACTGCTCTTCCTGCACCTATTTCTTTCAAAAAGAAATAAGGAATATTTTGAATAAAATAAGCACCACATAAACTCATGCAAAAGTCCTCATAAAAAATCCAACCCTCCATTTTTGTCTCTAGAATTTGGATTTTTCCATGTATCTCCAGTTCTTCACAGACAATAGAACAATATTTTTAAATCAAGCTAGTATCCTGAACATAAATGTTGTCATCATGTTCTGATGTACACATCAGAACACAAATCCTACTAAATACTTCACTGAGAAATCATAAATAAGGCGCTGTCACTAAATACTGGTAGTTACATTAAATATTGACCTGCTTAATCTCAATAAGCCATTGCTCTTGAATCCAATCAAAACTGAACAGAAAAATTATAACTTTTTTTGCAAATTCAACAATAAATACCTTTTTTTTTTCTTTTTTTTTTCTCAAGTTTTGAAGTATGGTTATATATCATCTGCCTGTCATTATGATCTTTCATTGGCTGTCAACAAATCGCAAGAGGTTTTGTTTTTATTTATTTTGATATTTGCCTCCTATTTTGTGGCCTTAAGCTGCATTGAATTTATTAAGGATGAAAATGCAGTGAAGAAAAGGATACAGCATTCCCCAAACCAGCAGTGAAGAAGAAGAAAAGAGGGAAGTATTGTTTGGGTGGAGAGGGAGAATGGTGTTGTGTTTCTATCATCTTTATTATTCTGGTTTTATCTTAGGTTGCACTGAGTCAATTAAAATAAAAATGTTGCACTGATAAACTGTACAGTAAGACACCTGTGATGAGGGACTTTACCCACAAATATGAATATGTTGTGGTTGAAGAGTTGTGATGAAGACATGCCAAGTAAGTACCGGTCATGTACATAGTATTGCGATAAGTAGCAATACCATAATGTAATTATGAGCATTAAATTCAAAAGAACAAATATGAATATTTTTAAGAGCTATGTAACTTTATCAATGTGTTTTGTTGGTAGGATTTTTCGATGCATAGAAACCTTGGTGTTATTACTGCAATTCATTCTTTTTTTTTCCCACACATTTAGAGATCACTAGGCCTCTGATTATTGATACGGTATTGTGAATTTCAGCCCCCCCCTCTCAGAATCACTGTAACAGTTGACTCCATGAATTTAATCTATAAAAAATAGTCAATTCGACTTTAGTATAAGTGTGTGTATATATTTCAATTTCTTTGACTTATAGTAATAGAATAAGTAATATCATAAATGAAATAAGTAATATTTAATTTATATAATTTATGGTAATAAAATGATATTTTTAGCAAAATGAGTAATATTTTCATCTATTTGATTTATACTAAAAAAAAATAAGTAATACATTTTGTTGAACTGAATCTTAACCCAGATTTTTGACAAACTTCAGCAACATAGCAAAGAAACAAATTGTCTCTTTCATCTACTTCATTCAAATATCAGTGTTACAATTACAAAATTCTCTCTCATCATCAGACAGTTTTATCAATTGACCAATCAGAGCATAATGGATGTAGACTGTGACGATGAGAATTATAGTAGAGCTATTCATTGGTCTCTTCAACTGTCTACATTCTTTGTCTTCATTGTTCACAGTGTTCCAATCAGTTAATTTTTTTAGTTTTCTTCAGGTGAAATTTTATCTGGTACAATTTCTACTGTTAATCATTTATGTTCCTAATATATAGTCTTTACTGAAGACTATGATCTCCCTGCTATCATTATTTTCAACATTCTGTTGAGTTGCATAGTGAAATCTTCTAAAAAGGTTAGGTGGTTTTCTGGATTATATTCTCTTGCTTTTTGCTTACAGAAAGATATAAGTTTTCTTTCTGTGTATTTAATAACTGGCAATCATATCCAATTTTTTTCCACCTTGGGTTTACTGATATGATTTTTTAAATGATATCATAAGGACTGATTCTTTTGGTTTTTGTGTTTTCCAGAGGGGTTCCTTGTCAATTATAGCAACTTAATTCCAGAAACAGTTATATCTTCCTTCTTCATTCCATATTCAATGACTGTTTCTGTGGGTATCCCAGGACCATAGCTTCCAAAGACTCTCCAAGTCTTATCTTCAGAGGGCATAAAGTTTTACCTTGCATGGGATGTTACATACACAGTTTTGGGTCAAATTCTCAGATGAGTAAACTTTAGGGAGCTGTGTGAAATGGTGATACTGTACCACGAACAAACTTTTGCAATCTTATTGAGGTTAAGCAGAGTGATAGCAGCTATTGTGATCATTTGGGAAGAGAAAGCATTCGGTATATGGAGCATTGGATTGATATGCATCTAGATCAGCACTTACTAGTTTTGCCAGGTGCTGCGAGTAATGACAGTTAAAGTACTGACCAATTAATGTGGCTTTGCAGTGGATAAATGTTTAAAATCTGTTCTCTGTGTGAGTTACCAAAGTATCTAAGAAAACATCAATTATTAATAATTTCTGACTAGTGATTCTTTCATCCTATTTCTGATGCTTTTTATCCCAACTCCCATGGAAGTTGCAATAAAAAGCAGCAGAAATAAAACGAAAGAAATACTAATAAAAAATTGATGATAATTGACAATACTGAATCTTATAAAAATGAGCAAAAAACATTTATTGGTTTCTTCCTTCTCCATGAGGAACTGTATAGGACGACTAATGAAATTTACATTGTTTAGTAGTCGTCGATGTTTTTGAGTCTGATGATAAGCTTCAGTGGTGTCATTCTTAAAGCTGTTTCTTCAACATATTCCATGTAGATATTTGCAACTACCAGGGACAGTCTTTCACTGTTAATTTCTCATTAGTTTCAAACAGTATCCATGATTCCTTTTCCATGAAATAGGATTCATTATGCAATGGGAATTTATAACCACATTTTCAAAATTTTAACATGAACATATCAAGAAAATTTTCTCTGAGTGATTTATTTATAGTTTTCAGTAGATATTTATGAACAAAGACAAATGGCCCTTTTTAAAAAAAGTTTGAATTCTCCTTTTTCATGACAATGATGATGCTGATGATGATGATGATGATGATGATCATCATCATCATCATCATCATCACCACCACCACCACCAGATGTTTGTTGGTCACTAAGTGACATTAGGTCTCTTCAAGTTCTCAGCCCTCCTCTTATCATTCCTGCAGTTCATAGCATGGTCGTGGTTTGCACTTTCTCACCAGATGTCTTATTAGTCATTGTTGAAGGCTGAGTGACAGTAATTATCCTTAGGTCTCCAGGACTTCTCTTAGCATTCTCACATAACACGGCTGTCGCTTTTGCTCAACCAAACTTCCCCCACTTTCTAACATTTATGGCAAGTTCATTATAGGAAGTTGTTAGCTTCTTTTTTCCATTACCCTCCTTAGTATTCTTGCAGATCACAGAAGTGCTGTGATCTACATAGTCTCAATTCTTCCTGTTATCTCATCCAATCTTGACTCCCATGTTTTACGCAGTGTTCTGAGTGTGCCTAAGAATATTGACTTTCAAGTTCTACATTTTTATCAGCAGCCAGGCCAAGTCCTGATACTTTTTCCATTGTTCACTCTGTGGTCCACAGCATAGGCAGTGGCTCCTCCTCATCATCATCATCACCATTCATTTATTCATTTGTATATGATATTGTTTTTACCAGTAGACATAATAGAAATTCAGGAATAAACTAAAAAGATTTCTTTGCAATCTTATTGATAACGCCAACTAAATACCCAATGATTTCAGCCAGCATGCATTAAATGTACTAACATAGCAAGATCAAGTGTTGTAGCTTTGAAAAACACATTTTTTTTCATTTCTTTCAGGACTATTCCAAATCAGTATTTCTTTCTGTTGAGTTTGATGAGAGTTTTCTATTGTTCACTTTTGCAATCTTTGATGCGTGCTCAAGTCAGGTTTTCAAGAACAAATTTTTATGCAAATAGTGAAGATACATGGAGATTCATCAGGTCAAAATCTTTGCTTGATAGGAAAGGCTAAGTGTAACTATAACTTCAGACATGAAAAATTTTCAACATTTACTACCAATAAATGATGGAGTAAAAAAATATGAACCATTCAGTAATGAAATGTTGTAGTTCCTTCAGTAAATGAAGCTAATTTATAGCAGAACAAACATAAAGGCAAAGTCTCCACTCTATAATCTGATATGATTCCATTGTTGTACTGTGAATTATTTTCAATCAAAGATCTGTAATACCTAAGTGGTATTCTTAATTTATTGACAAAGAAAAAATAACTAACAAGGAAGTGACACTTCAACACTTTCAGTATGAAGGTTTATATTGGGTACTGAGATCATTTGGATGTAGAGTTTTTTTGTTGTCCAAAGTTTTTTTGCCATTGAAAAGAAGTAGCTTTGAAATTTGACATTCAGGGCATGACTTGATGGCTTTTCGTGGCCACCCATTTCACTGCCAGAGTAAAAAAATTGACGAACAAGAATATCATCAGCCAATCTATTCTATAAATATTTTATATCAATAAAATAATCATTTACATCTTTGTTAAAGGCATAAATGATCTTCCTTTCCTATTTTGAGAAAAATTACCCTCTTAGAGAATCACAAAAAGGAATGTATTTATTTTGTATTTACTGCATTTGTATTACATTACTCTATCATAAAAAGGGACATAAAACATATGCAAGTGCAGATCTTATATTGATTTGATATGACCAGCTGTTGATTAGCTCATTTAAGGTTTTCATAGTTCTTAGCAGCATTGTAAACAATACAGAAGACAAAAAAATCTTTTTGTCTTCTGTATTGTTTACAATGCTGCTTTTTCTGATTTTGATTTCCTAAAAGATCAGATGCCACACTCAAATATATATATATATATATATATATATATATATATATATATATATATATATATATATATATAAGTATTCATAAATACACAGATTCATAGATCCATTTATTTGTAAGTGAATGTCCCTTAATTAGGAAAATATAAATTGAAATTCGATATCAAGTACTGAACTAATGTAATTATTGATTACATATAAAGACAAACTGTATGAAAGAAAACTGTTTTTTCCCAGATTAGTGAATACATATGTATTTATCCTAAGTTATATGATCTGCTCTCATTGACAATTTTGTGAAATTGTACAATGAATGTTGACATGAAATGTAAGTTATATGGAATTATTCGTCCATTTTCATTTTTAATGTCTGATATCAATATATGTTTTTCGGTCGATTTGGTAATATTATTTTTGTGTGCTGTTGCATGCAAGTTCGATTGTGAACAAAAACTATATAAGAGCAGAACAGTTGAACAACTGTAGCCATCAAAGATGGCTAGGGTTCTATCTGCATGTGTTTATATGTTTGCTTATGTGTTCCAGCATGCATGGCCATTCTATTTTGTTTACAAACTTGAAAATTGGCATCAGAACTCCATTAGACCCCTTCTACAAATGTTTTTGCTTTTGGAGGCCTTATTCTGACAGATTTATAAATAACATCTAGATTCTTGAGAATCTAGATGTTTCTAGATGATTTTTTAAACTATATTTTAGATGTTTTCTAGTGGAAAATATCAGTGATGTCATTAACAGAATTTATTTATTCTCTTGGAATTTTTTCACATGACTCCAAATTTTGATGCGACAATTGTTCAATTATTGACTATGACAGCAGATTTTTATTGCTCCTATTGAATCTCAGAAACAAACTACACACTTGAATTATGTTGGCTGTATATCTAATTGAATTGAGAATCTCTTGTTTTCATCAAGAATGTCTTCATTAGTCATTCACAGGGGTTAATATTTTTTATGTTTAGTTAAGTGATAGTAAATCATTTATTTATTTTTTGTATGGAAGTCTGAGAGTTTTCAAAATATCATAGAAATGTGATAATGTGCTCTATATGCAGTGATGGCAATGGGTTGGGAAACTAGGTTGAGGATTCTGGGGTACTGTAAGCCCTTGTGAGTAATTTTTCAAAATATGGCCAATATCGGGGCTGTTTTCATAAATCCCCAAACCTGGAAATTGAGGAGTAGGTACATGACATAGCCCTATATAACCTCTCATTTCTGCCACTGCCTATATGTGGATTTGGTGTTTATTCACTGATGGAGACAGCAATTCACGTAGGAAAAGAAAATCCATCTGCTATATTAGTAGTCTGTCAGCTGTAAGATTTATTGTTAATAGAAGACTGCAGATTTTTGAGATAGTGAATTGTTTGATGTGTACATGAGGATTGGCTGATGATAGACGTATGTTTTGGGGGATCCCTTTCTCTGTTATATAGTTGTCATACATATGGTTACGGTAAAATGGTTTTATTGGTATTCAGACATTGCTGCTTTTGTTATCATTACTGCTATCAATATTTTGTTTATTTTTTAATTTTGGTCTGCATACTGCTGCAAAACTATCAACTATCAATGATAGTTTTGTATGAAAGTTCTTTCAAAAATAGCACTGATTATAAAAATTATATGTTATCTGATGACTAAGATATTTACAAAATTTCTACTAGTGGTTGAATTTGTACTATAATAATTAATAAGCAAAAATAGTGATAAATTTTAGAGTAGTACATGAGGTACTTTTAATATGAACCTACCTCCACACACAAAAGACAACATTGTGTGCAATATGATTCTGTAACGCAAATATATGATTTTTAACTGTTTAACAAATTTATTAAACGATTACTTTCTTCTTACTATTTTATGCTTGCCTTACAACATTTCTTTTGCTTGGCAAGTAATTTATGAACATTTTCTATCATATTTTAAATACAAACTGGCTATTATGATACTTAATCCATCCTCAAAATAATCATTAAAAAGTAGGAATTGGAGAAAAAATAATTTTAAAAGTGCATTTTAATTAACAGTAGATAGAGTAAATGAAAAATTGCATCAAGAGAGGTAAGTCCATAGAAAAAATTACTTTCTAACCATAATCACAAAAACACTTATTGTATTCTCACGTATGTTTGTAGAGTAAATTTAAAGTGTTTTTCAACAATGAGTTAATAAACAAAGCTGATCTGTTTGGTATCCAAACAATCATCTTCAATATCAAGTAGGTTTTACAGCAGTGCAAATAAGACCATCTAAGGAGGATGTTAACATTCTCTTTTGGGTAGCTTTAGCAATTGCTTTGTGCTGAGGTTGGAAGTAATTGAATGAACATCTGATTTTTTAAAGAAAAAGTTGATACCATTTTTCCATCAATCAGAAACATTATATACAGAAATATTAGCATCATGAAGGTCACAATAGTAAGAACTGAACTTAACTAGTGAAGATGGTGAGGTGAAATTACAACAGCAGACCTTAACAAGAAGATATGAGGGACAGAGCAATAAGTCTGGAGCCTGATGCATGGTAATTGGTTGAATTTTGATCTGAAATTTTCACTGCATAATGTTCAATCTTTATAATCAGTATTCATCACTGAATCATGTTTACTGATAAAAAAGAAGATGATATTGAAAATGAATATTTATTATGTAAAATAAATGCTTTTCTATTATTAGGCTGTGGACTTATTGATGTACCTACATAAATTCAAAACTAAAGCATAAAGTAGAACTAAACAAGATCTGAGTTTAATGATTATTTTCCTTTTCAATTTTGTGGTCACTTCACCTTGAGTTGTAGGTTCAATCCTTAGGGTAGGCAGCTTATTAGTTATATTGATACATCAGTATGTGAGTCTTAAAGGACAATGAGGAAACAAACCACTATTTGACAAAGAGATTGTTTGGCAAGATGACTGAGAAAAAAGAGTTGTGGGTAAAAGTATGGGGGCCAAATTTAATCAGGATGCCAAATAACGACTATACAAGTGTTTGGTTGACTCTTACATAAAATCTATGCCCTAGTCATAGTCGGTTTACTTTTGTACGCTGCTTTTTCTCCAGGAACATGCCACACCCAGGTAAAAGCTCTTCAAAAACTAAACATCTACAAGTTTTTTTCTATTTAAAAGGTATGAAAATCAAGCATGAAGAATCAGTAACATTTGAACTTGGCATGAGTATCTAGTTACTACTTATCTTCATTTTTCTTCTTGATGCACTTTGTCATTGATGGGTTTACAATCAGGCAAGATTTCTAATACTGTTGCTGATCTCCAAAATATCCTTAGACATTATTCAACTACTTATGATCATTCCAGTGAACCTTTCTCTTCTAGTGCCAAGAATATCATTAATTTTTCTTTGGGAAATGAAAACTTTATATTTGTGTATACATTTATGAGCTTTTCATCCTTATCAGCTGCTTTGTTCTGCATGTACAATTTTCTCCCGAAGAGATCCAGTTGAATCAATCATTTTCACTGATCGTTCTATAGCAAAGCATACCATTCACGGGTTGATGGCTGTAAAAGGAAAGAGAAAAGTTGTTGCAGTATACTAAGGTTTCTACTGCTCTATAATTTTCTTGACATACTTTCCTTGTCTCCCTTATTAATTGAAAGCCTATCTAGCCAGTCTTTCATAAATTTGTTCATAGTGACTGCTCATTGACATTTGACTAATTGTCATATTCTTCCTTGCGCATTATTCCTTAGGATTAAGGAAATAAATAAAAATGTATACTGCTTCTATATACAGTATAGAATTGCTGAGCATAAGATGTAATAAGGGAACAAATGTCATCCAGTGGGATTAGGAATGACTACCTGGAATACATTGCTAATATGGTCTACTAACATGGACTACCAGGTGTTTGGACTGACTTTGTGATATAAGGTCTCTTTGATGTCAAAAGTTCAAGATGACCGCCACTATGGAATCTCACTCAGATTTTCATGAATAACAAGTTTTTATTTTAGATTTGCAAGTGATTTGTTCTGTAAAAAGGAGCCAAAAAAATCAATAGCTATTTTTCATTGCAACTGAATTATAGGCAAAGTCACTCTTGACAAATATACTGGTCACAGAATTACTCCAGAAACTATTAAAGATAGAAGCATGCAGTTTTCACCCTTGTTTTTGAAGATTCATTCAGATTTGGAAGATGACCACCTATTCCCACCTGTTCATCTATCTTTTTAAAGCGTAAGAATTCAGAAACTAATAAAGATAGGAACATTGTGTAGGTTCTCTGTGAAAAGGGCAATATCATCTACAAATCTGAGGTCGTTCAGATATTTGCCATCTCTTTTGACTCCTTCATTCTCCCAGTCTAGTCTTCTGAAGATCGAGACAGGCTGGGAAGAGTTTAGTTGAGCTGGTGTCACCTTGTCTCACCCCTTTTAGGAGCTGAGAGGGCTCCGAGTCTTTATGTAACCTGATAAAGGAGCTGCTGTGACTGTACATCTGTTGTAACACTTTGACATGTACTAGATCTACACCTTGTAGAGTGATGGCCTCCATGACCCTCGTGATTTTCACTGAGTCAAAGGCCTTTTTGAAGTCAATAAAAGCTACAGCCAGTGGTAGTTTATATTCTGCTGGTTTTTCTTTCAGCTGATTTTTCAAATGCAGGTGTTCAATGGTCAAGTAGCTTCTCCTAAATTCAACTTGCTCTCATGGTTGGTTTTCATCAAGTGTTTTTGTGAACCAGTGGGTGATGATTTTCAAGTTGAGTAGGCTTGTAAGTCTGTAGTTGTGATCTTTTGGGTTTCCTTTTTTATATAAAAGCATTATGATTGCAGTGTTCCAATCATCTGGGACGTCATTTTGTTTTAAGCACAAGTTCAATAGGATGGCCATTTTCCTAGTGATGATCTTACCCACTTTTCTGAGTAGGTCAACAGAGATTTTGTTTGGTCCAGGGGCCTTTCCATTCATCTGTTTGATGGTTTGCTTCACCTCATATGGGGTTACTTCTGGGAAATCCTTCAGTTGATGGCTCGCATCTTGCGTATCCCGCTCATTGCTTGTAGTCTTTGTTTGGATGAATAGAGTTTTTGGAAATTCTTTGGCACATTCGACAATCCTGTCTCTGTCTCTTCTTAGGTCTTCATTTTCCTTGAATATGCTGGTCATTTGCTTCCGTTCTGAATTTATTGTTTTTCTTTGTTTATAGCTTTGAAGCCCCAACTTTTTCTGGGAGGTGAGTTGATGACAGCTGTTGAGTATCTCTTTCCGTCTTCCCTTCATTTCTTCCTGATTATTTTATTTAGTTCAATTTCTTCAATTTTCTCTCTAGTTTTTATCAGTGGCTTGAGGTTTCTGTGTTTTCCCATGAGATTTCTGGTTTCATCTGAGATTTTACTAATGGTTTGCATGCTCGTTGGTTTAAAAATAGTGGCGACTTCCGTTATAGATGCTGTCATTTTATTGTTTAGTTTGTTGATGTTGGCGTCATCTTGTCCAGTAAGAATTCTAAATCTGTTTTTCAGTTCAAGCTTGAAGAATTGAATGCGCTCTTTTGGTGTGTTTAGTGGTTGCGGTCAGGTGTGGAACATTTTTCTGCATTCTTTGTTGTTATTTACTTGCATTTTACATCTTACCATTCTGTGATTGCTTCCTATGTTGACTTGATTTAGGACTTGGATGTCCTTGACGGTATTGCTTTTGTCCATTAGGATGTAGTCTATTTCGTTATTTGTTTTGTGCTTAGGGCTTTTCCAAGTCCATCTCCTATTGGGTCCCTTCTTGAAGAAGGTCTTCATGATTTTGAACCCATTAGCTGTTCCGAAGTTTACAAGATCTTCTTCTCTCTCGTCCCTTACTTTGTATCGAAATTTGCCAACACAATCTTCATTTCTTTATCCTACCTGTGATTGAAGTCTCCTATGATGACATTGCAATAATTTCTGGTGTAGGGAGTTCAAGTCATCATAGAAGTTGTCTATTTCCTCACGGGTTGATAGTGAAGTGAGAGCGTGGACTTGGATGATATTCAGTTAGTACTTCTTTGATGGCTTTGAAGCCAGCTTCATTGTCTCTGAGGTTGCTATTGATGAGAAAGCCTACTCCACTTTGCTTTATTTTCTCTCTTCTGTAGCTGTAAATAAGATGTTGGCTCTTCAGTTTGATTAGTTCTTTTCTGAGTCTTCTCATCTTGCTAATACTCATAATGTCCCATTTGATGTTTTTGATTTCACTTTCTTGATCGGTTAGGTGCATGTCAGTCGACAGTGTTCTAATGTTGTTGGTGCCAATATATAACGTTGTCCTTTTGATGATGGTTTTTGGGCTATGTTTGGATGGTCGCTGTTGGACAGATGACCTGCTGGGAACGGTTGTTTTCTTGGTGAAGTGTTTGGGTAGTCACCCTTGTGGCACATCAACCCTACCTAAAACAAGTGATGTGGCTGAGCCTTTTAGGACTGAGGACTCGGTAGAAATGGCCACGAAAATTTTATTGAGCAAACCATGGGGAGTGTTGGGCCATGCCTTGCCACGCTGGCCCATGACGTGATGGAGGGGGTCTGGTGGATTTGTCACTGCTGATGTGGTTCAATGGTATTAGAGCTCAATCAGCTCTTAGCCCCCTTCTCATCTGGTCTTGGAAGGTTGTTCTTGGTGTTCGCAACGCAGTAAAAAAAAATAAAAATAAAATGAATAAAATGAAAAATGTATTGGTATTCAAAGTAAAGTGCTTTAATGTTTTAAAACTCATTATCAGAATCCCAGTGGTCAGTTTCATCAACTTTGTTATTATTACAGAGCTCTTTACCACCATCACACTCACAGTTATGCATATCTCAGGAACTGTGCTCAACATTTGTAATGCACAGCACATCGTCTTTGATATGGGAGCATTTTACTAACTGAATGACTGATTCTGGTGCACAAGAAAGGATACACAAAACTGGAGTTTAATTGTGCCCACTCATCTCCCATCAAAAATTAGATGAGTAGACAAATTTGGGTCTGGTTGATGAGCACGTATACACTTCAACACCTGATAATGAGTTCTTAAATTTGTACCAACGGTACAGATGACTACCCTTCATAATTTTCCAACTGACACAGATGTTTTTATATTTTCACTCTGGTGGTCAACATTGTTCCCATCTGATACTATCTTTGTGACAGATGTTGAACTAAATGGAAAAATGATAGATCTCTCCTATGTGTATTCCTACTTGGGATCAAAAAATGTATGGGCATTATCAGGCCTTCAAGCTCTTCCAGGCTGCTATCTTACTGGTTTTTTGCCTTAAAAAGGAAACTGATCTTCCTAAACAGCCTTCGAGACTTCAGATGAAGAAATTCTAGATTCTTTGGGAAGACTTGGATGCCTACAAAAACTTGTGAAGGATGTTGAATAATTGGATGAGAGGTTCATTTGTCAAGTTAAACTCCCTGGAACAAATATTTCAAATATCAGTTTGCTCTGTTGGATAAATTCACCAAAAAAGACACACAAAATGAAAATTTTCCCCTAACAAGATTAGCTCTAACATGATACATTTCATGAGCACATAACCAGGTGTTGGAGAGGAAACATGCTGATCAACCACACCCAAATTTGCCAGACCCATCCCATTTTGGATGGGAGATAAGAGGGTACAATTACATTCCAAGTTATGAGTATCCTTCTTTCAATCAGTAAAATATTTTTGTATCAAAGACGATGTGCTGTGCATTGAAGATGTCAAGCTCAATTGTGTGACTTGTGGTAACAATGAAATTGAAGATGATGAAACTAAGCTCTGGGACTCAGATAATTAGTTTTAAAACATCAAGTTCTTTCTTAAAATACCAAAACATCGCAGAAAT
This sequence comes from Thysanoteuthis rhombus, assembly GCA_963457665.1. NCBI lineage: Eukaryota > Metazoa > Mollusca > Cephalopoda > Oegopsida > Thysanoteuthidae > Thysanoteuthis > Thysanoteuthis major. The sequence continues at coordinate 35,413,151 of OY735198.1, read as the reverse complement.
TGTTATTACTCATTCCTTCAATGCTCTAATATTTAGTGAACACATATTCAGAAAATTTCATCTGTCCCCCAAATACTCTAAAAATAAGGCAATCTTTGCTTATACAGATGTTGAATAACGCTGTACTTAGCTACAGTATTTTACATCCGTATAAGCAAGAATTACCTGTTTCAGAACATATAATTACTGAATTTTCAAGAAACCACAACATTTACCCCATTTGTCATGGGCTGTTGATTGGTGAAAATCCAAAGTTTTTATCTCCATTGGTTTCTGAGTAATTAAGCTTCAAAAAGTGGGACGAAACGAGTCGGAACAGGCCTGGTCAAGTCCTTTTTAAAATCTGAATGAATCTTCAAAACACATTAATAAATGGTGAAAACTGCATTCTTCTGTTTTTAATAGTTTTTGAGATATGGACCAATATATTTGAAAAGTGAGACCTCACTTACGACACAGTCACAATGAAAAAATAACTATTAATCTTCTTGCTTGTTTTTTTTAATGCTGAACAAATTACTTCCAAAGCAAATTGGAAGAAGAAAAAAAACTAGCGAGTCTCCATAGCAGCAGCCATCTTGGACTAATGACATCAAAGAGACCTTATGTCTCAAATTCAGCCCAAACACCTGGTAGTCCATGTTAGTAGACTGTATTAGCAATGTATTTCCGGAACTCATTCCTTCCCTTCATTCAAAATCTCATGGACTGATATATTGTGACATTTGCTCCCCTATTATTAGTTTTCAGTTGGAATTTATGAAGTAACAATCTTTTTAATTCCAACTATATTCACTTTATAGGGTGTTGGCTGTAATACTTATGACAAAATCCATACAGTACTTTTCCAGTAGAAATTTTTATATCAGTTTCTCCTATCTTTCATTAGCAAGTCAATATGCTTTCACTTCTTATCCTTTGACATATTCTTGGTTCATTATATTAAGCTTGCCAATACTGCTCTTTTTATATAAGGTGTCATCTCTTTTGTATTTTTTTCAAACATCTATCATTATCTTTGCTTTGTCTTTTAAATGCTGAACTTATTCAACCATAAAGACTTGTAATTTGTTCTTGATGATCTATTTGGATTTTACAAAACTCATTGCATGAAAGAACTCTTCTGATTGGATGTGTGGTAATGAATCTCACAAAGCCAGATATTACTAGATTCCTCAGCTGTCATGATCTGTCCTTAAGCTCAGACTGAAGTTTATTCATTCTTTATTGATATCGTTGAAATGTAGCAGATATGCATTTTACTTACAGCTGCCAGTGAGCTGGGCGATTCTATTTGAAGTGAAATTTACACATATTCCTTATATCTTATTCAGTATCTTCATTTATACAGGTAAACATATGCACTATCATAAATAATGCAATGGATTGTACTTGTTATAATAGTAATGTGATGTATCAAAGGATAGATAACTTGTTCAAGGTTAGTTTAATGCTTACTTTTGGGCTCTAAATATCGAGATTCTGTGTTCGGATTATTCTTAGGTTTAGTTTTTAGAGTTAAGTTGCCATTGTCAATTTTTCATGCATCTTATTATTTTCACATTAACATAGAGGAGACAAACATCCCGTGCGTTTTAATAATCTTAGGATATTACAATTCTAAGATGAAATAACTGCACGATGTTGGGAAGGTGATCCCGGCTGGAATTTAGCAGACATCAATTAGACATGCGATTCGTTAGAAATTTATGAAGCGAAGAGAAACAATTCAACAATTCAAAGCGATATAATTTATATATTTACTTCCATTGATCTCCCATGAATTCTCTCATTTCTTTTTATTTGTGTGTTTCAACATCGAGTATGCAAGTGCGACTATGTGAAACTTATACTCAGAATCCCAGTCGGGATCACCTTCCCTACGTGTACCAGCGAAGTAACCAAGTTAGTCAATGATCTTCATTAGAGATATGTTATCATGAAGGCTTTATTTCTATTTTTCTTCCACACTACTACAACTATGGCCAGCCATGTTTCAAAGAAAATTTCCCAGGTTTCCTGCCTGATATCCAAATGATCGCAGACAGTCTCTGCACAGCAAATTTCAACATTTTTGCTAGCGATCTGCTTTCTCCAGGATAGAAAATGCGATGAAGTTTTTTTCCTTTTTGTTGTTGTAATACTCAAGAAACGAGGATGATAGTGATAGCACGGTTCTAAAATTCAAATCACAAGTGTTAAAAATGTTGTCAAAATTTACATGAAATATAACAGAAAACTGAACCATCCTAGTTATTATACACACTACGGCGAAACTGTTGACATCCTCTTGAAAAACTTTATTGAATTGTTTTTTTTATAGAAGCGTTGATTTGACAATATACTCTTCAACCGTTTAGTTCTCACTTCATTCTCAAAAACATTTTAAAACTCCCAATGAACTTGACAAAAATATCCAGGTACCAGGAGAAAAAAACAAAACAAACAAAAAACAAACTAAAACTAAGAATTGTACAGGTTCAACATTCTTTAATGTAGTTTTCTTTCCAACTTCGAAAGTTATGATGTTGAGAGATAACCGGCTTCTGGAGTTGTACGATTTTGTTTTCATACCTGTTTTCTTCATACATCAGTTGAAAGAGAAAGCATAATCTAAAGGTACTAGAAGAAAAAGAATGAGTTCCCAAAATAAACATTTTTTCAGCATTGAAGTTCCGCAAAAACACTGAAAAGCAGCGATGTTTTTGAATTATTTGCGTCTCAGAACAACATGTAAATCGCTACGTGAGTGAAGTGTTTTAGTAAACAAAAACATCACTAAAGCAGCTGGGAGAGAAACAAAGATAATCATTGCTAGTTAAAGCATAAGATGAAAATATTGATGGCGAGAAGATCAAGCATTAATAATAATAGTATTAGTAGTACTGCAAGTAGTACCATTTACAGTGCAAAGAAAGGAGCTATCATTGCACGGTAGTAGTAACAGTCCTCGTTGTTATTACCGAGGAGTTGTAACAGAGCGACGGCGGCGCCATCGATCTGAACGTAAAGGTGCATGATCGTCTGTGCAGTCAAGAGCGAGGCTGACACTACAACATTAATAGCAGTAGCACCTTTATTTCTGGAATAGTGGAAGTAAGAGCGACTGTGAGACAGCAGCAGTATATTGCTAAATATAATATTCACCATATCCCTCTCTACCTGCTGCTACTCTCTTCCTTCTGTTCTGTGTCCCTTTTCGTTTGTCTCTCTCTTTGCTTCTACTTCGCCTTGCTATTATCATGGCCGCCTTTCGAATGCCTGGGCGCTCGGCCTTCTTATCTAATTCCTGTGTATCTGGCATATACTTTCAGTTGGCCACATGTTGCATTTTATTTGCTTTACTCATTTTACAAAGTGCCGGAGAGGGATTTCCAGATAAAGACACGTGAGTATAAAATCATTCTTTCACTTTATGGTCATGATTCTGTTCAGCGTATTTATTAGTCGTCGCTCTCCTTCAGTCCCGGTCGGTATCGATATCTTGATGATGATGATCATCATCATCATCATCTTTCATGTACGTATGTATGTTGACAACTACTATCACTAGTACTGTGCTCAATAGTGTGCTTTGATCTTCATTACACCAGTCATTATCATTCAAACATAAGGGGAAAAGGGATAAAAAGAAATTATTTCGATTTGATCACGATATCATATTTGTCTCGGTGTTGACGAATGCTTTTTTTTTTTTTTTTAGATTATTGTTATTGTTGGTTAGAGAAGAAATATGGTTACCTTCAAGATGTCGTTCTCCGCGAAGTAGTCCTCAACAACATTTATTTCTAATAATTCAATATATTTGTCTTTCGTATGTTAATGATAATATCGTCGCCGTATATTTTCTCCTGTTCTTCACACCTGGATGATTTTTATCATCTTTCTTTCTTTACTGTTGTTGTTATCGTTATCATTGTCTTCATCTCCCTTGGCAGGTGAGGCGAGGAAGAATGTCATCTTCAGATTTACTCTACTCTTTTGACTCTTCGTGCTACCAACTTATCCCGTTATTCTAGTCAGGTCTCTTTCTCTAGTCATATGATCAAATAAATTTTTTTTCTCATCTTGGACTTTTTTTGCAACACAGCCTTGTTTTTTCTTTACTTGAGCTAAATCATAGATGAAAATTCAGCTATATTAATTCAATATGCGAAGACATTTAGGTTTTGTGTCCACTACACTGTGAACCAAGTTTTTCTGTACCATTTCTGTAGTCACAAGAACATTTGTTTAAATGTTTTTCTTTTGCAAAATTGGTAATTCAAATCTACAATGGAGATCAAAGTATGAAAATGTAACTATAAGACAAATGCGCTCACTGTTCTGGTTTCAAGTTGTTGATTTTGTTGAAAATAGTTGAAATTTTTCTTCTAAGTCCTTTATATTTATCTACACTTTTTGTAATTTGGATTTGAAATGGTTTAGGTTACGTAATGAATGAATGAACATTTTAAGGTAGGGGTCCTGTTGATTGAACATTCTTCGACCTTTTACAGCAATGATAATATTAGTAAAATGACTTTTCTGTACGAGCGTGTCTGTGTGTCGGTTGCTATTATTATCTTCAGCCTGAATCAAAATTGCCATAGTCAGTGCAATCTATAGTTAGATTCAACATTATTGGGACAACAACTGAAGGAATACTACTCACTTGTAGAATTCAGTTGCCTCACTTTCTTCCACTCATTCGAGATTTGAAACAAATTTTAATGTTAATCTTCATATAAAATCAATCAGGATATCTGTAAAAAGGAAAGGAAAACCAAAAAGAAAAAAATATTATGCTTCTTGTTCTTGTTCATAAGACTGAAAAGCTACAAACCAGAAAACATTTCATTTATCAGTCCTTTTTGTCTTGGAAAATAGTCAAGCGAAGTAACTAATAACTTCACAATGAATGATTTTGATATTAGTTCTTCAGACTGTGCAGATATTTCAAACGTTATTTTTCAATGCAACAAACTCATAATATTCTCTCTCTTATTCATTAATTTTATTGTCTGTAGCTTAATTTTGAAAGAATTGCGTCGAATGATATAAAAATGAATGATTAAGTAAAATTTCTACACGAGTAAAGCCATAACTTAACATCACAAAGTTAAGCTCTCCAATGCAAAATTAATCGTCGTATTGTGAGAGAAAAAGCCAACCTCATATTTTCAGCGATATTTTCTTTAAACGTATGGAAGCTTACCCTTTTCCCATTAAAAAATATCCCCAATTCCTATCTTACTATTGTGTGTGTGTTTGTGCTTTTTAGTAAAATCTTCTTCAATCAAAGCTTGTCTACTATCTCATGAAGGTCAGTTTGAAGAACGTTTACAGCGCTGAGCTTAGACTAAAAAATCTTGGTCAGCTATCTATCAAAGACAGTTAGAAAAAATGTATTCATCGTTTCTCAATTGAAAAATATGAAGAGTATATACTTTTCCTTTTTGATTATCCTTGATTGAACAGTCGGAAACATTGCGAAGAAGAATGAAATGTGAATAATAATCGATCATTAAATAAGATGCAAAAGAAACATCTGAAAAACCGAGATAAAAAGCTGCTGAAAATTGAAGTCGTACATAAAGCGACTAAAAAAGTGAAATTAACACATTGAACTAGCTTAATGCTAATTATTACGATACTTGAAATCCAGAAATAAAGATTAGTTTTAGTTTGAGAAAATCTAAATTATGATCTCTGAACAGAATGACTTTTTCAATTCGCTTGTTTCTTCTCGTCTCTGAACGTAACTGACGATAGAAACCGCATATTCTACACTATGATCGTAAGCAGAGGATCGGGTAATGACGCTCCGATTCCGGACAGAACGCTCAGATACTACACTTTGACCCTAAGCAGAGTGCACAGGTATTCTGATCCTGGGCATTTTTCATGGGAACTAGTTTCAGATTACTAGTGCCCTATTACAACAATCGTAATCATTTAAACTATGAGATCGCCGTTAATTCAATTGAAATTAGCAATGTTTTATAGTTCTCAGATTTTACTATAAGAAATCAGAAAGCAGTTAATGGTTTTGAAAATGGTAACTTCAATGATAAAAAATAGCAATAAATACTCTCATTTCAGCAGAAAAAATACCAGCAAGGTATTAAATATATCCGTCAATAATTTTGATCTGCAAAATTAAATTTATGAAATAATGTTTACAGTATCATTAGTAAATCATGTCAAGTAGGGCATTCTTTCTAAGAAGTGGCCTTTGAAAAGAGGAATGACTTGAAATGACAAAAGAAAAATGTGAAGGTAATGAATTAAATCCCATTGTTCACCCAAAGGAATCAGAAAAAAGGAATGACGAAGGAAATCCATTATAGAATGAAAAGTATCACTGCAGAACTTTTCCAAACTGGAAAGCATATTAACATGAATCAAATAAGTTATCTTTGCAAGATAGCTTTGCTATCACTATTGATTGATTTACAATTCTTTTGAAACAATGTTCAGAAAATGTTGGGCCATTGAGTAGAACAAGGGATTGAACAAAGAATAGAATTATTTGAATTAGATATTTTTGAAAGAAGCTTTGCTTATCAGATAGACAAGTTATCAAATTGAATGATGTTGTAAATCCAGTATAAGAAAATGGTGATGCAGGATCAAATCAGTTCAAAAAAACAGGAGATATATCATTTCTAGGTTACTCAATATTAATAATGGCAATGAATTTCAAAGGACCTAGGTATCAAGTTACATATCTATAATAAAATAAATACCAAGAAAAAAGATTTTAAAATGAAAATACAGATGTAATAGCTATTTAGCTATTACATCTGTATTTTCATTTTAAAATCTTTTTTTTAAAAATATGTTGGATGGTAAGAGATTTATATGACAAAAAAAACCCAAATAATGATAGTAAAAAGAGGTTCTACTATAAATCAAGATTACAATCTTTTAAAGAATAAAAGCCCAATTTGCATTTATATCATTGATTTTTTTAGATGTGTCCACACATCTCTATCAGACGCTTTTTGGTCAGTCAGTTCTGTTTATGTAAACAACAGAAAGCGGAAAGAGGAGAATGTGTTGCTAAGTATCATTTGTTAAATGTCTTCAAAAATAGCTAAAATTAGCTAAACTTTTCAGTCTCCAGCTAACTTATTTATACATGTATGCATCATTTAACGTCTGAGTTACATTCTGGCCAGTAGGATGTTGAGCGAACATTGTATAGTACTTAATACTATATAAGCCTATACAGGACCATAGCTGTACTACTTGTACATACTGACTAAATAACCAAAATTATGAACTATATTGCTGATAGACTTGCATAATATGCACAATTTTTTGATAGGATATATTTAAATGATATCATCATCATCATCATCACTACATTAACTACAAAGCTTATGCTAGCCTAGGCCTACTTATGTACTAGCATCAGCTGTCTACAATTGCAAATCTTTCTGCATTTTCAACTGACATATAACAAGTGAACTTTCAATATGAAATAAAGAAATACTCCCCATTACAGTCAATAATTGGACAAGTGTTTTGTCGAAATTTGAAGTCTTGTTAAAAAATTCCATTGAAGAATAAATATTGTTAGAATAAATTTTATTTATGACATCACTGACATTTTCCAGTGGAAAACATCTTGAAATAGAGTTTAAAAAATCTAGCTGCATCTATATTCTGGAAAATCTAGAAGTTATTTTCACTGGAAAACATCTAAAATAAAGTATGAAAAAAAATCTAGAAACAATTAGTAAAAATGAAGAAGAGGTCCTAAAAACTTTTTAGAAGGGGTGTAATGGAGCACTGATGCCTATTTTCAAGTCTGTGGACAAAACAGTATGGCCAGGAGCACTGGAACACTCAAGCGCATGCACATATAAACGGATAAAACCTTTTGCCTCCTTTGATATCTATGGTGGTTCAATTTTACGAGTACTGGTTGTATTAAAGTACATTCATATTGATACAGTAATAGATATACATTGACAAGCAGAGTGTGGATTAGCCAACATAGACAAAAATTTGTTTATATCTGATAGCTGCTATAAATTTCAGTATCTACGTAATGTTACAATACCATGTTTTGCAATTCTTAGTGCAATTGATTTTATATCCTAATGATCTACAGTCAAAGTTAATTTTATTCTATGAAAAGAAAGTGTTAGGTGAGTCTTTGCCCCAGAATATAACCAGAAAATTGATAAAAGAATTCAGAAGAAAAAAACATCTAAGAAACTACAGTAGCATGTTAATTGATAGAGTATTTTTTCAAATATAAAAATATTATTTTATTTAAGTAATTGTATAGTAGAAAAGAGCAACAGGTACGTAATAACAAAAATATGATATATTAATTTAAGCCAAATTGTCTAATGTCATCAAAATATAAACAAATAACAGCATTAGTCTAATGTAGACTACATTTTCATGGCATTAACTATGCAATTATAGGGCAAAAAATTAATCTTTATTTGTGCTGTAAACTTCATCCAAAATATTATATCTTTTTCACTACATTTTTTCACCTTTTTATATTTGAACTTTTTTGGTCAACACTTTCGAATTACCCCTACTCCTACACATGATAAGGATCATTGACATGTACCAGAATTCCTGCATTTTCCCTGGGGGAAGACTTCTCAGATCTAATAACTGGCATTGAGTCATTATTATTAAAAATTATAACATTGCATTCCCCAATGCATGAAGAACCTGACTGAGTCTCTTCTTTTAGAGTTTTTAAAAATTTTTTTAAGAAATATTTTCAATGCTGCTTGTTTTTTTATTATTATTATTATTATTATCATTATTATTATTATTATTATTATTATCATCATTATTATTATTATTATTATTATTATTATTATTATTATTATCATTATTATTATTATTATTATTATTGAATCTCACACCAGTTCCCTGTATTATTTGGAATCTCACACCAGTTGCCTGGTGGTAACCGCTGGAGTTTGAGTGACAGCAAGTCTCCTCAAGTCTCCAGCCCTCCTCTCCTAGTACTCATAGGTCGCAGTAATTCTGCGATTTACAGTTTCACACCGGTTGCCCAGTGGTTATCGCTGAAGGCTGAGTGACAATAAGTCTCCTCAGGTCTTCAGCTAACGTCTCCTCTCTCTTTCGCATATCATGACAGAGCTACGATTCGTTGCAGTCCTTATATCTCTAGCACCTTCCTCAGTATCCGTGCAGTGCCCAGCAGTACTGTGGTCTGTACGGTCTCTATCCTCCCCCTAATCCCGATCTCTTCCAGTCTCTCCCTCAGCGTTTTGGGGACAGTTCCTAGTGCTCCCACTATGACCGGTACTACCCTGGTTTTCATGTTCCACATTTTCTTTAACTCCCTTGCTAGGTCCTGGTATTTTTCCCTTTTCTCACCCTCCTTCTTTTTTACTCTATGGTTATTATTATTATCATTAAATGTGACTTGTTTTTACCTTCATCTTAATATAGATATAACTATAAATTACTGTGTATTCTTATGTAAAAGTTAGATTATTTAGACTATTTTTTAAGGTTAAATTTATGGGATTGACTTACATGGATCCTTCTTTCAAGGGGCAGATATTCACACTACAGTCCAAAATACTGTATCAGTGATCAGAAGTCCAAATGGTCTCTAATGGATAAAAAACAATGAATTATGGTAATAATACTGATGTTTCCACATATCTAAACACATGTTCTACTAACAAGATATGAAATAAGGCCACATAGCTCTTATAAATATTTACTCGCTCTTACTCAGTTACTTTCAGCAATCTTGTATTTCTGAATTATTCAGTGCATCTTAAGGCTATACCAAAACCTTGTTTACATCTGCAAATGGTAGGCAGATTTTAAAGTTACTGAAATATACTGTAACTACCCATTCAGAGATATGGTAATTACAGTGAACTACTGGCAAATACATAATGACCTAGCTTATATAAGATTTTTGCCTAGCTGTGTTACTACCTGTGACTGTTGATACAAGCAGACAAAGCAGAAATGAAATATTTCTGAAGAAATACACATCACCACTGGATTCAGGTGCAATGGTTTATGTGGATAATGCAGGTCAGTATCAAATGTAGTCTTTATAATGGCACCACTGCCTTATTCATGATTTCTCAATGAAGTATTTAGTAAGATGTATGTTTTGATGCATACATCAGAACATGATAGTATAGAAGAATTGATGTTCTCATCATAACATTCATGTTCAGGATAATACTTTGGTTCACAAATGTTGACCCGTTGTCTGTGTCACATGAAATGCATGGAAAAAACTAATTTTCTGGCAGAAGTAGGGGTCAAATTTAGCACAGATTTATATGGTAAGTTGTTTATTTGGTTTATTTTTTCTTTTCTTTTGTAAATTTGTTTTCACGCTGCAAAAACCATGTGGGCATCTCCTTCTACAGAAAATCTTGAGACCATACTTTTTTTTCATTTTAATTACATTTTGAAATAGGGTATTGATGATTTCACAAGTTGCATGGTCACCTCTATGTTGAATATGACAAAAAATTACAGATGACTTTTTATTAGTAAGGAAGGAGAATTTACATTAAAATGATGAAAATACAGTACAATGAATACATAAGCCAGCATGAGACGTGTTCAGTATTCTATCAAGTATTATCAAGTGTTATGTCTGGTTGCATGGTCGCTCTGTACACTTACTTTAATTTATACTTACTAATTTTTTTTTTTTTTTTAGAATATTGTTAAGAATCCATTTGAAATTTGATATCACATATATGGATGTAAGGATGGTGGACACATCATAGAACAAATTGTTCTTGTTTTTTTAGCTTTAGCTGTCAACAGTTGGTGGGGAAAAAAATTGTATTTGTATGAATATTTCAAGAAAAATTGTGATTACAATGGAAGAAAAAATATAAGAATCCTCTGGCTAGTGTTTTGATATTGTATGGTAGTACTGTACAAATTAATATAACTAAGTATAAGCTAAAGAAAAAACCATTAAATTATATGAAGACCATTAACTGGCGTTTTGAACAGAACGGAAAATTTCGGAACAAATTAACCACACCATTCAAGGTATTCCTGTATAAATTTTTTATCAGTTTCATATAGAAAACTTCAAAGAACTTTTGAAAGTACCTTTAACTAAATAGTTGAAATGTCACTGGTAATAACATCAAGTTATGAAGGAAAGGACGAGAGATGTTTCTGTTAACAACTACCTTACCATCAGTTCACATCCAAAGTCAAAGATATCAGTGGCATAATCGGTGGTGACAGGAACCTAGAAGGTTATTTATTTCTTTTTTGTGTTGCTGTCTGTAGATGAAAGTGACACTTTTCAATTTTGTCATGATAATTTTATCCTTATAAACCGCTGTACAACTAAAAGGGGGAAATTCCAGAAGAATTGGCACTATCTGACTGCAAAAAATTCCTTAAAATATTTGCTTATTGTTAAATTCTCAGTGTAAATTTCCTTATTCTTGATACTCTTGAAGTATTAATCAAGTAGGTGCATTATTGAACAGTCGCGTACTTAAGTGCAAAGCACCAAATTAGTAAAATTTTTCTTTTTGTAAAAGGGGTGATCAATGAATAAATTACTTCCCTTGGTTTTTGTTGGGCTTCAATCACCAAAAAACTGCAGATTTTCGGAAAACACTGTCAGACACAAATTAAGAGACAAGTTGAGCATAAACTTAGATTGTACATTGAACTCCCCACCTCTAACCCAATGGAGGTGTGCAAAATTTTACTTATGTTTTTTTTTCATTAATTCTCTTATTTTTTTCTTTGTGTGCCATTTTAATGAATGACTATATAGACCTTACCAATCGTGATTATATTAAAGAACATGACCAGGAGAAAAGATAATTCATGTAAGCTGTAAAAATGACTGAGAGAATGTGCCCACTTTATCATTATAGTTACATTGTGAATAAAATACTCCATCCCACCATATAAAAGTTTCAAAAAAAGTTTTTTCTTAAAATTAACAAATTTGGGGACAGTTCAAAAGTCATGTAGATTAAAATTTCCTCAAATTGAAAAGGAAAGAAAAATTTCTTCTTGCTGCTAAAAAATGAATCTTGACTTAAAATTTTAATTTTTAAAGAAAAAAAAAATATATACAAAATAGTGATTAATTTGTAGTTTTAAGTATTACTTGACTTTAGAAAACTCTAAAATATAAGGCATATGAAGATTTTATAACCATGTTCTTTCATTTTAATGATAATTTTTTTCTGCCCAATGATGGATATTATGGACTCTTGTTGAGGGAAGTGAAAAAATTAGTGTTTTGTGTTTCAATCCTTATAAACCTGGTTCACCAAGGGAATTTTTCATTTTATAAAATGGTAATATTTAGGGTTTTAGATAGAACCCCTTTTCTGCTTATGATGTAACTATGATGACCCCCCCCCCACGTCCTAACTATGATGATAGAGTTGGTACATAGTTTACAACATTTTTACGGAAGTATGGCTTTCACAAATTATCTCCCTCTTGGTTTGAATAATGATGCAAAATAAGAAGAAATTCTAAAATTTGGGAATTTCCAATTTTTTGGCATAATGTAGGGGTAGGTGGGATGGCATTTATTTTTGCTGACTCTCAGATTCTCTACTCTCCATTTCCCCGCACACTGATTGGTCGACTTATCACTTGAAAATTTTCCAGGGAAGTAAAAGACAGCAAAGTAAGACAATTTTAGGTCTTTATTTCATACCTTACAATTCACAAAAAAAAATTTTACTTTTTTTTCCTTAAACTAATGTATTTGGGGTATGTTTACAATTCATGAAAAAAAGCATCTTTTGTAAAATTTATGAATGTACTCTTTATTAACAAAAAGATTTAGTAATTACTATATGAAGAATGTTTGAGATTTAAAAAGAAAAAAGGTTTTTGTGTACAGGCATATGATTGTTTGATGATTAATTGAGTTTATTTT
>OY735198.1:35265226-35395226 GCA_963457665.1 Thysanoteuthis rhombus | reverse complement strand
GTGTGTGTGTGTATATGTATATATATATAAACATATATACATATACATATATATACAACCGTGTATTTGTATATACATATATATATATATTTACTTGTACATGTATATTTGTACGTGTGTATGTATTTATATTAATGTGTACACATATATATAAATGTATATGTGTGTAGATGTGTGTGTATATATATATATATATATATATATATATATATATATATATATATATATATATATATATATATTTGAATGTATATGGATGCTCATATATGTCCAAACAGTACAAATCTGGGATGTAATATAATTTGCTATAACGTAATACAATATCCAATATATGATGGGTTAAGTCCATCAAGTGCTCCACACGTTCAATTCCATATAATAAGTTGATCTAGAGTAAAACTTGGATATGATGGAAGGAGTATTCACTACACAAATACGTTTATGTTCTCTTCCTGTTTTGGCCTCTTCAGGCGAATGATTCTGTATATTTTATATTCTTTTTTGGGACATTTTAGTTGGAGGATGTACTATGCTTGGTAGTTAAGTTTTCTTTCCTTTCATTTTTTTCAGTGGTTGGTTATTGCTTGTTGTATTCAGTTTCATTCAGTGGTGGTTTGTATGTCTACTGGTTGTTATAAATTACAAAGCAGGTGGTATGATATGAGTATTTATATTATCAATAACTGGTTGAGCCTATCAGTATGTCTTTTGGTGAATATCCTCTCTGAGAATGTTTTATTCTTACTTAAATTTATTTCTCCGTGCTAGGATCCCTTTTACATTGCCTTAGTGGGCTGTTAGATTATATTGGGTTCTGTCCACTTTTTTATGTCTGAGGTTATTATGTTGGTTGGATTTTTCTTAGAGTTGTTTATGAGAATAAGATATATTTGTTAGTTATTTTTAGTATATCTATAAGTAGGTTATTGAGTTATATTGTTATTTGAAATCTTAAGCAGTGCCAGCGTTTTGATGCGATTTTATTCTTTCAGTTTAGCAATTCTGTTTTATGTTCTTTGGTTGTATTGGCAAATCTAAGGATTTCAAATTTATCATTTAGACAGAGGTGGAGTTTCAATATTTTTGCATATGTGTGTTTGTTTCAATATTTTCCATATTACAGTTGGTTTAAAATTGTTATCACTCAGTTTCCAATAGTATGTCGACTGTGATGTACTATTTTTATATTTTTCATTAGTGAAGGATGATACATGGTTGGTGAATCTAAGTTTAAAGGGTGCTCTCGATATTCCTTTATGATATTTCACTGTTAGGGGTTTCTCTTGGGTTGATAGTTCGGCTTAGTATACTATGTTTGATTTGAGACATTTGTTTTGCAAAGGGCATCAATTCTTTTGTACAATTGTTATCTAGTTTATTTATTTATCATCTATGAATGTGTGTATATATATATATATATATATATATATATATATATATGTATATATGTGTGTGTTTATGTTTGTATATTTTCTTTAATTCTTTAAAAAATGTGTATATATATATATTCATATATATACGTATATATTTATATGTATATATGTATATATATATACCTGCATTTATTTGTATACATATGTTTATATAGAGAAACTTTTATTCAAAATGATCTGTTATTACACTGTTGATATATCATTTGGCCCTAGACAATGTAAATAAAATAAACAATTAAAGAAATCTGGGCTGCTGCAGACCGATAGAGTAGCTGCTTCAACATAGCATTACTCTTACCATTGTTCTAAATATCTGTTGGTAATACAAATATTGAAATAACTGTTTTCACTCTTAATTCTCAGCTTGTTTATTCTTGGTCTATATCTGCTCCATCATTTCTTTCAACACGACAGTTATGTATTAAGTATTTCTTTAATTGTTTATTCTATTCACGTTGTTTAGGTCAAGTGATATATTAATGATGGGAGATCATTCCAAATAAGAGTTCCAGTATAATATAAGGCAATTTATTATCTTTGCATCGGTTCATTTATCCATTTCTTAATATATAACTGTGTTGTTGAGAGAAACAAATAGAGCAGATACAGACCCAGTTTTTTTTTTCTGTTCTCCATGCAAAGCATGTCACTCTGAAAAATGTCTAAAAAAGGTTATACATCATGTGTTTTTTGTTTTCATAAATTAAACCATTGCTGAGGTTTTCTACTTCTTATTACATGATGAGCAAGCTTTTTCTTATTTGATAAGTATCAAGAGCAAAGACATAAATCATCAGCGGTCAGTTTTGTGTTAATTTAAAGTTTGACCTTGAATTAAGCATTTCTGTACCAAAAGACAAATACAGGTTCCAAATTAGAAAAGCAAAATTTATAATCTAAATTGGTTAAAAAATTACATTGCTTCGACCCATATGACATATTGCCTTGATTTATCCTATGCTTTTTTAACATTTCCCAGTACCTTTTTTGAAAACTAGAGACTGGATACTCAATTGAAACCCCCTGGGAATTTTTGAACACACCTAATATATTAAAAATATCAGCAATTGATAGAATTGACTGGTCTTTCAGAAAAATATTTGCATAAGCACCCCATCGATTTGTATAAAATCACAAAAGTTTTATAAGTCAATAATTTTATGTTTATAAGAGTTCTGGTTGAACAGTCAGTAGAGCAGTTGCTGTACATGGGTAGGTTTCCCGAGGTGAAAAGTGGAGGTGCAGATTGATTTAACATTTACCATCATGGGAAATGGAATTGTTGGACCGCGTTTGAGTTTCAGCCAAAACTTTTTACATTTGCACTGCAATAATGCTCTTGGGAGAAGCTTGGATCCACTTCTCCCCCCAGCTATGGGTAAATCACTGGGCAGTTGGAACGTTTCAGCATTGTGAGGCAGTCCATCTATCCACCTCTCCCGCTAGCTGTGGGTAAATCACTGGGCAGTTGGAACCCTTCGGCATTGTGAGTCAGTCCATCTAAAAGAAGGTTTCTCTGACTGGAAAAGCCTGAGAGTTGCCATAGCTGATCCTAAACCCAAGTAAAGGAGGAGAATTAGGTGTTGGGCTATCAATTCCACCCCCATAAAACCTGCTGGAACTGTAGCAGTTGTGGCTCTATGCTCCACAAGAATATTGTCAACATGTGTTTAGTATTAATAGCAAAAATGTAAAATAAAAATGTTGACTATTCCAGATAATCTAATTTTGAATGATGTTTGTTAAAAAAAATCCGGTTTTAAAAAATCTCATTAAAATGCTAATATTCATTTCATTTTGTTTTTTTCAGAGTTATTTCATGGGGATTTAATCTGGAGCAAAGGTTACGAGCTAACATGACAAATGTCACAGGACATCATGTACTAAACCAGGTATGCATTTTTCCTAATTCAAACACTTGATTAGTCATTTCCGCACTTAATTTTTCTTACCTTATGTTTATCAATACATGATACATAGTGCATCATTTCAACTAGTAATTTCTAGTGTTTGATGAGCCAACCAAACAGTTACTCCGAGCTGGTTCTGGAACCATGGAGGTTGAACCATAGGACGTGAAATAAATCCTGGTAACCATGTTTTGTAAACTTTTTCAAAATATTTCCAGTAGCTTAAGCCAAACACCAATGCCATATTTCTAATATTGCCCTTTGCCCAGAAGTTTTTAGTCTTAGTGTTTTAAGAATCAGAAAGGCTTGTATTCAGTAAGTACATCTTCTTAAAAAAAAGGAGGGTTTGTGTCTAGCTTGAACACAATTTTTTTTACTATTTTAAAACCTTATCTCGTATAATGTTTGACTCCCCCCAATAGGTTTCTCAAAAGTCAAACATTACATAAGTATGGTAGTCAACATCTTCAAAATAATACCCTTCAGTCAGCGATTTTATTACTTTTTGTTCATTCTTCAAATTATCATTCTGAAAACATTGGGATGCTTACATTAAGTTTAAGTGATGATATATGGTATTCTGGTTTTTAATAAAGATAATTATTGATAGTAACCTTGGTGCCAGAGAGTGGTCTCATTGCGCAGAGATCATGGTATCTTCTAAATACCTGTATCAAGTACCAGTGTTCCAAAGAAACATATTTTGGTCAACTATTTTGCCATATCAAGCCATGCTTAACCTTATGAAGCACTTGCAAAATGACTTCAATTCAAAAAACAAGTGACAAATGAAATGAACTACATTATAGCATAGAAGGTCAAAGACACATCCACAGAAGCCCTTTGCCATTCCATTATCCTAGTGGTTTGTTTTGTTTTTCAAGTAAAAATAAAATAAAACTTCGCTTTTTCCAACACTAACTCTATTGAACAACATCTGCCATTTTGTTCCACTATCTTTTGCTATCCTCTAGTGGTCAATATGGGTTTTTCAATATCTGTTGCCAATGCCGATATTTAAGAGAGCAGGATGGTGGGTGGCTGATAGATAATGCTGATATAGAGTAGGGGCATCTTACAAAATGCAATAATTTGATAAATGAGACGCCAAATTGCTAAACTTGAATGAACTTTTATATAACGTTATTGTCTATCTGCATTGTCTCTGGAAGCAGATCTGCAATCTGTCACTGCATAGTACTTATTCAAAAAAAAATATACATCAGCTTAATAAGTGGTAAACTTGTGTTTCTGTCCATCATTGGCTCCTGGAGGGCACACTTCAGCTCTGTAGTGATTTCCATGATGACTGTGAGCCCCAAGAATTATTGCATACATTTCTGTCAACAAGACCAGAGGGTTCCTTCTCTTCAACCCTTATTCATTTAGGATTCAATTCTTGGTCTCCAGTGGTGGCTTCTTGTTGTTCAGACTTACTTGGTGGCATTGGCTTTTTCCTCTCTTAACCATTGTTGCGAGCACCAGACATTTGGTCTCCTCGATTTTGGAAAAAAATTTTCCCAAGATCTGCAACTTTGTCTCCCGGAGTGTTGTGATCTAGTGGGACCCAAGTCTGAAGCAGCATCTTCAGCGCTGCAATGCTTGGTATAAGGCAGGACACTCTGGTACCGTGTATAATCTTTCTAATTTCTATATATGTATCTGGAATGTCTGCAGACTTTACTAATCAATCTATAAGGCTGAAAATTTGCATTAGTATTCCTCTAGACCCCTTTTGCAAGCATTTTTTTTCAGCAATTCCCCCCCCAAGTATGTTTATGGAGGGTGGTTCAATCTGTAATAAAACTTCATGCTAAATTGGTCACTAGTTATGTAAGTTTTTTTTTTTTCCAGTCTTCAATCAAAGTTTGTGACAAATTGGTCACTAGTTTATGCTCACTTGTTAATTGAAAATTCAGTCATTGTTAGTGATAGCTGCCTAAAGAAGCATCTCATTCATTGATCACCTCTTATCTCCATTTTTTGAATTGATCACTGCCAACACAATATGCTGCATTAAGATGGTCACGTGATGGTCTCTACTGAGTGACTAACCAGACCTGTAATATATGTACTAAACTCAATTAATTTATGACAAAACTACAAAGCAAACCATTTATCTTGATACAAAACTATTTGTTAGTAATTTTCTAATTAAATGCTTACTTACATCATAACTTTCAGTATTAAGGAGACATCAATATGTCATAGGTTTACATCAAAAAATGAGGTGAAAATAGTATAAAACACCTAAATTTTCATGAAAATAAAGTAAAATGTGAAAATAGACATTATCAATAAACAAGTTTGGTGGCACTCCAGTCATACTCCCTTGCTTCATTAAAATCTAAAAAGTTAACAAAACAGAATTCATATCTTCATGCAAGATTATTCTAAAACTATGTGTCTTATTTCAACTCATTTATTAATAGTTCCTGTGAATGTAATTTTCCAATTTTAGCAGAACAAGTCAACTTGAGTTGGGCTCTAGAAGTGGGAGTAAATTTGTCATCAGTTTTGCATTGGTCACTGTATCACTATTATTCGTGCTTTATGTCACTTGCTTTTCTTCTGATCATTGTCATCCATCATTGTTACATATGAAAATAAAGTCAAAACTCAATAGTATGAGTTTGATGAAAAAAAGCCCTACTTAACTTAATGGTTTATCTGCTACTAGCGTCAAAAGTGAGAAAGAAAGGAAAAGCCTTCTCAGTCTAATGATTAATCTGCCACTGACTTCAAAAGTGAGGAAAAAAGAAGAAAAAATATTTTGCTCCCAGTTGGATTCAATCCCTAAATCTACCATTGAGTCATGGAAACACTACTAAAAATTGAAATTTATTTTTGAAAAACTAGGTTAAGACGAATAGAATACTAAAATCATGGAGGAATATCTATTGCCTTTTTGAAATTCTTATGATATCATATTGTATAATCATTCTGTCATTATATCAACTGTTTTAATGATATCTTTAGTAGGAAGGTAATTTTTACAGAAAAGAAAAATGAATAAAATTTTTATACTTGTTATTATATAATAATAATAATATTTTTCATAACAGAAATTCAATGTTTACAAAAACGCGAGTTGATGCAACATGATATCACAGAACAACTTTTTTTTCCTCTCTTTCTCATATAAAGTCAGAAATCTTTAATTCCATCTCTGACTGATAGCAATAATAAAGTCAGCTCTCTAGGAGTTTGACCACAAGGCATTATTTAGCTATAGAGTGGTAGTGTAGTGGCTTGGCTAATTGAATTAATAAAGTAATTAGTATCTGACTTTAGTTTAATACCTATAAAACCAACTACTATTAAATTATAGAATTTTTTTTTTTGTGTCATGTAAAATTAGTATCATGGAAAAGTTTATCCTTTAAAATAAACTCTGTTGATTCAGATTCAGGAAATGGATGTGGGGGAGGGATAAAAGATTAGACCTTTCCTTTCTTTTTTGGCTGTAGGCACAAAATATGATGGAAACAGACAGGTAGGTTTGTATGTCAGATCGAGATAGTAAGAAAAGTGTTGATCAAATAACCAATTCTACATTGTAACAAAGAAACAGCTTTATTTCAATTTGACTTAACAAGCCAGTCTGTTGCCATCATATTTTGTTTAATGTTTGACGAATGGGTATACGGGAAGAAAAAGTTTTTGTCTAATAAAAAAATTGGTTTTACGAGGGGATTAAATGAAATATTCAAGTACCAAAAATCACTTCCAAGAAGGTTTTTTTCTATTTATTTTTTGCAATGTACTTACTCATGCTATAAATAGAATTTTGATCAATAGAGACATCATAGAATCCATAAAAAATCTCAAATGGCGGTGGGCTGGCCATGTTGCAAGAATGGCTGACAATCGATGGACATCGCGACTCACAACATGGATTCCCCGAGACCATATGCGCAACCGAGGCCGGCAAAATATTAGATGGAGAGATGAACTAGACAAGTTCAGGAAGTACTGGCTCCGTGACGCCCATGATAGAGAAGTGTGGCAAATCCTGGGGAAGGTCTATGTCCAACGACGGACGCTAAAAGACTGATGATGATGATGATGTATTATGGTCATGTGATGCCAGAAGTTCAATTGGCAATAATTAGATCTAAACATAGCTTTACAGCATTTTCATTGGCATTTTTAAATAAATTATAGTTTAAATTTGTTGAATTTCCAAATTCAAAAAAAGGCATTTTTTGCCATTAAGTATTAACATTGGTTTAAATACAACCAAAGTTTACATTTTATTAATGAAAATATGTTTTTCTTTTTTATAGACAAAAATGTGGTCTTTTTCCACTCCAGCAAAAAACAAGGAAAAAATTGAGAATAAATTTTTTCCACTGTTAATTTTGTTTTTAAAATAATGTTGATTATCAGTCTTATGTACTCAGATATTGACTGATGCTAATTACGTCATAATGTCAAATATCAGCCTGATATATCCTGTATGATTAATCGGTCAACCTCCATTATCCTCCCAGATTTTCATAATCTTTCTCACCAAAGAACTGCTCTAGGTATCTTTTGCAGTTCTCCAAAGAATTGAATTTTTTATGAAGAGAACTCCGCGAAGACTGGAATAAATAGTAATCCCAAGGTGCAATATCTGGTAAATATGGCAGTTGAGTCAAAATTTTCTATCTAAACTGAAACAATTTTGCCTGGTCACTAAGAAGAACGTAATGTCTAGTGATATCCTGATAGAATATTACATCTTTTCTCTTGACTAATTCCTCATATTTTTTGTTGATTGTTACCTTCAATTAGTCTAATTAGAAATATCTTGTCAGAATCAATTTTTTGGTTCCCATGAATAGAGCTGTAAGTAGAGTACTCCCTTCTAATCCCACTTCTGGTATACCTTGATTAGTGCGGTTAATTCATTCTAAAATTTTTCATAATGTTCAATTCCGCTCTGTTCATGGTCTTCTGATAATTTAATGTTTTTTTCTTCGGCTATACTTAATCACATTAATTTGTACAAAAGTACCTTAATAGTGCTCCATCAAAACCTGCACTAATCAAAACTATTCCTGTATATATACAGCATCACCTTCTTAGAATGACGGCAGAGTTTTGGTACAGTTAATGGTGGTTCCTTTGGCTTGTACCACAATCTTTTGCCTCCTACATTGTTGGAAAGCATTCTCTTCTCACCACCTGTCACAATTCCTCACAAAAACAAAACGGTTTTGTTATGCTCAACTAGCGAATCACACACTGAAATACAGTAGGTTTTATTTGCTTACGTGGAAGTCACACATCAAAGCAGCTAGCCAAGCTAGTGAAATGATCTTCACCATTTGATTTGGATATTTTAAGTATTTTGACTATTTTCCACATCATATAATGTCGATTATTCTCAGGCAAAGTTTTGATTTGGTTGTTATCAACTAAAAATGGTCTATCCAGCCATTCAGTAAAGAATCCTCTGCAAAGAACTCTACAAGATATTTTTGACAAGTTCAATCATTCACAATACTTTCTCCATAAAATGTAAAAATCTCAATTTGTGTTTGAGGTGCATTTTTATCTTTTTTTAAATTAATAGACATAATATGCTGAAGATGTTGCTTATTTTATTCCATCTTCAAATTCCACAAAAGTACTGCAATTTTGACAAATAAAAAAAAAATACATGGTGCCCTATTGTAATCAATAGCAATTTTTTTTTTCTTTTGATGAAGTTAGCTAAAACTAAATATCCCTAATGCCAGCTAGCAACAAAAACAGAATGAACTTTTTGGCCAATCTAATACATCTTAGTTATAATTTACTTCAATGAATTCATGAAACTCATAGATTGTTGAATACCCTCCAATCTTTTACTATTGTCAGGATAATAATCATTTTGAACATTTTCAGATTGATCCTTCTATCAGAAGTCCCATTCGAATAAACAACAGAAAAAAAAGGTCTGCAAATAATTTCTATGCTTTCCAAAGATACATTTATACTTCCCAGAATAGTTTAACATGATTTTCATATGATTTTCCTGTACTGGGAATGAGTTCTCAAACTGTACCATGAATGACAAGTAAGAAGAGGGTAAGTTATTCTGATACTGTTATGGCAGATGATTCTGAGATGTACTCAAAACTTCAAATTTAATTCTGATTCAATATAAAGCTATCTTTATATTGATAAATTTCAATGTTTGTTTTTGTGTTTGTGTGAAAACTTTTAATGAGAGGGAGGGCAAAAAAGATACATGGCCTGACAGGCCTGAGTGGGAATGTTAATGAAGGAGTGGGAGAAAGTTGTATATTACAGTAGCACTATAGATAAACTAAATGGAGGAGGCATAGAAGTTGCCGTACACATGAACTTCAGCAAAACAAAGGTCATGTGCAATAATCATGTAAAAAAAATAAGAACAAAATGATCAAAATCGAAGATGCAAAACTGAAGAAATTAGACCACTTCATCTACCAAGGACACTGAATCTCCATGAAATCCCCAAAAGAAGAAGAAATCAAGCAAAGAATCTCTCTAGATTGCAAGCCTTTGATAGAGCAAGCTCAACCTTCAAAAGCAAGAAGATCCCAGTTATATCACCATTTTTGTTTTGTATGATATTGTTCGTACCTATCTTTTAACGAAGTTTGATATTTGTCTCGTAATTTTTTATTGAATCAGACAAGTAATTTAACAGGTGAAATATTAAATTAGATCAATTTTTAGTGGTCAGATTATCAACATGCCAACTCTCAGAAAGTTATCTTGTTCACTATATAAGGTGATGGTGGTACATTGAAGAATTTAGTTACTGTTCAGTAAATCATCAGTAACAGGCATATTCATGTCAGAAACAGCTATGCGTTTAGAAATGATAGTGTTTACTGAAAAGGTATTCACTAATAAAATCATTTATTCAAGAGACCTGTTGGTAGCATCAGTTCATTTGGTAAGATTCATTGATAAGATTATTCAAGGAAATGTAACAAATAAGCATGCTACAACATAGTACAGCAGTGTTTTATAAACTTCATTTGAATTTGACATAGATAAGATATAGCAACTGACAACTGCACCACATTCTACAGCTAAAAAGTATGATTCCAGTGTGAAGGAAATGAGCAAAACCACTGAAAAGTAGAAACAAATCTTTTTCAAATCTTCATAACATTAAACTAATAATAATGATGGTGATTACAGTGATATGATGCTGATAGTCAGGAGCATTTACAAGAATGTATGGAGGAAAAAATTGCTTATATCTACCCTAAAATTTGACCTATTCTCCCATACATTATCTCCCTCCCTCTCACAGAATTTTATTGAAATTCAATTAGAACTTTTGGAGATAAAGTGTGGATATAACTTTTGGAGATATATTGTTGTTAGAGACAGTAGAACGTAGGGGAGATTATTGTACATGGATCCGGTCCATAATTTCATGACTTCTTTTGTTGTCTACCGTGCACCCTTTTACGAAAACTTCATTGAAATTCATTGTGAACCTTAGGATATATTGTGTGGACTGAAAGAACTTTTCAACATATTATGTGGTGTGGACAGATAGCTACAATATAGGTGGGGTATTTGTGCATGGATCTGCTTTGAAATATCAGAACTATGACCCTATTAACACACTGGTACCATTAATAATGTTTGACCACCTTAGGTTGTACCAAAATCTGGATTAGCGCCTGAACTATCTCTTCTGGACCCTTTTTTTTCACACTTGATTTTTTTCAGTTGTGTATTATCTTGGACTAATATTATTGTGTTTTAGTAAGTACCAAATCTACATCCTCATCTTTATGGGTGAAACATCCTATTTATCATTTCATTAGTCATTTTTTCTATTCATTCAATTCAAAATAAAGTAGTTTTATATACCAACCCCAACCAATCAAAATATTTAATCTAAAATTTCAGGCTTTTATATGTCAAACAGGATACCTTTAGCAGAACAACAATTTGAGAGAGGTTAAGTTACGGTATTACTGTACTACTTCCTGTGTGAATGCCTAGTTATTTTGAATTTTTCCATCAAAAAGGTGAATTACATGATATCTCTGGAAGTATTTTGTGTTTAATACGCACCCTTTATTATGTGATATGAAAGAGAAACAAGAGTAAATAGATATATTATATCATTATTGCTTTGAATAAATTTGTTAGTTGAATTGTTTTGCCTCCATTTTTTTTTTTTTTTCACACTCAGAATTCTAATTGGGACCATGGTGGCTAACTTGTGCCCAAAATTTGAAATAGAACTATATCAAATTTCCCCAGAGACTATATGATAAGCAAATTGTGTTTAAATGGGCATTTTTCCTCCTTTGATTAATTCAAATTGGTCAGTTGGTGAAAAAAAAGAATCACATTTTTATTAATTAGAAATTGTAAGAAATTAGAGAATTCATGAAACAAAAACAGAAGTAACTTGTACCATAAGTTTCTAATAATGATGCCCAGTGTGTAAGAGAAAATGAAGAAACTCTTGTCAATAAGATTGAAAAGAAGTAAGAGGACTTATAAAAGAAAGGTAGGTGTGAATTATATCAAATTTTTTTTATAAAACCTTATAAAATATTCCTAGATGATATGGGTAATTTATTTTTGATGGGTAATTTGTACACTTGATAGACAGATTCTACGATGGGAACATTCCCTAACACGGCATGACAGCCACTAAGATTTTTGTCTGTTTCGTCAATAGAGCTGATTTTTTAATTATGGAAAACATTGTTATTAAAACAATTTTGTAATACGTGGTTGGATTATAGAAATAACTTTCTTTTGGTCATACCATCCCGAATATGGCCAAACACTAGGCTGTGAAAAAGAGGTAATATTTATATCTTGTGTATAATATGCAAACGCAAGTTTTAGGTTTAAAAATCTGGGAGGAAAGTGCATGTTATACACAGACGGGTATGGTACAATGAAATTCAGTGGGAGGGTTGGAAATAGAGAGAGGAAGAATTGGTTAAATTAGAGGAATATTTTTTCAATTGAGAGGTATTTTTCCATTTTTCCATACATTTATATATATGCTTATCACTGTCCATGCAATATCTCCAAAAGTTCTCAGTAGATTTCAATAAAATTTTGTGGAAATTTGAGCAATACGCTATGGAAGAAGTTATCAAATTTGGGGGCAGATTCTTGCTATTTACCTCTGTTTTTTCTAGGGGTATAGGGGTAGGTTCGTTTTCAGTGTGATAATTATAACTAAACTATCAGATAGGCAGGGTTCTAATAGACAGGTCCAAGCTTTTGAACTGACCATCTTTCAAAATATGAAAATTCAAAAATGCTATGTAACTATCATCCAAATTTGGGGATAATACTTTTCCTTTAATTCATTTGATGATTTATTTTACTCGAAATTTTCTGCCATGATGATTTTTATATATCAATTCAGTTTCCTGTTCTGAAAAAGGAATGTCTGAGGGACTGTCAAAAATCCATACTTTGGAAGTTTAAAAAGAGATTATAGATAAATCGAAATATTGCTCTTCTTGATAATTTTTTTTACAAACTTATATATTAGGATTATTTTTGATTAAAAAAAAAATCTTGAAAATCAATTTTTCATAGAGATATTTTAAAGGATTTTTTTGAATTAATTGGATTATTTTTGAAAATCCTTGTTTTATTCTTTTATTGTCGTAAATATGGAAGACTACGGGTCAACTCCACCATTTTTTCTACCTCCTGAAAGAGTCATTATAGACACAATTTAGATACACCACAGATCAAGTCTTTCACTAGTTTATTATTGTTAGGCTAAATTTCAACTAAGTTTAATTATGCTTTCAACCATCATCTTTTAATTAAATGAAAAGTTTCTAATCTCTCCTTTGTCATTCCATTGCTGATATTTTGCTGGTAAAGTTTCAAACACAAAAACATTGAATTGAAACAACCCAACCTTATGATATTATTAATGAAAATCTGCTTTTTTATAGACTAATATTTGACCCTTTTTCTTTTGTTGTAAAAACAAGAAAAATTGATCAACACATTCTTTTTAATCTTAATTACGTTTTTAAAATAGGGTGTCAGAAGCTTGTAGATGCTTAGAAATGAATGTTCCAAAAACTTACTTTAATACAAGTTGAAAAAAATACCCTGGGTCAATAGAGAGGTTAAAAAAGCTATAGAAGATGGAAGATGTGCTTGGCAAAAATAACTACAAAACAAAGCAACAAAAAAATACATTAAATAAGAAACGGTAATACAATAGAAACTTTGAAAATAATAAAATGTAACATTGTAATACCGAAATGGACCTTTATTTTCTGCCAATTGTACAGAACAAAAATGTTGACTCTTGTGTTCTGGGCCAGAAACATCTCTGGCAACTTTGATTGTAAATTGCATTGCTAGAATTTAGAAAAAAGAAAACATTACATTGAGAAATTTACTTCATTCCACATACATAGAAAATTATGTTAAATCGTTGCTTTCTGGCATACATAAAATTAAAAAGGACCTCTTGCACTGCTAAATTAAAATAATGTGACAAAACTGAAATATTTGTTTTTATTTGGATAATTGTAGTTGCTTTTTTTAAGATTAGATATCATAGTCTGTAAGACTTGTCAGATCAGCTCAGTTCGTAAGAGAGCTGCCTTCCAATCATATGTTCATGATTTCAAATCATTGTAGGAAAGTGTTGTTTTATGTACAGGTTTATAGTCATTTTGCTCCATTAAAATAAATTTGCTTCAAACTAAACTGAAAAGTTATCTATTAACTGTGCAGCAATAATGAATATTTGATTAGTTGATCATTGAATTAACTGCCAACATATCTCTCTATGATAGTGAACTGAAGATCCTTAGGTTGTGGACAGAAGACATTTGAGGATGTCATATCAGGCTTTGGAAAACAGTGATCATTAATTTTCACCATTTTTGATATTTTATAGAAAATGAAGAACTCATTTTAGCTCTTGGTTTTGGAGCCAGGGTTAGTGACATTTCTGGCTCCAAATGGCCAAATCCCTAAATTGTTCATAAAATACTACACTCCAAAATTGGAATTTATTAAAAATACTTATAGAACAAAGCTAGCTTACCTCAATCAATCCTATATTTCAAAGTCCTAAAGCAAGGATCCCCAGAACATTTTAGATCATTGACCCCTTCATGCAATCCTTGATCTTTTATCAACCCCCTGGCATTTATAAAAAAAACAACAACAGCATCCGTTGTTGGACATAGACTTTCCTTAAGATTCGCCAGACCTCTCTATCATGGGCATCGCGGAGCATGTACTTACATTTACTTGAGTGTACAATGTATATGTATGTACCTATGTACTAGAACCCTTCATCTCCCTCCACCTCAGTCAGTTTCATTCCTCCTTCTGCCTCAGTACAGTTTCTTTTCTAATATGACAGCCTGAAAAAAAAATTTCTTTCGTCCCAGAAAAGCCCTTAGGATATTTTTTTGTCCCAAACATATTTTCTCCTGTCCTTGGGATGGCAGTCTTCCATTAATTTTGAATTAGGGTTTGCAAATTACCAATATCACCAAGACTAGTAAGTTCTCCATACCGATTTTCAGTTCTATGCATTTTTTAGATATTTTTTATACTAAATCTCATATTTGAAATGTTTTTTTTTTTTCAAGTGAATTTCTTTGTTGAGACATTCCTGATTCAAGGTTTAAGAGTTAATGGGGAAAACTCAAAAAACTATAAAATCCTCTGTACTGCTCGACATGTACACTTAGAAGAACACATTACACAGAGTATTATCGGGAGGTGCTGCCCATAGATTGACAAAGTCTCTCTGTATTGATCAGGAAATTATGAAAACCATTTGATGAATTGTGTAGTTTCTATGACAACTTGACCTACATTCACTGATTTTTCTCAGCTTCAATCTTGAGTTTTGTTTTATTTTTTTAATTAAAAGATAATACAGCCACTTTTTTGTTTGCATTAAATATATTTATACTAAAATATATATATTTGTATAGTTTATCCTTACGTCATTTTTTGACGGGTAATGTACTAGTAGTCAGTATTTTTTAATAATTCAAGTTGACAATACAATTCATGAGTTGTCTTTTAAAAATAATTTTCACATTCCAATTAAATTCACTTCATTTCAAAAAGTAAATATGCAATAAAAAATCCCATAGCAGAACATTCTATTTGCATTCTTTTAACAATGCGTAGGTATCTTTTCTGACTTACAATAGAATGACATAATATTTTCATAATTGTCTATATTTTTTTTGATAATTATTGATATTGTGTAGTGTGGACGTATGGCTACGATGCCGAGGAGGAAACTGTGCATGAATCCATCCCTAAGTTGATTTGAGATCCTTGCATGGTACTTGGTATCCAAGCTAAGTTTAGTTAAGATAGGCCAAGTAATTTTCAAGTTATGAACTTTTGGGACGAATAGCTATGGTGTAAGGGAGCTAACTGTGTATGTACCTCCCCCCTCCCACTCACAATCTTTTTGAGATCCCCGTATAATAATTTGTATTTCTGTCAAGTTTAGTTCAGATCGTCCAAATAGTTTCTAAGGTATGGTTTTTTTAACAAATTGCTATGATGTAAGGGAGGTAGCTGTTGATAAAATCGACCCAAAATTCATACTTGAAATCCCTGCATGATTCTTTCATATTTGCATTTTATTGGTAATGTGTGGATATCTTATCTGACTTGACTTGCAACACTATATGCTCAAAATTGAAAGTCTAAGGAAATTAATAATCTAAATTTTGATCGTAGTGGGTTCACAATTTGAAAAATAACTAATAAAAGATTTACAATTCTGGTTATCTTGTAATTGGTAGGATCTAAAAACTCATAAAATGTACTTTTAGGATCATGTATGGTTCATGTGTGGTACACCAAGTGTTATAGGGGTTATGAAGACCTAAAACTCGAAAATCCTGGGAAATTTACCTTAAAATTGACTTATATTCTAGGATTGTTATTCTATTACCCACTCCACTGAGCCAAAATTGGATACCAACCATACTCATTGTTACTTTTTCTGCTAAGGTTTATCTCTGTTCATGTTCAAGAGGCGTAAGTCTCTTGTAGTAATTCTCTTTAACCATTTGCAGCCTTAATCGCTGATTATAGAGCAAAATCACAATATTGTACTAATTTTGTTTGTCAATTACCTAAAAACAACAAATTCCTGGTATTCAAAATCATAACTTTTGAGAGAATAAAGCTTGAGACTTAGTTTCTTTTCTTTCAGATTTTCTAGTTTTCAAAATCAATTAAAATAGCATGATTCTATGTGAATAAATGTTTACCGAATGTCCACCCTTTTGCCCACTGTATAATGTGGCTTTCAATACCCAGCAAGGTATGGAAATCCAGGCCTAAAATGAAAGGAAAAAAACACCCAAATCCCAAGTTATAAGCATTGCTACTAGGATTTGCAAACTACCAACACCACCAATACCGGTAAATTACTGATGTAGATTCTCACTATCAGTTTTTAGATCTATTTTTTTTTTGTAGGCGGCTTTGACAGGACCTTTTGTGGATGCTGATTGCTTTTACACAAATGCTTTTTAGAAATTTCTTGTTGCCTACTTGGCAACATTCAACATATTATTCACTATTATCCTCTCCCTACACGCTTTCAAACAAAACCTCATAAAATAAGTGAAAGCATGGCATGTAGGTGGGGATGTTGCCAGGATTCCCCGATGGAGGAAGGGGACTAGATTTTCCAGCGGTCATCTGGTGGGGGTGGGGAGCCCCCACCAGATGACTGCTGGACATACTCCAAAATTGGAGGAAAAAAATTGTCAACATGTAAATGAGGACAACAAACGAAAATGTTTGTGTGGTGGCTGTTTCAATTTCGGGGAGTTGTCCTGTTGGTTTGGGTATGGAAACCACTTGAGAGGACATATGATACAGCAAAGAGAAGGTACATAGATTAGAAGGTTGTGGCCACAGAAGGAGTGGGTGGCAATATGAAGGCAAGTGAGAGAACAAGACCAAAGTATGAGAGAAGCCAGTAGCAACCTCACACATAGACAGTAAGTAGACAGTGGAAGAAGAGAAAATGAGAAATATTCAGAATTAAGCTCCTCTGCCACCTGCCTGCTGATTGATGTTGAATGTTTGTAAAGAAAAAAACCCAAAGAAGTGCTGAAAATGTCTGTCTGTCTGTGAGTCTCTCTCTACCCATTTTTCAAAGTATGCATTACAGTTCATTTAGTCTAGAACAAAAATTTAGTGTTCATTATATTTTTCTTTTGAAATGAACGGGTTGTTGTTCCATTCAGATGGAACACCTGAAGAAGGCCTAACAATGGATCAGCCGAAGCATCATGTTAACATCACAAACAACAAGGAATTCAATTGTCCGAAAAATTCATTGAGTGTTAATGATCCTTCTCAAAACTAAACACATGAAGATATATCAGGTTGTATCTAGATAATGAAAATAGTTGCCACTGAAATCCAAGATGATTCTATGAGATTCATCAAAAGTTATGCTAATTTTATTCAATTTAATTCCGTTATGTTTAATTTAATTTTGAAATAATATCATTTTAGAACCATGTGAACTTTATCTGTGGTTTTGAAATCCAATTAAATCAAATTGAATTTAAATAAACAAAGACATACCCATTCAACCCATGTTCAGGAGGTTCAAACTTGAAGTAATGAAATGCTGTTCTTGATTTATGATGTCATCAATATCTTCAATCAAAACAGAAATATCATCAGTAATAGTTGTAACAACCAAAATAGAAATCATATCAAATGCTATTATGTCATTTCATTTAATCTCATTCTATAGAGAAATTTGGTAGAAGAAAACTCTGTTTTTTCTCTCTCACTCTCTTTTTCACTCTCTCCATACTCACTTTCATTAACATTTTAAATCTATAAACTCATGCTTGTGAACTCTGATGAAGAATAGATTGGCAAAAAACTATATCTATTTCAAGATAAATTTTTATTCCAAATCAAGCATCACCCTTATATTGAGAACCATAAATCCAAATGACTTCAAATTTGACATTACTATGTCTGGTGCACAGACCTACATATCGATCATGTCTAAACTGTGTACAATGGTCAGCTGCTGAGTTATCTCTGTGTATACAAATGGACATTCCTCAAATTATAGTGAGATTAAAAATTGACCTTGTTATGTTTTTTCAGAACAACAAATGATGTGCTGTGTTTTAGTGTGTAATGCCCTGTTCACCATAGTAAGAAGACTGAGGTAATTCTCAGTGTTCAAGTGAAGCAGTTCATTTGAATTCCTTTGATTTGATAAATGTGTGTTGTATCTCAAGCAGTATAATATTGGGTTAGTGAAATCAAATAGTAACAAAATGTAGTCACTGGATATCATGAAATCAAGCAAAATCAAATATCCTACCCAATTTGGTAGCGCTACATCAAACTAATATAGAAGTGCACAGAAGACTAACAAACAAACTCTAATTATCAATGATGCCAAGTTAACTGAATCATAATTGATTCCAGCCTTAATATTATTTTTAAAAAGAGGGGGGCAATGTTTAGAATAATTATGAACTGCAACAAATAACTGCCAAACAGTTCCAAAGCTTTAAAAAAACAACTAATGAAAGTTATTGCAATCAAACATTTTTGCTGCTGAAACTTGTTTTTCCAATTCTAATTATAAAGTAATTATTGTTATGCAGGATTGAAATTCCTTTATTGTGTGAAATGGCACCATATATCCATAATTTTATCACATTTCATTGACTGCTTGATGTATACATAGTACAAAATAACAACTTTTCTCTGAATGTTTCCGGTTGGTGCAGAAATAATTGCAGTTTTTGTTATTTTAAACTTTGATGCTTATCTTGGAATAAACTATTTCATATTTATGTTCATTGAAAATACCATTTCAAAGCCTGAATTTCACTCATTTATTTAAGCTGAATGTTTTCTTTTCACTATTTATTCTGGGTTATTTGATGCTAGCATATTCAAGCAATTTTGTTGCATGTGACCAAAAGTTGCAGAAACTGCTCACAACATCAACTAAGTATTTGGCCGGGGGACCATCAATGAACACATAGTTGAACATTGGTTCCAAAAATTTTGAAACTGTGAGAAGAGCCTTGAAGCTGAAGAGGGTCATGGATGTCCTTCTGTGATTGATCCAATAGAGGGCCATTATTGAGGCAGACCCATACAAAAACAACTCACGATGTTGCAGAGTAACTGAATGTTAGCATATAAATAGATGTTCAACATTTGCACCAAATTAGAAGAGCAAAAAAACTATGCAAATGGACGTCATAGAAAATGAATGAAAATCAAAAAATTTGCTATTTCAAAGCTCTGCACTATCTATTTCTTGATCACATTGTAATGTGACAAAGAATTGAATCTGTGTGTTCTGCACCTAAATATTTCCTCAAATCAAATCAGCATCAAAAGAAGATTATGGTCACTATTGCTGATTGGAAAGTGAAATCATCCACTACAACTTCTTGAATCCTGGCAAAACCATCACAGCCAAAAAGAATTCCATGGAAATCGACAATATGCACCAGAAACTGCAATGTTTATGTCCAATATTGGTCAATTTGAAAGGACCAATTCCTCTCCATAACAACATCTGACTGTATATCATGTAAATGACCCTGTAGATGATCATCCAACTCACTCATCAGACCTCTTTCTGACAAACCACTTTTCAAGCATTTCAACCTCCTCCTGCAAGGGAAGGTCTTCAACAGCCAAGTAGCAGTTCAGAATACCTTAGAAAAATTCATTGGTTCCAGGACCCTAGAATCCTATGCTTTCCAAATAAATATACTTGTTTCTAGTTGGCAAAAATGTGTAGATTCTAGTTTGAAACATATTTTGCTTTAAAGTTGATGGTGAAAAACTAATAATTTTTGCGCCAACCTAATATCTAATGATATATAGATATACAGTACTGTTTATAAATGTTTGAACAAACTGAAATTTTGCTAATATAGCTTGGTTTTGAGGCTTGAAAACAGGAACTTTATGCTAAAAGAACAAAATTGTATTGCAAGCAGCACAAGACATGCATTTACTAATGTTTAGTTGTTCTGAATACTCAATTTCTTAGAAGTGTTTTTTTGGGAGAATAAAATTGTTAAATGAACTAAACCAGGTATTTTTTCTATCCTGCTAAAATCTTGTTTAGAATTGATCAATAATGTTGAAGAGTTGCCAAATCAATTCGTGAAATGAATAGCTTTCAAGTAAACTAAACCAATATATATTTGCACAGGTACATATATGAACATTACAGTACATATGTGTTATATAGATATAAGATAAGATTTTATTTTATATATGTTTGTAGTATATTGATATACAATAGATATTGGTTTATGTGTATATACTTATAAGCTGTAATTTCTATTTAAGCAATGGCCTGTTTGTATAAAAAGTAATGTATTTTTCAAATGTGGGATATTTTTCTTATGTTCAGACTGAAGTCTGAAATATGGAAAACCTTGCATCATAGCTATATATGATTTCCTTTCAGTTCTTAGATAGTGCATGGCATTGGAAAAAGGTATGCACTTTCTGTGATAATTACCTCTTTAACTGTAGCTGATGATTTTTTGAAAAAACTTTCTTTTTTTTTATTTCAGCATTATAATAGATACAATCGGCAAGCTACTCATATTAATCCACTTGATCCCAAAAAGATGGTTAAAGACATATCAGAAAGACTGACTGCTTTGTTCGAAGAAAGTACAGAAGCACTTAAGGTAAGTTCCTTGTTTATATTCATCCTATTGTATGTAATAGGTAAGAAAGAGCCTTATCATTTTGAGTTGAGTTGTTCATAATTTAGATTCTTGATTATTTTTTGTACTTGAAAAATGAAAGGTAGCCTCTCATAATTTTCTCTGTCTATCAAAAAAAGCGTAATGCTGACTATCTTTTCATATTTTACTGAGTTTAGAATAACAGAATAGAAATCCTATTCACTCTGCTTCATCTATTTTCAGTTTGTTGTATTTTATACTCATGTCTTGCATATCCCGCTCATTGTTTTGTAGTCCTTGTTTGGACGAATAAAGTTTTTGGTAGAATTCTTTGGCACGTTCGACAATCCTGTCTCTATCTGTTGTTAGGTTTCTATTTTCCTCGAGTATGCTAGTTATTTGCCTTATCAACTCAAGGACTTCCCAAAAGTAACCCCATGGGAGGTGAAAGAAGCCATTAAACAGACGAAGAAAGGAACGGCCCCTGGACCAGACAACATCACCATTGACCTACTCCAAAAAGAGGGTAAAATCATCACTAGGAAACTGGCTGTCCTCTTCAACTTGTGTCTAAAACAAAGTAAAGTCCCAGACAATTGGAACACTGCTATCAAAATGCTTTTATACAAAAAGGAAATCCGAAAAGCCTCAACAACTACAGGCTTATAAGCCTACTCAATGGCATATATAAACTTTTCACAAAAATCATCACCAAATGAATCACAAAAACAAGATGAAAACTAACCACAAGAGCAAGCTGGCTCTAGGAGAAGCTACTCGACCATGGACCACCTGCATTCGATAAATCAGCTGGAAAAAAAAGCAGCAGAATATAAACGACCACTCGCTGTCCATTTCTTGACTAGGTGTAGATCCAGTATATGTCGATGTGCTAAAACATATGTACAATCACAGCAGCTCCTTATGACAACTTGGAAGTCACATACAGATAAACAGAATCAGATTTTTAGTATCATATAGATAGATAGATGGATAGAAATCAAATCATTATTATTGGGGAAAGTATGAACATGGACTATTATCTTCTTTTTTTTAAAATTTCACAGGGATATGTTGAGTGCAGGGCCATAAGAACCAGTTGGGCCATGCTAGGAGGGGAGCCCTTCTTAGGCTTCAGGCAAAAGAATTTCTTTGGAATCGAGGAGAAAAAATTCTCCTCTATGTGAAAAATTTCCGCACTCAAAAAAATTCCTACCCAAATTTTTAATTTTTGCTAATATTTTAGTAACATTATCAGTCAGTAAATATGAATGAAAAAATCATATTATAGGCCCCCTTTGAATACAAGAGGAATGGAATCAAAATTAATGAACAAGCTATCATTAAGTGTATAGGCTTCACAAAATTGAATTATCAACCATCGTCATCATAGTCCAAAGTCCAAGTATCCAACTTTGATGTGACACTCCTGCTGCCAGATTTCTGACCCTTGGATCATGTCTATAGGTGTGTACAACACCAGAAAAATGATGTTGGCAAGTTGGATTTGATTGCAAAAATTTGGTAGGAACAATTTCTTTACTTTTGGTGGCTACTGCCAAAATATTCTCAACCTAGAACAAATTCTGCCCCAAATTTTGAACATATTTTTTATTTATGATGTGGCCTTTCCATACAATTTCATTGACATTTACTAGGAACTTCCGGAGATTTTGGGTGAAAATGAACAGACAGGAGCAAATACAGAAATATAGGAATAAAAAACAAACAGAAAAATATCTTTCAATCAGAAAAAAATTCTTGGATCAGACCAAAAATTTAATCATATTTTACTTTTCATGTGCTTTACCCTTCCACGAAATTTCATTAATATCCGTTGAGAATTAGAGGTATTGTATGAAAGACAGGAGCAAATATAGAAAGGTATCTTTTTAAAACCACAAAAATATCTTCCAATCAAAAACAAATTCCTGGATCTCCCCCCCCCCCAACTTGAATCAATTCTTTTTTTTTGTATGGATGACCCTTCCACATAATTTCATTGAAACTTGAAAAGTTTCGCAGATACCCTGTGTATCAATATGAGTGAATACAGAAATATTAAGTTGAAAAAATCTGTAAAATTATTCTATAATGATCAAGGCAAACCATCAGAATTGAAGTTTCGTGAAGTATTCACCTCATTTACTGAAGTGTTTGATCAGTCATCCAGTGCTCATCAAGATATTGGACCCTGGAAAAGTTTCCATCACTAATTCATTAAGGGTGGGAAACTGCCCATCATTCTCTTATTTCTTTTCAGTTTTAATTAATAAATATTTGTTTAGGGTTTTTATTTTTCTCACACTGGCTTTCTCAAATTTTCTTTTTTTTCTCCACTCAATGGACATCTTGGAATTTTATGAGGGAGATACGGTGCTTTAGGCACTCCTGGCCATAGTGGACCTGATAAGAATTCTGAGTATGAAATAAAAAACGAAATTAGCAAGGCAAAACAATTTATAAAACAATTTATTAAAAGCTATAATAATACAATGTATCTATTTACTTTTGTTTCTCTTCCATGAATTTCTCAATTTCAATTTATGGAATTTTGGGGGGTATATAAGGTCCTACATCAAATTCCACAGAGGGAGAAATTGGCTGATTTCTCGGTATTAGATAACATCTTAGAGTTGCTCAACCTTTGCACAGCATATTTTATATTCCTAATGATTTTAGTGACTAGCAAAGGCAAAACATTCTTTTTCAAAATTAAAACTCAACAAAAACTATATTTTTAACAAGGCCACCATTAATTTATCTAAGTTAAGATAATACAATATTTTATTTTGTGTAAATGGTTTTTTTTTACTATGAAGTTTAAAATTGATAAAATCCACATAACTTTAATACTAGTTGTAGGAAAAAAATATATACCGTCTGCAGAATAAATATAATGATAATGAAAGAACAAAAAACAAAAGATTTATTTTTATTGGAACACAAAAATTTACTATACAGTTTTTCTAGGAGGAATCACAAGGAAAGAAAATATTAACTGAAAAAGATTATAATGGATATATATGTATATATATATATATATATATATCTCAGGGTTATCAGTTATAAGGTATATGGGTTGCGCAAAGTGGAGACAGGATTTTGCTTCTGTGTGGTTTGATGTTAGCGCCAATGTCACTGGAGATATGGAAGAAGGAAGGGAGATGTATGAAGAGAATGCACACCAAGTATGAACACGGACATGGAGATGAAATAAATAAGAAGGACACATGTAAGTACCTGGATAGACAAATAAAACGTACATTCAATATTGGAACATTGATGACAAATAACAAAGGAAAATGAAATACGTGTAATGAAAACATTGATATGATCAATCGTGTGAAGAGAGGAGAAGTGATAGCGAAAGGTGAATCAGGGATCTTTGTTGCCATGAAAGTGCAATTAGCAGAGTTGAAGTGGAGGTGTCTGAACTACTTTGGAATCCATAAGGTTTAGTACGTATCCAGAAATGGTTATGGAGATCCCTTGGTTCAGCGTGTATGCCAAACTGCCAAGTTGTGTGTGCAACTTGGGGACCATTCTCTGACGCTGTAGAACACATGACAGACAGACCATGTAAGGCGAGAACACATTGAGTTTAATCCATGGGTGCTTGAAGTAAGGAGAATCAGGAGAGATCATTGTGACTATCAGATAGTGAAAAGCATTGCCATTTCATTCATGAGAGTTAGAGGTGTATACATGTTTTGGAGCACACGGTGAGGACATGGTTGTGTAGCTGTGTGTATGCAAGATGCCTCAACATCGGTGAACTGAAATAGGCAAAGTTAGTACAGAGATTGTTCATGGTGGACAAATGGCTTAGTTCGGATTCACCAGGAGGCCAGCGAAATGATACTGATTTTAGAGAGGAGGAAAGAGAGAGAAAGAGTAGCGGGTAACAAGTGCCGGGGCCAAAAAGGTGTAACCAGCTAGGAGTGCCAGTGCCAATGAGCGACTGACCACATGTGTTCAGGACTTTTATAGGGAGACTTCGTGAGAAGTGACGTTTTTGATATCTAGCTAAAAGAAGGGTTTTGTACCTAATTCTCAACTAAAAGTACAGGGGGCATCACAAAATAAAACTTAAACTATAAATACATCTGATTTTAATTTTCAACCATCCCTGGAAGTTTAATTTTGCATGAAACATACTAAGAAAAAAATTTCAGTAATAACTATAAAAAAAATTATATAATTTACAAGAGAGGATGAAGAATTATTAGAAAATAAACACTTACCATCTTGACTGTTTTTTGCCACATTCAACTATACCTTTCTTCAG
The DNA here is from genome assembly GCA_963457665.1 of Thysanoteuthis rhombus. NCBI lineage: Eukaryota > Metazoa > Mollusca > Cephalopoda > Oegopsida > Thysanoteuthidae > Thysanoteuthis > Thysanoteuthis major. The sequence goes on along the minus strand of OY735198.1, from coordinate 35,369,860 downwards.
AATTCTGCTGAGAAAAATAAGCGTTGTGGGCATTCATGGCAGCCATGAACACATTTCAACCAATTGTTTTATGGGCAAAATCAACTAGAATTTAAAAACAGTTAACCGGAGAGTCTAAATTGATCATAATTTTTTTTTTCGGCTTATTTTTTGTAAGAAAATCATAATACTGTCTGCGTACTGAAAGAGTTACAAAGATTTTTGAGCTTTTTTTTAACACTAAAAAAAATCTATAGAAAAAAACATTCATGTTTATATATATTTCCTTGTCTGGGAAATATATATGATTTTTGTGCTGAAATATGAAGTCAAAATTTTCCAACAACATCAATATTTTACTCTTTTTTTCCCCAATTTTTTGTATTAGTCATGATTAGAGCTTTTTAACAGAACCTGGGATGGGGGTGGGGGGTCAGTAGAGAAAAAATTCAATCATAATTTACCCTTCCAAGGAAATATCTATCATGCTTACAAAAATCATTACTTTCTGTTAATTAATTAGTATACCAAAATAATGCCATAAATCCAGTGGAGGGGGATATTTCAGATCATAACCAGTGAATCACATGAAAAAAAAAAATGCCCCCCACCCCCTTGAGATTTTGAATGGAATATTTTTTTGCAATTTCATAGATAAATACTAAAAATATCTAATTTCAATTGGTAGGCGATTTTTTTATCATTTTTCTCCAAATTTCAGGTGTTCAGGGTGTAGCAGTGATTGTTTATCAATTAGTATCAATTTTGAACATACTTATTCACTGCTAATTTCATACAGTCTTTCTCTGATCACTGCTGAGTCACATGTGACTGATCAGTGATCTGAGGAAGCTTTTGAGCAAAACTGCTTGTAAATAAATGGTTCTCCGAACTGTCATTTTTTTTTTCATCCTTTCGTAATTTTCTTCAATTATTTATCATCACCTTAAGTCATATACTATATCTGGTGTTAGATGGAGTTAGACTATGCATCAAGGGGCAGGTTACATAACTGGATTACAAAAATGTTAGAACTTGGAGTGTGATGACTAGTCGGTATCTGCTCATCATGTCAAATATGTATTTACTGATGAAAGTACCTGAATAGAACAGGTCTGCAGATTTCTTTAAAATTGTTTTTTAAAATATTTAACAATCTTTTTATCCTTTTGATTTTGCCTCAACTCACTGCTGTACAACTTTGTAAAGAAAAATATTTTTTATGAAAAGTATATCTATAGGGGGGACCCAATCAAGGAGTCTACCTTGGGCCCTGATGGGTCAAGTTATGGCACTGGTTGTGTGGTTCCTTAGTTATGCTTTCACATACAGACGTTTAATGAATTGAAGTAGGATAAAAAGTCTTAAGAATGATTGCACTGTATCTGTCAGTAACAAATAAAGTTGATCAAAATCAGTGACAATACCTTCTTTTAAAAAAATTGGCTTACTAAATTTGTCATTAATTTCCTTAACTATTTTATATGCTTAATTTGCATTTTACCAAAAATGAATAACTGAAAATCCTGACTGAGATCTGTAGTTCTATATAGTGAATTTTGTATATCTGCTATTATTTTATGCAGTATCCTTCTCCTTTTGGTTGATGACCTTTCAAGTATAACATGGTGAACAAAGTTTAATTGATCTTAAATCAAAAAGATTTCTCCTTGCTGTTGTTACTTGATACCCTTTAGATTTACCTGTATCCCTCTCTACCCTAGTGGCTTGCATGACCCCTCATATTTATTAAGGATAATAACTGCAGCCTAGTCTTTCATTGTTAAATCACCATGTCTATATGCTTTGATCAATTGTTGTTGTTTTTTTGCAAAATCTGTAATACTCTCAACATAAATCTTTTGATGTGTTGTAATATCATCATTAACCTGTTCTCTATAGCTATTATACTCTGTTTGATAGGGTGGCCAAAACAAATGCTGTTCATTTTTTTCTGCATATATTCCCATGGCTAAAATGAAAATGAATACAAGACAAACAGTGAACTTCTAAACTGCTTTGGTAATTTGAAAACACCCTGAAAATGCAGCTTCATAAAAAAAATTTTTCGAAGAGTAAAATTCGCAAACATCCCGCCATGGTCAGCATTTGCTAACTATGTCATGATAAAAAGCTAACTTTACTCTAATGTATTTTCCAGGGAGGAAACAATAGTTGTAGTCTAATATTTTGCTAATCATTTGGTTTTTATGAATTTTTCTGTCTAAGCTGAAAACATATCCATGATCTTTTCTTACTGTCCAATTGGAGAATGTGTACTGGCAATAATTTTTGCTAAAAAGTTCCATTTTATAATTTTTGAAATTCTCCTATTGAGTTTTATAAAAAGAGGCAAATAAGAAGGAAATGGAGATGGGGAAAGTAAAAAGCTGGATTAAAAATTAGAATTATTTTCTTTATTCTAACTATCTAAAGAAAGATTTTTGCACTTTAACAAGTCGTATGTAGTTAACTCTTCAAATCTCTCTGACATAGCAGCTTATTTGATTAGAGGCTAAATGTTGGAAAGTACTTTTGTAGGTAAATGTGTAGTTCAGGTTAACCTTAGTAAGGTTGTGACTGTTACCAGAGTTTGAGACAAGATTCTGGATGTTTTGTTATCCTAAGTTCTAAAAGGGTTTGTATACTCAATTAAATCTAAATAAAATGACTAATTCTTTATGATCAAAAGTACACATTGGTGAAATGGTAGCTCCCACCACTATTATTTTATGATGAGTCAGTGAGCTTGCTAGAGATTTGGTTAGTAAACCCCTGGTTTTATCTCTTCAATTCAATCAGGTTAGTAGTATTGAGTTTTTACAACTTTGAAGTTATAAAAAAAATTTCCATTTAGTATATGAAGTTAAATTCATATATTAAATGAACATGATCATGTTGATTGCTCTCAGCTACTTAACATGGTATTTCAATATTTCTATCAAATCAGTTGTATTCATGATAAACATGAACCATAACTGAGTGATCAGAATCAGTTGATTCACCAATCTTGCAGTATATGCTAAATATTTTCATGATACTGTGATGCTGTTGATCTCATCATGCCATTTTTACAAATACCTTTGACAGCCAAGATTATAGTTTTTTTTTAATTCAATCAATATGATCTTTAACCTCAATCAGATGTTACTGAAAAAAACTGCATACAAAAATAAAATTGCTAGTTTACTACACAAGATGATTTCTGTAGTAGATGGTGCCGCAATTCATTTTCTTCATTTTTTATCAACTCTCTATTTGTTGGATGATTGTTGTTTACAAATTGTAGAGAATCAACAGAATATATAAAATTTTGAGGAATTCTTAATTTCAAATAATTAAATCCCTAAAAAAAAATTGATCATTGTTTTTTATTTGCAATCTGAACAGAAGAGATATAAATATCGGTAAAAAAGAATAAATTGTGAAATCCACGTTATGAAAATTTCTCACAAAGTGGATCTGGACAGTCTAACATAAATTCAATTTACAAAATATGTTACTCTTTGAGCTTTATTCAAAACTGATGTCCACAATTCTACATTCAAAATATTCTGTTCTCATCTTTTTTGTGTTTTTAAAGTTTTCTCTGAACAATATTTCAACCAGTCTGATTTTTGGTCTTTGAATGAATTTCTTTTTAGTCTGGTAGTCAGTTCTGCTTCATAATACAGTCTGTGGTGTACATTCTTGCTGATTTGCATCAGTTTTCAATGCCATGTTGATTGTACTTTTCTTTTTTATATCAGAGACTGTCACGCTAAGCTTTTTCGTATGCTCCTTTAGAGAGGAGTCAATTTTTTCGCAAGAGAAATATCTCCAGAGTATAGATTCCGGTTTTTCTTGGTTTCCAGTATCTTACTAAGCATATTCCATAGATGGCGGGGTTTTTTTTCCCATGGAATTCAAATTTCTTCAAAATGTTTAAGAAAGAAAAAAGAATCATGCTCCTGACTTTTTAAAATATTCACTGTGTCTATACGATTGAATTTTGCAAAATTTTCTTCTCACCCCTCTCTCTCACACACTTTTTCTTCTGATGAAATTTTTGTATTTCTGTTGTATTATTTTGTGTGTTTTTTTCTTTCAATTTAAAGAGTATTGATTGAATAATTAGTAAGCAGCAGAATATTTCATATTAAATAGTAAACAAGTTTACATCATCTTATTTGTAAATTTTCATCTTTATATTTTTAGGCAATGATTTTTAAATCATTGAAGATTTTTATTCATTGTTTTTTATTTCAATTAGACTCATTTTTACTTTGTAGGTATCAGTAAATGCAGCTGAAGCAGCAGCATACCGTTATCAGTGGAATCCTAAATTAGAGGTAAGACTTGATTTACTTATAGATAGATATGGAATTCAGCCTAATAATATTAAAAATAATGGCGTAAATTGTGAAAAGTCGTAAATCAGTTAATGGCTTCATTGTATATAGTAGATTCTGTTGTGATATGTTTTTGCAACACTTTGGACAATACCATCAAGCCACCATTCAGAATTGAAGATTTAATTTAATCATCTGATTATGTAGGCATATCTATTCTCAAGAGACTGATTAGATGTGTAAGAACCTAATGCAGACTCATAGTGATATTTGTCTTTTATATCACCAAAATAACAAATGAAAAAAAGGTATCAGAAGTTTCAATATGTGACCTCTTCAGGGCACGAGCCGAAGAAAAGCGTATGCAGATCCTGGGATGACTAGTTGACAGAATCCCCATCTTGTCCTTGCAGCTCAAGTTTAAAGGAAATTAGAGCACGATGCACTTGGCATTAACTTGACAGCAGCTCCACTTCCTGTTTTTTTCCCCTCCCAAGGCTAGAGAGCTCAGTTTGCCTTGCTATTTTACCTGTAACTGGATTGAAAAGGAATGGATTCATGTCTTCCCAAGGGCATTTGTGCGAAGTGAATGTAAACTGCCTCAACTGGAGTTGAACTTGGTTCATCAATTCAATTGTTCCCACTGTTAAAGGCTAAGCCACTCATATCTCTAGTAAAGTTGAAAAAATGTCATATCAGTAGATATAATGCATATGAAAATGGCTATTGCCATTACCATCATTGTATTTTCTTTATTCATGATAACTCTGACCAGATTTTTTTTTTCATTAGAGTTTTCATCTTATATTTAAGTATAATTTTTTACCATAGAAATTTTTCAAGGCATGAGTAAATGTCCATAATTTTCTACTGCTTTATAAGTGGTTCAAGTAGACCTTCATAATTCATGCAGAAATGAAGAGAAAACCAAGAGTGCTGGGGTAGGGTGTGGTTTGTCCGACAAGAATATAGAAATGAATGTAGAAAAATTTTAAACTGTGACGTTTACCTCACCTGAAGGTTACATTTTGACAAAACTTTGATACATATGTGGTGAGTGTGTGGAGGAGGAGTTTGACAATGCATTAATGATCGTTTTAGCAACAGATGAAATGGAAAGAATTGATGGTTACAGACATAATGCAAAGATACTATGGTGAAACTGATGTATTACGATTTGTGAGAGGGAACTGGAATATATATGTTTTTCAATCTTGTCTGTCAACATGCATTGTTATAATCACTTTACCTGATAACTGATAGAATCGCTATATTTCAGCATTTCCTGAGGGTGGAATGAGAAAGATCACTGATGTTGAATATTATTTTACTCACAGATTTCACTGATATCCATGCTGGTTAGGTTTTGAGCATTATCAGTTATAATAATTGAACCTATGAAAGTCTGGTTAAGACAGTGATAACCTTGGAAAGTGTAGATCAAATAATTTGGATTTCTTGTCATCAGGTGCAACCATTAAGGATACCTAAGATACTGTAGCCTGATGAGAAAGATCCACAAATATCATTATGTACCTTTCCCAATGGTTGTCCTATTGCTTTTTATTTTATCAGCCTTGGTACACCTGATACCAAGACACTTATGCATGGCACACATAATCTTATAAGCTTTTCTATGTTTTTGCCCATGTTTAGCCACTATACTTTTTCACGCAATAAAGCCTTTGTTTTTGGGATACTGTAATGAGTCTCATGAGCAAGTTCAAGTGTTTGCTGTTGCTGGAATTTTGGGATGACAGGACGAATACCATTCAGGAGCAGGTCTGATTTTTATGTAAGTTCATTCTTAACTCTTGCATGAGGCGGAATCATATCATCCTTAGGCCAAGAATGGTTTTTAATGAATTTCACAACCTTCTGAATAATGGCAGTTAGAGAATATTGAAGAATTTCTGTCAAGAATATAGCTTTTTGGATAGTATGATTTGAGATGAACTTCAGTGCAATCTCCGTTTCTAGAATCTTGTTCATCAATTTGTAATGGTTTAACAGACAATACTTCAGCTTTGTTTAAATGTCCAGCAGTATACTCAATTGTAAATGAATAGCTTTGCAATTGCAGTACCCATTGTAAGATATGTGGTGATGGTCTGTCTGAATGATGGTACAGAATTTTCAAAAGTTGATGGTTTGATAAGATTTTGAAATTTCAGCAATACAAATATTAGTGGAACCTTTCACAGCTCCAAATGATAGCTAATGCTTCTTTCTCTATTTGACAATAATAACCTTGTTGTGTGAGATTTCTACCAGCATTTGCTACTGGTCAGTAACTATCATCAATTTACTTTTGAGCAAAAATAGCACCAAGTCCTATTTTCCCAGTATCCACAATAAGAATTGCTTTCACAGTTGAGTTAAAGTAAGTAATTATAGTGCCACCAGTGACAATATTTTTGAGTTTGGTAAATGTCTGTCTTTCACTGTCACCCTGTCTCCATGGAATGTCTTTTCATAACAGCTGGCACAAAGCTTCAGTTTCAGAAGATAAGTTACGAATAAGCCTTGCTAGATACTCCACTAGCCCAAGAAAGCTACTAATTTCCTTAATTGAGGTAGATTCCTGAAATTCTCTGATTGCCTGAACCTTGTCCTCAGTGGGTTGAATACCATTAGTGGAAATAGTTTGATTGACAAACACCAAACTCGCACTTCTTAAGTTTTGCTGTAAGGCTGTTTTCTTGTAGAATTTTCAAGCAAACTTCCAGATTTTGGTCATGATCGTCTTGGTCTATACCATCAACAAAAGTGTTATCTACAATACATTGACTTTAGACATATATCTGAACAATATGGGTAATGAATGTTGTGATCAGGTGAGAGGCTTCATCTAATTCAATTTGGTAATAACCACATTTCAAATCTATCTTGCTAAATATTGTGTAACCATTGTATCTTCAAGAAGATCATCAAGAGTTGGTAATGACTGATTTATTGCAGTGATAGCTTTGTTCATATCATCACTGAAAATGAAATTTTCCACGTATACTAAGGAGATGCATGGGTTTGTCTCTGGCAAGTTAGTTCTTGAAAATTCCTTATGGAATAGTCAATTATGATAGTTTGGAGTCTACATTCATGTTCACACTGATACAGTCCTGTAAAATTTTCAGCAAAATACAGTAAAAAAAATGTATGAATTGACATGAAATATCATTTGAAAAAAAATTTCGTCTGCTATTAAACAGTGTATCTTAGAGTTTTGTATTTGTTGAGCATGGAAAATTACAGCAAAAAGTGTCTAGGTTAGTATCTAGTAATTTACAAGGAACTTTTCAATATCTATGTGTTTCAGTCAACAGTCTATGGATGGATTGCAGATTTTTTGAAGATGTATAAAAGCTGTTACATTCCTATGAAAATATGTCTTCAATAATGAACAAGAACTAATGATGCGTCCGCATGCTACTGATAGGATAACTGCACATAGTGGGAAGGCACTGAAAGGAAAACTGCAGATAACGGGCGGGGGGGGGGGGCTCTGGAAAGTAAGCCAAGGATTAGGAAGGACCACTGGAAGGGGAAATGTGGATAAGGGAAGCCACTTGAAGGGAAACTATGAATTATATCTAAAAAAAGGTTTTGATGTATATTCCTGTGCTTGTAAATGCTAATTATGTAATTTTTTGTGCAATTCTCCATTGTTCTTCCATTCAGTTACCGTTTGCTAACTTGGGACCAACAAAGCAAGTTATAGAGATGCGTAAATACTTCTAATAAATACCAAAAATTCTACTGAAATTTGATCATTACCTAAATTTTTGGAGAAATTTAAAATCTGAGTTTGTTTTCTCCTATAACTAACAAATGCAAATTATGACATTATGTTCAATTTTATATTGTTTAACCAAAACAATTTTCTATAGATTTTTCAACAATCTCTCTCCTTAGTAATGATACAAAGATTATTATGCTGAAATTAATATCTCATAAGTTTTGAGCGTTTTTATTAAAATATGTTACCTTGTTGTCAATGGTCCATGACCTACGTTTCAGCAATGCTAGAATGGACTGTCCATGTGCTAATGGACAAAAAATCCAGAATGATATACAGCAGATTTAGAATCAGTGCCGTTGAATTATATCATATCAACTGTAATAAAAATTTACTCTGAAATGCTTTGTATTTTTTTTGTTTAATTGTTATTTTCATAACTATGTCATAAATTGGCCTCCAAATAGTTAAAATACCATTGTTCAAGTTTTTGACTGTAATTTTTCTTGCTCAACAGGTACATAACTACAGCACCTCTACACTGTTGGAAAGTAAATGGAATGTTCTATACAATAATATATGTGTATATCTCCACCAAGAATTAAATCCATAATCTATATACAATTGACTTTGAAATATACATATACTTGAATTTCCCTGAAAAAAAGTCAAACGCCTAGCTTTATGTCTCTTGTTGTAAATTTATTTCTATCATTCAGAACATATTCAGGATACTAAATCTGTTGAATTTTTTTTTGTTGCAGTTGGTAGGAATTTGACACTCATTTTTGCATAAAATACCAGAAACTACTTACATTTAAATTATCTGTAGACTATATTCAAAAGTTATTTCTACTTTAGTAAAGACATTTTGAATTCACTTCCAAAAGCTTACGGCAGAGGATTTTCAAACACATTTCTATGACAAACATGATACTTTGATTTTTTTTAGCTATATCATGTCTGGTCTAATGACACTTGTAGACCATGTAGTAAGAATTGATCTTTTTTCCAATGGTCTGCATACTAACTGAAAGGTCTTGTTTCATCAGGAATTTATGATTACCTCATCTGTTTTACATCCTGTAGATAAGTTCTACTATGTGTTTTCAGAACTTGAATCTGCTTTCATGTTTTTATTGGTATGATTGTTCCTGTCTCTGAATTTAAAGTCTGTGCATGTGTATCTGCATAGGCTTCAATTTTAAAAGTTTTTCATGATAAAGATAAGTAAGATAAAATCATTTTATATTAGCTTCCATTATTTTTTATCAATTTTCAAACTTTCTCTGTTGTACATTTTCCACATTTTAATGCCTTGTTTAAGAATGATAATATTCCAAGTTCCAAGTTTTTCTATGGCTCTAGTTATGAATGTGTTTTGAATTAATCTATATTGATATTTGCACTGAAATAGTTTCAAAACTATTTTTATGTCAAAATAACTTATTTGAGCATTAATAATAGGAATGATGTTCTTGGTTTTGTTTTTGAATAGTTGCTCTTGGAGCACATCAACCTCACCCATAGCAAGTCATATGGTTAGGTCTCTTGTTATCGATAGCCCAACAGGAACGGCCAGTATATTTTTGATCTTGCAAACCATGGGGAGTGTTTGGCCATTCCCCATCATGCTGGCCTATGAAGTGTTGGCAGGGGATCTGGGTAGTCGGTACCACTTGGTGGTGCCCATCATCATTCCAAATATTATGTATATTTGCACTGGATTACATGGTTTTATTTTGTGAAAGTCTTTGTCGGACCCCCCCCCCCATGTTATGGTTTTTGTCTTTGAGTTATAATTTGATATTCCTCCTTTTCAAGGGGCCTAATGACGTCATAGCCACAGATATGGTGGCAATGAAAGCATAGGGCCTATGAGTGAAAATTAAATCAAATTATTTGATTTTTGCTAAGTTATAAGTTGTATTATGATTGTTTCAAGAAGTCTTAATAATGTTAGAAACATCCAAATAAATAACACTGAAAATTCAACTCATTCACTGAACAAACTATAGAAATTATTTTTTTGGTATTGCAAACTCTTTATCTTGTATAATGAGTGTGCTATTTTTTTTTCCACAAACAGTGTCGTTGATTAAATCATACAAATAGATTAAAGAGAGATATTCTGAACTCTCTAGTTTCTTATTATGTCTAAATATGGATGGTATATGCTGTTATATCATTTTTGTCCAGAATAAGTTTCTAAATTTCACCTGACTGAAGTCTTTGTCTGACTGGTAACCTTGTCAATAAAACTATAACTCACTTCTACCTCCAATTTCCGTTACTACTGAGTCTGCTTCCATATATACCTTCACCTCTTCAGTATCTTTAAATTTATGGGAGAGCTGCTTGCCTTTACCCTTCCAAACCTTTTTATTTTAAATAGTATGATTGATTTTATTCATAGTCAATGTTTATTCATAACTTCCTGACTTGAGTGGCTTAATGAAAAAAATTAAACAAATTTTCAAACGAGAAATGAGACAAAATGATGAAGGGACTGGGCAAAAACAAAAGTCAAAATTTGATGTCATTTTCTTGCACATAAAATCCAGAAAGATGCACAAAGAGGCATTAAAATAGAAACTAGTCTTCATTGGTTTTCTACTATCAAGGCCAAATTAAAAATTATTGAACCGCTTATTGAGAAGGGTATTGAAAATTTGACATCCTTCATGTGCATATCTGAATCACCTGGTTGCATGTATTTCAATCTTTTCATTACAGCTTGTATTATGTACTAGATAATTTAGAACATGTATTAATTTTTTTTTCTTATTGAAACCTGATTAACAATAGATCAGATGGTGATGATAACACAACATGTTGAATTAGAAACATAACCAAAGCTGCAGCTTTGCTAGTTTTCAAACTGGTGTTATAGGGCCTGAAAATTTAAACATTTACCTCTTATAATGTCTGAGAAAAAAAAATTTGTTTTTTGAAAATTCCTCCACTTAATAGGCTTTTTAAGGGAGGGAGCTGATGTTCTATTTAAAATGTTGGTTTGTCCTAAATTGATCCTTTTGTTTGTGTCTAGCAGCATTCGCACTTGTTTTTTGAAAATTCAGACTCTTTAGTGATCACTGCCCACCAAAAAGCAAGAGAGGTTACAGCATGCTGCCAAAAGACATTGCTCACTTGACCGATTCTATTGAGTGACAAACTGTTTAATTTTTCATTTAAAAATAAGGGTGAGAGGATTATTATGTAGAACATGCAGAATGTCTTACGGTTTGGGGGATGGTATTAGAAAAACTAAAAATATTGGCAAAATCAGTTGTAAGCCAGTTTCTTAATCATATTTTGAAGATATTTTCCATGAAGGAACTAAGAATTTGTTGGAAAAATATGATATGAAAGCTTTTTAGGTATTTTGTGTAAATGGACACAATATTACTTAGTATTATTTATTGAGCTTATGATAATAGAATATCAGTGATTTCATTATCTTATTATGATTTACCTGATGTCCATCCGTCATCTATATATGATACCCTACTACAAAATCTACTTAACATAACAGCATTAAGTTTTCAGTGGGTACTCTGGGAGCCTAGGCAGGTTTTTAACAAGTTAGTTTTTGAAAATCAAACCACCAAATATGTTTTTTGGGAGGAGTTTGATTTTCAATGCCAGTTCTAGTTCTGTATTCAACCAGGGTGCTATTGGAAAGTGTGTGTATGGAGAATTTTTCTTCAGCAGTGCATCGAAGGTGTCTTAGTGAGAATTTTTGACTTGGGTAGACCTCTGCCACCCAGTACATTTTCCAGCTATAATGTCATCAAATATAGCAGCCACTCAATCACATACTTGTCATATCTTTGTTAATACAGGCTCAATTCGAATGAAACTTCCACCATTTTTACAAATTCAACCTCTACGAAGATTTATGTTGATAAGAAAGTGAAAAATTTTGTTTGAAAATACTTAAAATCACTAATTTCCTGGTATTCATGATCAATGCTTATATAATGGCTGCTTAATCACAAAACCTGTTATATCTCTGTTAATAGTGACTGACTTGCATGGAAATTGAGACAATATGTTATAGATATTGTATTCTCTAGCATAAAAGACACATGATCATATAAGATGCCCCTCATTTTTTGAAGGCATAGTCTTGAAAACCCCTCCAATTTCCCTGATCTTCATGGCCCTCCATACTATCTGATTATTTTGAAGCACTTATCTATTCAAATCTATATCAACCCGGCAGTGGCTGGCTTTCTACATTATTTGGATAGTGCACTAATGTTAGTTAACAACTGGTAAAGCTTCCCTGCTTTTTAACTTAGAAAAGAGCATATCCTAAATGCCGTAAAATAGGGTAATAATTATAATGTTAATACAAATGCTATAATAATTGTTTTGATTTTTATTTACAAGTTTTATCACTTTCAATACAACAAAGAGATTTATTGATCTTTCATTATGAATTAGATTATATAAAAATGAATATTTACAAATAGTTTGAAAGTGTCTAGATTTCATCAAAAAGGATTTTTGCAAGTTGCATCCGATCCCTTTACACTTTTACACCGGCAAAAAGAGCAACAAGCAACCTCATTTTCCCTACTTGTACATGAAGATTTGGCACATTTTAGATAGTTACATGACCGTATAAAGTCATTGGGATACTTTTTAAAGTGGTTTCCAGTACCAAAACATTTCTTTTACTTCAAATCCAAATTCACAATGGTCCAAGTGAACTATATTATCATCTATACAGTCATGTTGAAGATTTGTATAGAAGTGTGACCTCAATAATGTCCTTTGGCACTTCTACTTGTGGATGACAAACCTTCCATGTCTATGTTCTTTCCATGGTGGTACAGTCACAATCAGAGTTTGCCTAAAGATTTTCCAAATATACTCTTGATGCAATATTAAGAGTTGCTTTCTTGGTAAGGAACTCATCTGTATAATCGGCTCCAAATAGTGTGTGTATAGCTGGAAGCTAAGAGCATAATTCCTAGCCTATTTTTTGATAAATTTCATCAATTGGCAAAGGCTGTATAAAATCACTCACTCCGGTGCACAACCACATTTCTTGTATACCATGTTAATGAAGAGTGACCTAATGGAACAAAGTTAACACCATTATGTCAGTGTCAGCACTAACATAAACCATTCTTGTAAACCTTTGTTGGGATGCATGTTCAGAATGAATCATCATTCTAAAGTCAGCTTCCTCAACTGGCAAACAATTCATCTTCAGATGGTTCACTTGGATACCATTTTGCACAGATGTACAGTTCGATGAACTCTCTTCTTCTTCATCATCAGAAAAGGTGCTAAATATGTAGTTGAGTCAAAGAAGCTATTAATGTATTTGTGAAGAACTCTGGTAAGATAAGTTTGTTCCTTGATGATCCTCAGAAACTTGGTAAGTTGGACAGGTAATGGAACCCCTTGAGTGATGTGAGTGATGTCTATAACAATCCCCTTAGAGTAATCTTTCAGGCTATTTCAGAGATAGTTTGTGATAACTGTCAAAAACAATCTATTCTTCCACATTTCTTTGTTATGTGCTGAACATATGAAAAGAAAGTGGATACTACTCCACTGAAAGTTTTCTGTTCATTTGTTATAATTTTTCTAGATGAATTCATGACATCCACAATGCAGCAAGTCTTTTTGTCACACTGAAACAGTTTATCATGGATGGTACTGCAATTAGAAGCTTCTAGTTATTCTAGTAGTGCACTCTTTCATGGTTTTGTCATTAACCTTTGTTCATCAAATAATGAACTGAAATTGGATAGATCATACTGTCATATTCCTGAGCTTGAGCCATTTGTATCATGAGGTGACCCGCTGGACTTTTTTTTTATATATTTCCCTTTCATTGGTATTTATGGCTATCAAATGCTGATAACATGACTTTCTGGATTGTACTTGAGATCTTAGTCTTTATTTTTATTTCTTGATTTGCTCAGTGTAAAATACAAACTATCACAAGTTTGAAATGCATTCAAAATCTTTTGCTTCATGTCTTGTGAAACTAATGCTTTTGTAATTATATTGTGTTATAGATTAGGCATCAAATTAAATGGGTTACCTTCTTGTAATATACATTCAAACATTGAGATTACCTCTTCTTAGCTGTCGGTTTGTGTCTTAGAAGATTTGTGGTAAATGTTGAAATCTTTGACATAAATGGAGTTTATAACTTCTTGAAATGAATTTGATATCATTAGACACTCATGATGTCTAATCTCTCCTTCAGCTACTAACTGTATTTGGTACACCCTATGATGCCTAATGAGCTCTTATGAGATATATTGATGGTTTGTTTTAATGCCATATCTGCTGCAACAGCTGTAAATTTATGATGAGACCGTTTCAGAACACCCTTCCTCTTCATAAACATTTTATGTACCTCTGGGACTGTCTACAGCAGTCTCCTTTTGTCTTCTACCTATAAAAAAGACCATCACTTGTAGTTTATATAGTCAAAAATGGCAAAAACTGGCTGAAGTTTCTGTCCTGTATTCATATGTATATGGCAGAAACCTTATCTATCAGAGTGGATCAAATTTCTCAAAAGCTGAAGCAGTCATACAAAATTATCTCAGTTCTAAAAATTATTCTGATGTCTATCCCCACCCCCAAACAAAATACTTAGCTGGATTTGATGTAGCATTTCAAACTGATGCGTATGACTTGGTGGTGAGCTCTTTCAGAAATGACTTCACCTACAACCTGATGATGGCTTTCCCAACACAAGCATACATTTTATTCCTCTCATATAGTTCTTCCCTTGTGAAATAGACTCCACCACATTTACTCCAAATATTGGATATTCAATAAATACATTTGAAACTCAATTTCCACAAATATATTTACCTGAACAATGAAGCAAAATTTTAGGCATGTGAAATGCTCCCAGAACAAGTACAATATTTTCTAATTTTTGTTTATTGATCATATGCAATAGTATGTACACTTTCATCGTTTGCTACTGGTTAATAGTTTTGATGTTACTGGTGTAGGACACTATTAAAATTCAATAGAGCTGTGTAAACAGTTGCATGCTAAGTTACTGGATAGGGGATCACTAGTAAAAATCCAACTTGATTCAGCTGTTAATCCTCCTTTGAGGTGAGTGCATTCAAAGGACAATAGTACAGGCTATTCAAGCTTTTCTTCTGAATGGTAAATCTCAGAACTGAGTAGAATGGCATGTGCAATTCTTGAAAGCTACCATAACATGTCTGCATTTTTATATTGCTTCTTCTTATTTTCATTCATTGTAAATGAATTTTGAGACAATTTCATAATTGCTTGGGAGATCAGGACATTTAGCCAGTTTGGCATGGAAGATCTTGAATGGTTTTGTATGACACTAGTCTCTGATAAGCATGGTTTGACAGATATTTTTTATACTAGAAGAAAAACGTCTTTATTTAAGAAAAAAGAACACACAAAATCTAAACATTGATTATAAATACCTGAAAATTTGTGATTTTGAGTATTTTCAAAGATTTTGCATTTCGTATTATCTTCGTGGGAGTCAAATTAGTAGATATAGTGGAAGTTTCATGCTAATTGGGCTAGTATTGACAGAGATATGATAAGTTTCGAGATTGAGCGGCTGCAATATTTGATGATATAGCTGGAAAATGCATTGGGTGGCAGATTTATACCTAAGTCAAAAATACTTACGAATGCACCTATGCATTTCTGGAAAAAATATTGTCCATATTCAAATTTTCCTACTGAAACTTCGCTAGATACAGGACTATTCATGCTTTTCTAGGGAATTACTTTTTCGCTAAATCAACTTGTCTATTGCCTTCCTGTTGACAATCTCAGAGTGAGTTGAGACTATGATTGTTAGAAAAGGGCTTAGAGTAAAAGAAAGATACCTCACTAACAGCGGATGGACTAAGAGAAAAAGTAGCTATGTTTTTTGTTTGTTCTTCATGATGATAAGACTTTTACATACATGGCTTTAGCATGCTACTCACATACACACATACACATGTTTTTATATTTTTTTTACATACATGGTTTATTTTGCTTAGACAAGTTTTTGAATAATATGGTTAGCTGTGAAAGGCTACTTCGATTCAATTTTAGCAATATGGCTACCTCTATTTAACTTCCCATTATCAATTTGATACTTCTTTGACTTGAAGTAGAATTATACTTTTTCGGTACAAGACTATCGTTATCTTTAACGCATTCATATATTTTCTATACTTTTTTTTCTCTTACATTTTCAGAGATCTCAAAAAAATCTATAAGTCACAAATATCATTTTTTTAGAATAAATTAGATTAAACACTCTCTGGTTTCTATCTATCTGTCTAGTGTGTACAATGAGTTTAAAATACATCCTCCTAATAAGTGTGATTTGCTTTAATTATCTTAATGTAGTAAATGTTTTATACCCTCTAGATGATGCTTTATATTCAATGTAATAAAGACTTTATTTGACTATTAAAGTTCAACCATGTTCACTATTGTTTGCATTTGGAAGATCAACTTTTAGCTCTCAAGGTTGCATTCATTTAACAAATTTAACTGATTTGGTCTCAGCATTTTTCTGGCAAATTGGATTTAATCTCGATAAATAAAGTCTACTATTCTCATTTCCTGTCATTTCCTTTTATGCAGAAAGTGATCAGGATACTTCTTACCATCTTTTAATGAATGTATAAAAAAGGCTGTAGTGTTTAAAAATGATTTCCTTTCGGCTTTTAACTGTTTAAAATGTATTTGTCTGTGTTATTTCCGCTCAGCTCAAATTCTGTCTAGCATTTTATAGAAAGCAGGATGACAACAAATTCCTATCTTTTGGCAAATCATCAATTTTTTTCCCAAAAGAATAAAAGAATTCTTCTTTGCCAAAGGTTGAAATTCTTTGTTTTGGATTTTTCTATTTCCTGTATTTTCAAGCTTTTGTTCAGAGTTCCACCAACATTACCAAACATTTACTGTAAAGATGAGAGTTTTTTTTACTTCATTTATGATATATAAATACATTGAAAACTGTCAAAATAAATGAAACTCAGAAGTTTGATATTCAGAAATATTAAAAGAAATAAATTAAATACATGTGTATTTTGAGAGAATGAAAATTGAATGTGGATATTTGAACTTTAGTATCACAAAGATATGATGATTATAAATTGGCATGTAAACTCAAATGATTGAAATTTTGATTTCAATGTTTACACTTGGGAAAAAAATTCAAATCTAAAGGTAAAAAACTTGAAAATGAAATTTATTTTGATTTTATTTCAAGTATTATGTATTTTACATTTTATTACTTATTATACATATATGATAACTCCTGTCAAGATTATCAATTACTGTTCTAACTTTTTATAGTTGTTGCTGTTTGGCTGGTAGTTATGGGAGAGTGGTTCGCTAAGAGCTCATTCAGCCACTCTCTTCAACAATCATAGCATGCCAGCAATAAGACATTTTTTGTCCAGGTATCTAGTGATGAGACGGAGCTCAGGAATATGGATTTATACCTTTCCCAAGTGCATTAATGTTAAATGAAGACAAGCAGCCTCAGCTGAAATTATAACTCAGCAAACTAATTCCAGTTTCTGTGTTGATAATCATTATGCTCTCACACACCTTCTACCTTATATAAAAGTATTGTAATGCAATTCAAAATTTTCAATGAAGAATATATCAATTGAAACTGTATTTACTTTTCTGCTTTGAAATATTGACTATTTCAATTTAATATAATTTTCTATCAGCTGTTTGCTACTTGATTAAATTTGTTTTTGAATTAATATTGCAGTGTTTATCATTTCTCAAAATTCAGTTGGCTGGTAGAAATATTTTAATCTTATATATAAAGATATACATATATATGTGCACATTTATACATTTTAAAAAGTGCGTACACACACACACATACACACTTATTTTACAGTTTTCGCACTTTCAGGCTTTGAATTTACTACAACATAGTGGTTTGAGTAGAACAGCTACTCTTCACATCCTCATCACTAAAGATGGTCACTTTTGAAAGGAGTAGATAAGGAAAAAATGCATATATAACACCCCATGTAAATGAGGAAAAGAGTATAATGAAGAAATCGGCCAACCCCTGAAAGTCTTGATGAATATAGAATAGCCATTTCCAAAATAAGATAGAAAAGTCTATGGCAGATTATTTCTGGAGGGAAAAAGACTCACTCTACCCCTTCTGAGATAAGATTTATGAAAATAGATAAAGAGCATGTTGGAGGATGCATTAACCTTGTGGGTAAATGTATTTGTCAAGTCAATATGGGATTTGGAGGGGATTTCTTTGCTTAGCACGGAAAAGATTGGAGAGCCAACTTGCATATAAAAAATGGCATTGCCTGTGACACAGATAGCTCTATGGTTTGGCTAAATGGGTTGTTCCAATCAGGGTACTATTATTTTTCTGTTAGGTATCATTTCCTCGTTTGTTCTATCAAAGGAAAAAAAATTTTTCTTAGATCTTACTTAGAGAGTTCTATTTACAATGTAAATTATAATGTAAAAATTGGCATTGACTTGCAGCCATTTTTTTGTTTACAAAAAATTAATGGGAGATAACATATGTTTTGGATCGATTGCAAACAGTGGCTAAATTTAATCTAATTTAATTCAGCCAAAAACATTTTTAGTTTATTTAAAATTTTTCAGTTTCTCCTTTTTTTGTTGAAGATTTTTTTTTCAATTTGTCACTTTGCACATGGGTGCATAACTGTTCAGCTGCATTCGTACTTGGTTTTTAAATGCCTTTTAACCTTAAATATTGAAGTGCAAAATAGTTGGTGTATGTCATGAGTGAAAAAATTCTCAACAAGTAAAAAGACTTCTCTAGACTTCATAGGTTGATAAGATTCCCCAAATACATGGTGTACAAAACTGTCAAAGCCTGGAAAAATGTAAAACTTTACAAGTTTAGTCAAACAAATCAAATGCACCAGAGCAGAGGTTCCCAACCTGAGGTAAATTTCGCCAACCTTTGCTAATTCTGTATTTGTGAAAAATTTAAAAACTAGAATCAAAAAAATAAGTGAAAATAAATGAATGAAATAACATTGTTATGTGCTATCATTATCATTGTTTGAACTTGAAATGATAATGTTCAAAATAGTATTTTTAAATTTCTCTCTTGTTAGTTGCTCTATTATGTTAGAGGTGTAAACTCAAATTACTGAACTAAACAGGATGGGGGTAAATTTGATTTAAGAAAATTGCCAGGTGTAAATTGCAAAAAAAAAAAAGCGAAACACAATGGAAAAATTGTTGCATTTTAAATCTTTATCAGGAAACAAAAAATTAAGATGATTCATTCAGAATTCAGTCAACAGAGACTTCGACTTTTGATATTTTGGGGAGTTGGAAGGGGAAGAATACCTTCATGGCAAGACTGCACTCCCCTCACAGTGCATTTGTTTTGTATGTTTTTCTTAAAAAGATGCATTTTTTTTCTTTTTGTTCTTTTTCTTCAAGTGGCTATGGAGGCAAAGTAAAGAGGAATAGAAGGAGGACATAGGGATAACTTAGTGTTGCCAAATTAGCCTTTTCGTGGGGCCAATTCTTTTCCAAATTTAGCCAATAAAAATTTTTTTTTTATTTTTCTAAAATATGTTTCTATTTTGATTTTTCCTTTTTTTTTTTTCTCCTATCTTTCCCTTCCTTCCCTTTTCAAAATCCCGTTCTGATAGATTTAAGAAAGACTTTTGCAAGAGGAAAGTTTATGAGAAATATTTTTGGATTATTAGTTACTCAGTTTTATGATAACAATTTTATACTTATTTTTTAAAATATTTGTTTTACAGATAAGAAATGTCACATATTATGATGCTACATCTCTATCTGATGATGATCTTGTTTTGGAGCACAAACCTCGCTTTCAACAGCCAGTAAACTTATCAACTTCAAGTGTCCATATTCCTGTCGAAATATATAAAGGGGGTAAGTATTGAGTGCTTAGTATTTGCATTGCTAGTCTAAGAAGTGAAGAGTTTTGTACTGATTGCATGATGAATTGTTACTAAGATGCATTGTCAGCATTCAACTTTTTTTTTTTTTACTATTTCTCTTATTCTATCATTTATTTGTCATTCAATGTTGTCATTACTTTCTGTTGCTTCCTACTGGATGGCCATTATTTGAAAAAGTACAGTCTATTTTAGTATCATTAATATTGTATGTTATTAAAAAGCAAACGGTTGGGAAACTATTCAGTATTTCAGGATAATCATCTTTGCTTAGTATTGGAAGTTTTCCCATTTACTAAATCAAATGCAAATCTTATATTGATTGATAATGAACATATCTAACTACTAATACAGTTTTATAACAATTATATAAAGTGCATTGATAATTTTGTGTGGAGAATATATCAAGTTTTTTTAATCATAGTTAATTTTCCTTATATCATTAGATTTGCTTCATGACTGCTAAAACAATGGACAGAAAATATTATCCTATTGGATTAATTTTCTGATTTTATGAACTCCCGGATTACCATATATACTCTTGTAAAAGTTGAATTTCTCAGACTGTTTTTGTCATTAAATTTATGGTGTCAACTATTACATATACAACTTTTGAGATGAAATTCACATTTCAATCCAAAAATGGTATTATTAATCAGGATCCAAAATGGCCTCTCAATGAATAAACATTAAAAACAATGAATTACAGTTATAATACTGATATTTCTATGAATCAAAACACACGTCCTATTTATAAAACATATAAGTAAGGCACATATTTATCTATCCAGTCTTACAGAATGACAACTCGTTCCAGAATACAAGAAAAAACAGAAGTAAACCTACTTTTTTCATGGCCAGTGTTTTTTACCGATACTGATTTTTCTCTTTTTTAGTTCACTGTTCAAATCTCTGGCATGTCAAGAGTAGTAGGCATAATGTATGTTTCCCATGCACAATAACTTGTTGGCTCCCTTCTGCCTATTTTGGATCACAAACTGGTGGAACAGTAATATCTTATCATCTAAATCAGCTGGCAGCCTTTGCGCAATCTTAGTTTTCTAAGCCATACCGGCTTATGAACCTTGTGCACCTCCAAACACTTGCCTTAAAACCCTAAATTCTATCCTCCTTCAACTCCTTCCTGAAAAACCCATTCAGAGATATAGTAATTATAGTGAACTACTGATAAATACATATCAGCTCATATAAGGAATGATGTTGTGATACACAGACCAAGTAATAATTTTAATGACTGTTCGCACGACCAGTCAATATCAGATGTGACTTCCAGTATTTATAGAAGCAACAGGGGACCTATTTATGATTTTGCAGTAAAGTATTTAATGGGACGTGTATTTTGATACATACATCAGAACATAATAGGGTAGAAATATCAATTTCCTCATCATAACATTTGCATTGAGGATAATACCTTGAATCACAAATGTTGATCTGTTGTCCGCGAATAACTAGAGTTGACTTTTACATGAGATAAATGAAAAAATCCAATGAAATTGACTTTTATGCAAGTATATACTATATATATACATACACATATACACACACTCATTTATATATATACATATATATATATACATATATATGCATACATATATACATATATATGTATACATACGTATATACATACATATATACATATATATGTATACATACATATATACATATATATATGTATATATGTATACATACATATATACATATATATATGTATACATACATATATATGTATATTAGGATATAAAATTTTTTAAGAGTTCAATTATGATAGGTATTCCCTGTTATAATGTTGGGTATGGGTGATATTACCATATTTGCATATACTATACATATATATAATGATATGAATTTTTTTAAATAGTTCAATTAATGCAGACATGCCCCCGTTATAATGCAGGGTATTGGTGATATTCAAGGGTGGGCAATAAGCGAAAGACAAAAAATCTTCCATCGTATAAAAACTAAATGGGAATTTTAACAAATAAACGTAGACATTCTTTAAAGTTTGTTTTTATTAAATGATACTACCAAAGGTCTTTGTAGATAACAACTTCAAAATACAGAGATTTTCATTTTTCTAGCAATGCTTTTCCCTATACTTCCTTGATGTAACTACAATAAACCTTCCCTATAACAAACCTTGATAAAACAAAGTTCAGCTTTAATGAAACTTGTGGATCCAACCAAACTGACTTATGATTTAGTGAATGAGATTTGATAAATGCGGTGAATATGTGGACCATATAAATGTGGCAGATATGTTGACCATAATAAACTTTTTTCTCATTCACTGAATGAAGTTCAATATATGCAGTGAATACATGGACCATATAAATGAAGTTAGATAAATTTGAGAACCATGTGCCAAGACTGATGGGGTACGTTGGTGTGAAGGAATTCTTGCACGTGCATGCATGGTCATGGCATAGTTTCCTTGGATACTGATCATATCAACACATTTTTTGTTCTGTGCTTACCATGTTGTGTTTTTTGCATGAATTTCTGCCATGACTTTTAAATGTAGTACACCTACATCTACTCTTTCAGGGAAATGCAAGAGGAATATAGTGTCTCTGAAAATGCAGCTGGAAGTTATTGAGGAACATGAGCATGGCTAGTACCAGGCTGAGCGCATAGAAAAGTACAGTCTCAAATATATCTTATTTGATATTTCATAGAACTGTACATACATAGCATTAGTTATTTGTGTAAAGAGATAAAGTTGTAAATAGAATGAGGGGCAACCAAACTGTCTTTGGAAATACTGAATGATGTTAGTTAAATGTTGCAAACTACCTTACTTACTCTTTATTTACCAAACATGGGCATCCATCAGGTATAACAAACTTTCAGCTTCAACGACTACCCACTGTATATGTAACTATATGTCTTCATTTTTCATTTCATCAGTGGTTTCAATGAAATAGGTAATGCAATAGAGAGTATGACTAAAAAAAAACAACTAGCACTGAAAGTGTTTGTGAAAAAAACTTTTGTTCATTGACAGCAGAAGTGTTTTTGTCTAAATCATTTCATTTCAACTGTTGGTTTGCAAGTATGAGTTAAATGTTTCTTAGTGGGTGGTTGGGTCGGAGTTGTGTTACCTCTATCCTCGAATGGGTTTATGGTGTAGTAAAATAGCATTCAGCCCAATTTATGGTGTAGTAAAATAGCATTCAGGCCGACAGAATACAAGATTGGGAGATGAACTAGATAAGTCCAAAAAGTATTGGCTCTGCAATGTTCATGATAGAGAGGTCTGGCGAATCATATTCTTTTTCATATTTAATTCCTAGAAATCAAATTTGATCAAGGTGAATTAATCATAGAAATTCATGTAAGATAAGAATAAGCAGGATTAATTCTCACCATGTGAAATATATTTAGATCATGATTGATTCAATTTATTCCATTCCTGTATTTTGGATAAAAAATTTGTTTTGATATTTTATGACTTCAAGAACTGCTCTCACCTTTTTGAAATGATGAATTATGAGTTATTCTTATCCAACTGAATGATTTTAACAGGTTATCCCTCAAATTATTTTGATAATCCAACTGAATGATTTTAACAGGTTATCCCACAAATTATTTTGATAATCCAACTGAATGATTTTAACAGGTTATCCCACAAATTATTTTGATAAGCATCCTAAATTTTATTTTCAATCATAATCTTTTGACATATGTGTCCTTTGACTTTCTTCAAAGCTATGTTGCATTTTGTATCCTAAAGTATTTCGCAGTATCTTTTATTTGCTTTTCTTTTTACCTGGCCACCTCAATAAGAATGTTTCATAGATCTGAATGTTAGAATCTTGAGCTAAAATAGAAAATTCTTGAATAAGACTAAAAAAAATTAGCTCTCTTTCAAGCACTGGTTCCTATGTAACACCAAATCACACATTCAGTTTACTTATTCTCTCTTTAGACAAACTCGCATGCCACCATCTTTGCCTTAAGCACAGCTTCCCTAAAATTAATTTAGATTCTAATACAGCTCATTATCAGCATGTCAGTCATTGAGCTGATTGTTATGAACAATTCACATTTGAAAATATTCAAAGATGTGTGAAAAAACAAAAAATTTTTCCCTCTTTATCCTTATAGTGTTCGTTATTGGTCATAGACCTTCCCCAAGATTTTCCTGTACTTTCTGAACATGTCTAGTTCATCATGTCATTTTATTTTCTCCCAGCCATAGTTTCATATGTGATATCTGAGGATCCATGTGGTTAATCATGATTTCCAGCAGCTGTGTGACTCTCAAGCAACATGATCAGCCCATTTCTATTTGAGTTTTCTTATGGTTTCCATGATATCTCTGTCTCCGTGTTTGTTTTCCAATATACCGTGCTGTTATATGATCTCTCACGTGATGTTGGGCATGATTCTCTCTTGTGCATATTGCATAGTTCTCAGTTTGGAGGATAAAATCTTTTGGTTAGGTTCCATGTTTCTGTTCCATTGGTGACTATTGGAGGGATGCATTGGTTGCAGATCCTTCTCTTTAAAACTAATCAGATTTTCTTGTTCTTGAAAGTTTAGCTTGCTCTACTCAGAGATTGTCAACCTAAAGTGATTATTCACTTGATGTCTTCTTCTTTTGAGGATTTCATGGAAATCCTTTCTCTTTCTTAGATGCAATGGTCTTCATACTTCTGTGTTTTCAATTTTTATAGTTGTATCTTTGTCCTCGACATGTTTGTTGCATATGGCATTAGTTTTACTTCATTTAAAAACCAATTTTTATTGCTTTCTCCGTTCAGTTCATCTAGCATTATTTGAAGATAATGAAGGTTCTCAGCACGAAAGATGATATTATCAGTAAATCTGAGGTATCTTGGCATCTATTTTGATTCCTTTATCAGCCCACTCTAAGTTTTGTATAATCATCTCGAGGCAGACTGTGTCAGATTTAGGTGAGTTGGTAGCACCTTGTCTTATTCTTTTTCCAAACCAAAATGGCACAGGGTCTTCCTGATAAAGGAACTGCTGGGTCAGTTGATATGGTACAAAATCTGACATATACTGGATCAGCACCTTGTTGTATGATACCATCAATAACTTTGGGGATCTCTACTGAGTCGAAGGCCTTCACAAAGTCAAAAAATGCTATAGCAAGTGGAATTTTGTATTCTGCTGCCTTTTTTTTTAGTAGATTTACTGAATGGAGTCTATTGTAGAGTAGCTTCTGAAGTGTGCCTGTTGCCATTGCTGGTTTTCATCTAGCGTTTTGGTGATTCCCTTGGTGATATGCAGTTCTGTGAACTTATTGGCCTTTAGATGTTTAGATCTGTTGGGTTCACTTTTCTCTATAACAGCATTATGATTAGTGTTCAAATCTTATGGGACTTACTTTGTTTACATCATAAGTTGAATCAATGCGATAGTTTCCTAGTGATGACATGACCAGCTTTTGTGAATAGGTCCATGCTCATGCTATCTGAACTTGGAGCTATTCCTATTTTTGACTGTTTGATAACTTGCTTCATCTCCCATGGTAACTTCTGAGAAATTTTTGTGCTGGTGATTTGTATGTCTTGTTCATTGTTCTGTTCTCTTGTTCAGAGGAATAGAGGTTTTTGTACAATTCTTAGGCTTGTTCAACAATTGAATTTCTATCTACTATTAAGTCTCAATTTTCTTTTATCACATTAGTATTTTATATTCATACTGTACTGAGTGTTTTGTCGATAGTTTTGAAACCTCTACTTTTTTCAAGAATCTTTTTTGATGACTGCCATTGTGTATTGGAAGCAGATCCATCTCTTAGGGAAAATATCTGCCCCCAGTTAACAACTAAATAGAATATTATCATTTCAGTAAAGTTGTTAATGGAAATGTTAACATCCTATTTATAGATGATACCTTCCCACTTCCAATTTAATATATATGTGTGTGTGTGTATATACATATATATATATATATATATATATATATAAAGACTAAAGGAAGGGTTTAACTCTTGGTTCACTGGTCTTGAATATGATGACAGATATTCATATTGAAAACTAAAGATTTGATCCTAAGTGTATTACCATATTAGTCCATGATCTAGTTTAGACACTTCTGTTGTTTTTTTCTATCTCCATCAGGAGGATCTACAAACTCCATTAAACCATCACAGTTTACTATTGTGAAAAACCACAACAAATTTTCTCTTGATAACATGATGATTAGCTCAGTTTGATATCTTGAGACTATTCATGTATATGGAGTGAACACACTGGATTATCCTTGAATTTTCATTTCGATGTCTGCAGAGCCCAATGGCCAAAAGTTTATGATAAAAACAACAATGAGGATGATACTAGTCCAAATTATTTGTGGAATAAGACAATGCTTTAGCTCAGTATTTCATCTTGAACAGACAAATAGTACAAATATATATGAAAGCTTACTTATTATGAAAATAACTATGAATACATCTGCTCAGTAGTGTAATAGTTAATACATCTGCCACACACGCAAAAGGTCCTGAGTTTCGATTCCAGGTATGAGCAAAGAGTATGGAAAACTCTTCATTAGGACAGATTTCCCAGTTAATTGAATACGCTCTAAGCTATGTGATTAGAGTGAAGGTACCCCTTCAGTCAACTAGCATCCTGCTATGGGGGTGATCATAAAAAAAAAAAGTCCTGGTCTGGACCCAGACTTGAGACTTTCAATGATCACTAACCTGATGTATGGAAGAAAAAACGGACTTTGTCACCGTCATACCCCATTGAGGCTTTTCTCTGAAGAAACATGATACTTTAGTCTAATCTTTTTTTATATAAATACCACTCCTTGCATTTCTGTAATAGTTAATTTTCCTCATCTAATAATACCTTTTATATACTATGAGGAATATGATAAATATATTTGTTGAAAAGTATAAATGCTTTGGGGGATTATCAGTTGTAAAAATTGATTTTTTTTTTCTCCCAAGCTAGTAGATTATATTTTTTCTAAGTAATCAGTTTTTGGGTGATTCCAGGACCCATCAGACAACACCATCACTTCTACAATTTTGCTGAAATTTGGTATAGAAGTGGATTCTGGGCAAAAAACATGATTCTCAAGTTTTTAGCTCAATTGGATCAATGGTTCAAAAGTTGTGTGAGGTCATTTTGAAGTCAAGCATTAACCCTGCATTTTTCAAAAGGCCATAATTGTTTTTCTTGTTGGTTGTAGCTGTATAAAAGTTTTCATATTTGGAAGAGAATTATCTTTAAAATATTAAAATGCCTTTGTTTTTGTAAATACAGGATGAAAAATAAAAAATGTCACGGATTAAAATGAGAAAAAAAGCTTTTTAGTGAGCTAGTATTTGAATCATGTATGAATTTTCCTGGAATCTAGTATCCAAGAGGTCAAATGGTGACCTCAAATATTTACATAAAACTACATAAAAAATAATGGTATTTTTTCTCTAGTTGATTCTGATTCCCAACATGCATAATTTTATGTAACTACGAACAATAAGAAAAAAGTTATGGCCATTTGAAAATCACGAGGTCAATGCTTGACCTCAAAATGACCTTGCTTGTAACTTGAGCTGTTGGTTGGATGTAGCCGAAAACTTGGGAACCATGTTTTGGCTCAAAATCCACCCTTATGCCTAATTTCAGTAAATTGAAGAAGTGGTGGTCTTATTTTCTAATTCTATTGAGTGATGTGTCCATTTGCTGAATTGACCTGACTAAATGATTCTGTTTTTAAAAAGCTGTTATTTTTTTATATTCTACAAGATAATTGTTTAATAACAGTTTCTAAAAATCAAGTATAGATTGCTTTATGCTTGTTAAGGGCATCTGATCATACTTGCTACTTCAAACATAATTGACTCTATCAATGTTCAGAATTGTAAATTCACATGCAATATATGAGATTGCACTTTTTGAAATTTCAAATGTGGACCTTTTATTTCTTTGAGTTATCTGGTTAAAAGTTCTTGGAATGATTAGATTCATTTTTCTAATATATTTCTCTTTATTGTATTTATTGCATTTATAGATTGATGAATTGTGATATTTTAAAACTGTAGTATGTATTCTTATACTCATATTTTTCCACAATGGGTCAGTTCAGTAATTTTTGTAAAAATATATGAGATTTTTTGTTGAACTCTAATCACAATTACCTGAAGACATTTTTCTTGTTGAATTCGATATGATTCACATTTAAGATACTATGTTTATTTCAGTACATACATTTTATATAACTTTCTATCCTAAGTTTTACTGTCTGACTATAAAATAAACTAAATTTGAGTTTTCTGTACTCTGTTCTACATTTTGTAAATGCTTATTCTACTTATGAACAAAAATATATCTTTACTCAACTTTATCATTTAGTATAATCTGAGAAATGAATGACAGTATTCAAAGTTTTATTTTGAATTATTGAAATCTCATTCCTGACAGTTCATCCAATTTCTGGAATTCTTCAAAATGCAAATGATGTGAGGAAATAAGGAGATAACTGTTTATAGATGGAATTTGAATTGGGGGTAAGCTAGATTATGTATTATTTTTTTGAAACAGTTATGTGATTCTTTGACCTATATCAGGTGTTAATATGGATGTATGTAAGAATGCTTGAATATAATGAAAGTGTGTGAACCTGGTTCAAAGAAAATTGAAACTCATATCAGCATAAACAAAGGAAAAACACATCATTTATCTGATTTGGGGTAAGTGAAGGATTTCTTATCTATTTATGTAAAATGTAATGAGGGTTTGGACATTTATGTAAATGTTTAAGTATATATATATCAACATAGATACATGAATAATCCATACTAACATTCATTCGTAGTATAATCTATACTTATATTTGTAAAAGTTTATGACTATATTCACCTTTTTCTTGTGCAGAAAAAATCCAGGGTTATTTGTAACATTTTGTGAGGGCTGGGGTTCTATTTACTACACAGCTGTGAAGCTGAACTAGACCCCCAGTTTGTGTCAGCCCTATGAAAACACGAGTGATGTCATAAATATATCACTTTTGGAGTATTATTCTGTCCACTTATTTTCTCATAAGATTTTTTCACATGACTTCATATTCTGACAACATGTTTTTGTAAGCTTTTTTTTCTCCTGTTAATCATTTTTCAAAAGCAGGAATTTGAGGGCAGGGGTAATAGGGTTGCTATTAGCAAAATTTATTGGGTCAAAATCTAACAGGATCTTTTGTTTTCATTTGTAGGGGTCAAATTTGATTAGTATTTTGTTTGGGGTTCAAATTCCGGGTGAAGATTTTTTTTCCTCCTATAAAGATCAAAAACAATGGAAATTTTTCTTTCTCTTTCAGATGTCTATGGGATTTTTTTCTTATGGTTCAATTTTTCAATTTTAAGAGTTGGATTTGAAGAGATTTTTTTTCAATTTTAGGGGTCAAATTCAAGTGGATACATTTTTCAATTTTGGGGGTCATATTCAAAGGGATTTTTTTTCCATTTTTAAGGGTCTGAATTGAATTATGTGAAGTAAGTGACTTCATTGACAAGTTTCGCTCACCTCCAACTCTTCTTGAGGATACAATTTTTTTAATGTAATGATTATCTGGTTTCAATTGCTTCTGTACAGTAAAAACTTATGTATTGAGATTTCCGAGAAGGGACACTTTCTATAAATGCATATATTATTATTATTATTCGCAATCTCACACCAGTTGCCTGGTGGTTACCACTGGAGATTGAGTGACAGCAAGTCTCCTCAAGTCTCCAGCCCTCCTCTCTTCATTCTCATAGATCACCGTAATACTGTGGTTTACAGTTTCACATCAGTTGCCCGGTGGTCATTGCTGAAGGCTGAGTGAAAATAAATCTCCTCAGATCTTCAGCCAATATCTCTTCTCTCCCTCACCTGTCATGCCAGTGCTGTGGTTCACATCTCCACTTACATTTTCCTTCCTCTGTTTGGCCACTGCTAACATTTATTGTTGCAGTCTTTATATTTCTAGCACTTTCCTTAGTATCTGTACAGTTCCTTGCACTGTTGTGGTCTGTACCGTCTCAATCCTTCCTTTTATCCTCCAGTCTCGCCCTCAGTGTCTTTGGGACATTTCCCAGTGTGCCTACTATTACTGGCACTACCCTGACTTTCATGTTCCTCATCTTCTTCAGTTCTCTTGCTAGATATTGATATTTTCCCAGTTTTTCAATCTCCTTCCTCTATATTCCATGGTCTACTGGCACAGCCACGTCTATTATTTGGCAAATTTTCCTCTTCTTGTCTATGATTACCAAGTCCGATCTTCTTGCTTAGATGAGGTGGTCAGTTTGGATGTCAAAGTCCCAGAGTAATTTGTGGTTTCCATTCTCCAGGGCTGCCTCTGGTTTGTGCTGGTACCACTTTTCCGTATGGTTGAATTATTATTATTATTATCTAAAGGAAATTTTCTTTGATCTTGGGGGGGGGGGGATTTTTGGTGTCAAAATCAAGGGGAAGATGTTTTCAATTTTAGGGGACACACTTTTATAAGTCAAATTCTACTGAACTTTTTTATTCACTTTTAGGAGTTAAAATTGAGGGAAATTTTTTTGAATTTTAGAGAACCTAATTGTGGGCGATCTTTTATTTTTCACTTTTAGAAGTCAAAAGCAAGCGGTAATTTTTTTGAATTTTCAGGGATCAAAAGCGAGGTTGGGACATTTTTTCCATTCTTTCTTTTTCAGTCGGATGAGTGAGGGGAAATAGTATTGTTATATTTGCAGATATTTTTCTTCCAGGCAGTGCCAGATATTATTGCTAGTCTATACTTATATTTGTGAAAGTTTGAGACTATCTTCGTCATCTCATCCCAAATGATACATTGTAGCCAGAGCTAATGATCTGAAGTATCCCTAAAATATGCTAGATTAGAGTGTGCAAAAAATTCAAGGGTGATTTATTAAATTTCAATGGTGTTGGGGGGGTTAATACAAGACTATAATGCTGAGCTAACCCCCCATTTTCTGTTTCTAGTGGAAAATGCTGTGATGTCATATTAGAACACTTTTTCTGTTCACATTTATTCTTTCAAAGAATTTTTTTACATAACTTCATATTCTAATGACAATTTTCCTGTATTTTTTTTATTTGTTAATCATTTTTCTAGAACACAGAATTTGGAGGGGTTGGGGTAGGTTTTCCTATTCATGATGTGAC
The DNA here is from genome assembly GCA_963457665.1 of Thysanoteuthis rhombus. NCBI lineage: Eukaryota > Metazoa > Mollusca > Cephalopoda > Oegopsida > Thysanoteuthidae > Thysanoteuthis > Thysanoteuthis major. The sequence goes on along the minus strand of OY735198.1, from coordinate 35,338,680 downwards.
TATACTACTGAATCCTCTACTCATTTTTCCAGAACATGAAATTTGGGGATTGAAGTTTATGTAGATTTTTTTTTTCTGAATTAAAATCAATAAGTTTTGGGTTTTTTTTCTTTTTTGAGGGTGAAAATCAAGGAGAAGTTTTTTTTCTAAACTTTCAAAATTGAAAAGTAATTTTTTTCACTTTTAGGAGCCAAAATACATGGGAAATGTTTTTTTTTACCTTTAGGCATCAGTATTGAGGGAGTTTTTTTTTTTTTTTCACTTTTAAGGATAAAATAGTGGAAGATTAGACGAAAAATCAAAGGGGAACTTTTATTGTTCACTTATTGATGTCAAAATAAAAGGAGAACTTTCTTTTCATTTTTGAGCAGTCAAAATGGTAGGGATTTTTTTCATCTTTGGGAGTCAAAATCAAGGATGGGGATTTTTTTTCTCTTTTAGGGGTCAAAATCTAGAAAGACTTATATTTACATTTTTAGAAATCAAAATTAAGTGGAATTTTTTTTCACTTTGAAGTGTTTGAATCTAGGTCATTTTTTTAAAAACTTTTAGCTGTCAAATTCAGTCAGTAATTTTTTTCTCCCACTTTTAGGTTAAAATCAGAGGAAAACTTTCAGGAGTCAAAATTGATGGGAAAGAAAATTTTTTTTTTCACTTTTAGAGGGCAAAATGTAGAAGAGATCTTTTCGTATTTCAGGGATCTAATTGAGAGGGACTTTATTTCCACTTTCAGAATAGACAAAATTTTTTCTTTTTCTGGTGGGTTGACACAGCGAGTACTAAGTCCACAGGTCACTTATGTGGTAATTCTCAACCGTATGTCCTAATTCTACTATGATGAAGTTGTTGAAAATCCTGACCCAAAACCACATCCAAGCAACATTCTGGAAGTACCCCTGAGCAAACCTTGTTGTCACATCCATTCAATGGAAAAGTTTTCTCGCAGTATCTTGCTATTCCAACGGAAAGGGAGGTTGAAACCATTGAAATAGTAGTAAGAATGATACACCTTCTATGATTGACATTCAAACACTCTAGGATGAAAGTGGCTGACCAAACTACTGGTCTCAATAAGCCCATCCACCTCCAATCCATCCAAAGGAACCTTTGCAACTGCTTTTAACAAGGAACTTGTTGCTGCTAAAACATTGTCAATAGATATGGTCGATGCACCTGTTCAACCTTTAGATTTCAACATTAGATTAACACCTTGTAAGAGCAAGTTTTTCTGCAATGCTTCAAGCAATCTTGCCTGATTGAACATGTTGGTCAAGTCAAGAGTTCTATTCACCAACGAACATTGGTGAATAAATGGTGACTGCAAGCCACTTTTAAAAGCGTCTCTGATGTATTCATCTTGATATTGCATTTCAATTATTGCCTTGAAATTACAGTCCTTAGTTGGGACTATCAGTACCTGGAAGTATCTTTCTGAGGATTCTGCTGACAGAAGATGGCCAATCAGTGTCTAGAAAAACCGCGTTTATTGCTCAACAAATTATGACTGTAGTACCTTGATGACCTCATCATACATCATACATTCTGATATGGTGCCATAAACCCTGGGTGAAATAAGATTTGTAAGGAGATTCAATCTGTGTAAATCACTACTAGAAGTGAGTTCACAAAGCTTTTGAAAAGTCTTGAACCAATGCTCCCATTCTTATTTAGAATTTCCTGAAGTGGGGCCACATGTATAAATATACATGTATATTTATGTTCAATGTGTGCATGTTGATTATCCAACTAGATGAATAGTTGTAGTTGACAATATGGAAATGAAAAAAACAGAGATTGTTTTAGTATGTATCAATACTTTATCAAAGATCTAATATGTTTTGCCTATTTTGATGGGAGTAAGCAAGCCAATATGTATGTCTGAGTGAGTGGGGTTTATTAAGAATCATGTTACATTGGTCATTAGCTGTGGATTGTTGTGTCTGTCTGATATCTAGGGTTAATGTTTTGTTCATGTATTAGGGTTTTGTTATCTATGTCTATTTATGGCCATTAGTATGTAAGTCTAGTCCATTATGTCCTAATATATGAGTTCGTAATCCAGTAATCTCTGAAGGTGATTAATTGTACAACATATAAATTTCATGGAATAATTTTTGTTACTTGAATCTTTTTTTTGTAAAGTCTGTTGCAAGGGTTACAACTTGAATGTGAGTCTAAAATGCTGGGTCACTTGTGTTTCCATTTATACCTCATAAATGCTCAAAATCTTAGGTCTGCCACTGTTTATGTGAAATTTTATCCTGAGCTGAGCTGGTATTATTGGTCAGTTCAATTAATTTGATCTGGTCAGTATCTTCTGTGTTGAATTTTCTGATTTTTAAAAAATTTTTCCATTGTACTCTTTTGTCAATTAATTCTACCTCTATAAAGCTTGGTGATATTTTGTGGTACAGATTTCATATCAAATCCTTTTCTCAAAACTCTGGTAATCATTTTAAATTTTCACATGACTTTCAAATATTCATTGTGACTTTGTACTTGTATAGAATTTCCTTTTTATCCCAATATTTATCAAGTTTGCTATTGAAAGAATTCTCATTTTTGAACAAATTAAGTAGACTATTCCATGTCTTCGCTATTTATTGTTCTTGATGTTTGAAATAAAAATCTGTTATTTTTCACATATCTTTTAGGTTCACTTTGTAAAATCATCGTATTGTAAACTTTTTGCTTGTTCTTTTAAGTTTTAAATCACTGTGAAAAAAGAGGAGGAGGGAACTGACTGTGAAAAAACAATGACTCTGCGTGTGTATGTGTGCATGTTTTTTTTGCTACTACCACTAATAAAAATAATAATACTATTGTTATATTGACGAGAAACTGCAGAACTTTATTTATTATTGAAAGTCTTTGTGTCATTCATAAGAAGAATTATTGGAGAAAACTTTTATCTTAAAATCATTTGCTTCCATAGTTTAGAACCAGAGATTAGCTCCAAAATGACTTATTATCACTACAGGTGTCAAGTATGGTCTATGGGAGAAGTTGACTTCTTGTAAACCTAAGTGCTGAATATTAGGTCAATAGGCCTGGTAATATTAGCAGAGAAGAGTCACAGACAAACAAACGAAAGCCTCAAATATTAGCTTAGATATATATATATTCGGTGTACATGTGTGATCACCTTAACAAGATCTGTTGAGAATGAGTATTGTTTATTATGGTTTGGTTTGGTTTGGCCTTGGGGGAAGATGAATTATTTTTCCAAAATATTTCCCTGTAGGAATTGTGTGCGTAGGTTACCATGGGATAAGTGTATACTTTTTTGTATGTACTGTTTATGTACATATTCAGGCAAATATAACTGTAAAATACAGACCAACAAATTACAAGCTTAACGTATACAGTAAACTTTCAGTTCAATGAACCCTGATATAATGGTTTTCAGATTTAGTGGACACTTTGATTGCATATGTGCGCAATAAATTTGCTTTTTATATCTAAATTTAGATATTTTTGTTTCATTTAGAAATAAGAAATTGTTTTTAGATATTTGATATCAGTTTTGATATATTTTTATCTGACACAGATATTTTTCTTTTTCTTTTTTTTTTTTACAAAATTTTGATCTACAATGTTGTTCTTTTGGTAAAATCTTGATCTCTTTAGTTATTTGAATAAGTTCAGGCTTTTAACTTATATAGCAATCATCCAAAATACTGAAACTGCCTAATCATCAGTGTGGCACTCACTTGTTGTGTTGCCGTTTGTTTCTCAACTTTCAACAAATATACATATAACTTTGTAAAATAGTGATAGAAAAACAAAAACAATGTCTTTCATCAAACAGTCTTTGAGACTAACTAATAAATCTAGATGCAACAACTTGGAGTATTTTTTCAAGTTAATCTATGAAACATTCTTGGCTATAACTACCTGGGTTCAAAAACTTGGAACTTATTTGCGTCTGTTTGAGTCTGCGGCATATTGATTTCATAGTAAATTGTTTCCCATTGAACAAATTTTGTTTTACTGTTTAGGAACACCTAATTTTTGGAATATATATCAGTCATAAAATAATTTGAAATTTCCATTTTTTTTCCTCTATTTTGAATCTACCAAATATAGTGGGTTGCACAGAAAAAATGTTGAGTTGAATAACGTAAAAAAATTTCTCCAATTTCTTACATTTTGGGGGCAAGATTCATTTCTATGAACCATGCAGTTCTTGTTGGAGAATTTTTTTTCTCTCTCAGTTTTAGGTGCTATCAATCCAATAAATCCCAGGAACCCTCCCCACTGGAAATATGTTAGTTTTTTTACGAAAAAAGACTCTTGAAAGTTTTATGAGGTGCGGTACATCCACAATCTAGCTATACTAAAGCCAAACTGAACACTTACTTTTCGCTATATTCACAGGGATTTGGCTTACATGATTTATCTTTTTTTTAGAAATAACCATAAAATAAATATAAAACATAATGTTTCTCAAAAATGAAAAATATCCCAGTAAAATGAACATTAATCTTTCAAAACATCAAAATCTTAGGGAAAAAAAAAAAAGTAACTTACATACTTTCATTTAACAGACCTTAAATTTTTGGTGTTATTTTCATATTTTGATATAGAATACAGTGAATGAAGACTTAATATGCAGTGTATTTTTACCACAAGAACATGGATTGATATGTTGTGCATTTTTAGATCTACAATATGGATATGTTTGCCTCAATTTGGGATAATATTTTAGATAATAATCTGGAACAAATAGATATTTTTGAATTTCTTTTGCCTTTGTTTTGACTTAGTCAACCTTTTATCATCTGTTACTGTGTGTTTACTTTTATTCTTTTGATAATTTTTCAATCCTCATAACTCGAAATGTCATCAACTGATAAAGAAATTGAAAGAAAGCGAGTGTGGTTCAGAAATCAAAGTTAATTGAAAAAAAATTGTCTCTTACTGTAAACATTTTCAGCAGTTCAAAACTAATGTTGGATGCTTTCTTTTTGCGAACAACTTGTTCTGTATTGTTCAGTATTTTACTTCTGCATCAAGATATTTTAATTTTGAACGAGTAAAATGAGGTGAAAAATGCTTTTCCTCATAGAACAATCAATTTAACAGATATTCGCAATTAACATCAAAAATTGTCAATGATACAATGTATCAATGTTGTAAACATGATTTGAACACACAAAATGAATAAGTCTGTTGAGAGAGATGAAAAAAACTTAATTCTAAACATTGTTCATGTGATCAGAAATCTTTGTGCACTTGCACACACTATGTTTGGAGCCAGAAGTGGGAAAGAGGGGGAGAGACAGAAAACATGGCTTTTTATTGCTGAAGTGATTACTAGAACTGATGACCATTTTTGGGGTCTAAAAGAAGTGACATCAGAAGGTACTATTTTCAGGAGGCAAAAATATCAGCATAGTAATTTTATACACTACTTGTTATTTATTAGATTTGTTTATAATTTGAATACCATTACACACACACACATATATTTATGTATATATATGTATATATATATGTAAATATGTATATATTTATATATATATATATATATATATATATATATATATGTATATATATGTATGTATATATGTAAATATCTATATATATATGTATATATATGTATGTATATATGTAAATATCTATATATGTATGTATATATATATGTATATATATATCTGTAAATATCTCTCTATATATGTATATATATATATGTATATATTTATATATATATATGGATATGTATATATTTATATATATATGGATATGTATGTATATATATATATATGTATATATTTATATATATATGGATATGTATATATATATTTATATATATATATGTATGTATATATATATATGTGTGTATATATATATGTGTGTATATATATATATATATATATATATATATATATATATATATATATATATGTATATGTATGCACTTCGATTAGGTGGTAAATTCATTCCAAAATTTTCCATACTGAACGAAACTGCATTGTTCAATGTGCAATTATAACTTGGAATGGAGTTTTTTTCTTTCAAATTAAAGCTAATTTTCAAGGAGTATTTTCGGACGATTGAACTCTTCCTTTTTGTTTGTTTAGTAAACACAACATTTTGGCCAATTCATTCTATGGGCTTCTTCAGAGGTAATATCCAAATTTGATGGTGGTAAACAATTTTCCAATGATGGTAGTAAACTGAATATTTCAATGGTTGCTACGTTACAACATAGGATTTGAGTAATGTCGATTTCTAATTCTTTCCTTATTAGGCCCAGATTTATATACATTGTCCCTGTTGAGTAGTTGAAGCCACATTAGTTTGAATTCTTCACTTGTTCTAACTGCAATCCCTGTCCATTATCCGTATTTCTTCCCAGGAGGAGGTATTCACCCTTTTCTCTCCATAATGTCAGCTATACCAGATCTTTCCATAACTCCTTAGTTTGCTGTTTCTCTATGTTCATCAACTCAAACTTTGAGATGCCAGCCAGTTTTTCCAGTATAGACCTTTCCGCATTTACACGAAATAACATAAATGCGGTGATTAGTTTGATCTTTCTCTCATGGAGAACTCATTCTATTGAGTAAATTATGTAGAGTATTGGAGCCACTGAAACTTGAACTTGTATACTACACAAACAACATGAAGGAGTTCAATTATCAAAAAAATTCTTTAAATGTTAATGCCCCTTCTTGAAATTATAGACATTATCTTATACTTGGTTATATTAATTTGTACAGCAATACTTTAACTTCACAATCAAAATTTGCACTATACAGGGTATTGCTACATATATATACTGCTTGGTAAAAAATAACAGCTCAGTTGAAAATATGTTCTTAAATATATTTCTTTGTGCGCAACATAAGGATCGGAAAAAAGATCATCCACTCTGAGAGCTTAATCTTCACTTCCAATTTGCCCTATTTACTCAATGTTGTAGATTGATGGCCCAAGTTAAGTTGTGATTGGAAACTTTAAACATTTATTTTACCAGTTTAAGCCAAAAACAGTATGAGATTTTTTATTTTATTTTACTTTTTATTTTATTTTTTTTAAAAGAAATTTTTGATGTTTCCAATCAGTAAGACCCCCATTATGTTTGGAAAAGAGTCAGTTTTGGAAAAAGAAATTTTCTTATTTGGTGTGTTTGGGATTTCTATTTATGATTTATAATTGTATAGTATAATTCTGAACTGAACCTTTATTTTATTTCAGCCATATGGCTATATGGCTTTGAAGAATTTAGAGTCCCTCTGTTATCAAAAGATATGTTTTGTAGATTTCAATGTTTCGGGGATTTCAATTATTTCAGACAGTTGTGCCACAGATGGAAAGTAAGTTTCCAGTTCTGTCCTATAGTTACATTGTAATTACCTCCCTCTCCAACCAAAGTAATTTTCAAATGACTGACACTTTTCAAAAGGTAATAGAGATGTTATTGATTGAAAGCATGAAAGAGTTCTTCAAGAAGCAAACTTTCAGTATGTTATTTGTTGTGAGTGGTCATAATCAACTGAAAATTTAAGAAGTTAGGTATATGGTAGTCAAAAATTGATAATAATGGTTTACAACAGGTCTCCCTAAACTTCATTCATGTCTAATGAGACAATTTTTTTGTGATCTGTCATTCACTTTAATAAAAGCAGTAGGCACTAATACTATTAGTCTCTAGTCATAATCTAACTGTAGCTCCCCTAGAAAAGAAAACAAAAAATTGCAACATATTTATGATCTATAGTAAGCTTGCATGTTAAGCATACAATCATTCATGAAATTTAAGAAGTAGTAACAAAATTACACCTGTCAGAATGTTTAGAACACTTGATGATAAGAATATACTTATGCAATAGCATTTATTACCCCTAAAATCCATACAACTTCAACAATTTCTTTGTATTTTCTGGACAGGTAAGATTTTGATAATCACTGCTTAATTCATTTAAATGAATTGTGAGACTAAAAGATTTTAATTGACTATATTTGGAAGTGCAGCTGCAATTCTTGAAGAAATTATCTTGCAATTGTATTCTATGAATTAGTCAAAATCACTTGTAAATAATGGGGAAAATAGTAAAATTTAAGAAAGATACTTGTTTGTTCAGGCCAGATTTGGCTCAAGGCTAAATTTTAGAGCATTTGTAATGGTTTGCCTTACTAGCAAGGTAAACATTGCTTTACAGCAGGTACCCTATTAATTTGTTGAAATTTCTTTATTGTCCAAATCCAAGTATTACTTGTACCTTTTAACCTTATCTCTTTTTTTTGCCTGTGTTATTGCCTATATTGAAGCAACTCAGATATGTTTCTTTATTCATACAATCACCGTTTATCACAAAAGTAATTTTATGTAGCTCACAATGTATTTAGTCTTATGTTATGATTTCAGAAATATTCTCTTCGTCACTGTAAAATAAAACATATTGTTCCAGTACTCAGTCAATTTTAGCCAAATCAGCCAGAAAATACTAATTCTGAATATTTAGTAAGATAGATTGTTGATTTAATCTCTGATTTTTTTATAGATGATGTTTTCACATGATTTCGTCAGGTATTTTCACAACTACCATGTACTTTTTTATTGTTTACTTTTATTCCATTTAAATTTCTCTTTCTGCAACCCTGGTGAATTTTTTATTCATTTATTTTGTTAAAGCCAATTTGCCCATAAGTACACAATATTTCTCCAACAAATTGTACTACCTATTCTCAGGAATCGTAAGGGTTGCAGTTGAAAATTAATTGTATTTTTTATAGTGAGCATTTTTGCCAGTCAAATAAAAGTTTTAGTATTCTATGATGTCCACTGAAAATCAAAAGTAATAAATATCCTTTGTTTGAAATTCTATTTTTAATAATTGCAGCATGCAAAATATTTTTAATTCTATTCCGAGGGATGCTGTACTTTTGTATAGTAATGTGTTTAAAATGAATGGCTGTTCATGAGCTATTGCTATTGAAATAATTGTTCCTAAAATGTTCTTTGTAGCGATAGTCTGAATTATTATTTTTTTCAGGTTATTTCTTGCCTACTCCAGGCTTAAAGCCTACTGACGGTAAGTGTAGGCAGTGTTAATTTGTATCTGAAACTCGCAGGACATTTTCCCACAAAGCATAAATATTAGATATTTTATCGTATCTGTTATCTATACACACGCCCACACACATACACACACACACACGTACATTCATATTCTCCTGTTAATTATTGTATTAGGTAAGCAAATCAAGATCTGTAATCAGATTATTGGTTACCTTTTTCTTTACTATCTGTATGAGCTTTGTGAAAATTTATACCTATTTAAAGTAAAATTTAAGGTATATATCCTATTAAGAAAATCATATAGTTGAAATTAAGCTTGATAATATACTTTTTTATTAAAGTCTTGAAAAAAGTAAACTTTCAACTATTCTCTTAATATATTGAAAATTTATACTTTTTGAGGAACTATGTAAGATTTTTAAAATAATTCATGAATTTATGAGAAAACTTTAGAAATATGTGAAAGCACTATTTCATTTAGAGAACCAAATAAATCAGATTAATGTTTTGGCCATAACTGTGCTTTACAAAACTCAACAGTTTGCAGGAAATTATGCTTAGCTGCCTTTTGCAAACTTGTTCATGAAAATGCTAGCAGTTTTTATCAATAGAAATTGCTCAAATGATATGTTAAATATTCTATAATATTATGTAACTCTGCATAATATTTAAAAATAACTATTTTGCTTATCTTCTCTTCTTAATTTATTAAGCTATTTCTTTGCATTTTGCAAATCCCTTATGAAATATTTTCTTGTTGCTCTTGAAAATAAACTATTTTTTTTTTAAATACTGAGTAGAAAATATGTTGTTCTTGGAGAATTATGTTGAAGATTATAATTGATTTATGCTCAACATAAAAAAATAACATGAATTCCTATAAAAATGATAGTTTTTCTGTATGTATGCAAAAACAGCACATTGTACAGAGAATTTTTTTAGCCCCACATCTTTGGAGTGCTCTAACTTACAGATTTAAATAAATCTGGGTGGTTTTCTGAAATATGTTTTGGTGAGGGGGCTCAATTTACCATACAACTACGATGTGGAACTGGACCCTGAGTTTCAGTCCACTTGATATCTGTAAAATTTACAAATGAATTTAATGGAAATTTATTGAAGGTGGGCAGTGGGCTGAGGAAGACGTATTCATATTTTAGGGTGGATCCAGGAATTCCCCATGGTCACCCTTCTCCCTGCATCGTAGCTACAACATAATATCTCCAAAAGTTCTGAATGAATTTCAGTGATATTTTGTGGACTACAAAGAATTTTTTTTTTACATTTTGGGGTAGATCTAGAAAGGTCAACCTCTCCCACATTGTAGCTATATGTACACAACACAATATCTTCAAAGATTCTCAATGAATTTCAGGGAAAAGAATTTTCCACGGTACCCCCGCCTGCATTGCATCTTCAGGTATGCATTACTGTATCTCCAGAAGTTCTCTATGGATTTTTATAAAATTTTGTGTAACTAGTTCAGATAATATCTTGGATATCTTAAACCTCATGCAAGATAACTGTATTTATGCTTTGATCTAAGGAAAAAACGTTTACATTTTTTGGTGTACCAAGGAACTCCCCTGCAATGTATATATGTATACAACACAATATCTACAAAAGTTCTCAGTGAATTTCAGTTAAATTTTGTAGAAGATTGGGCTATAGGATAAGGAAGCAGTGTATACATTGGGGTGGCGTCAGGAATTTTTCTTGGTCAACTTTCAAGTATTTTGATTAAAATGAACTATATTGAAGAAATCCTTTTTCTAAAACATGAAATTTTATTTTTGGTTTGGGGTTCTATGTATGAGGTAATATATATACTGCCTATATATATGTGTGTGTGGGTGAATGTGTATGTATATATTTATTTATATATATATATATATATATATATATATATATATATATATATAGTATTAATCAAAGACATTTGATAAATTGGTGCAGGCATCCTCCTGTATAAGACAGTTTGTGTTCCCTGATATAGTGCACTTGTACAAAATCCAGCCCTTTTAGATCTCTTGATGAATTTTATTGAAAACTCATATTAAAAATGCTATGCCTTTTGTATCTTGATCTCTTGCCATTACAACAATAATTTTTATGAAAAGTTTATCAAGAAGTTTTATTTGAAAGTTTATTCTTATAAAAAACTTTTCTAATTGGTGTGTTGAAATAACATTTCTGTGAATATATAAAACATTTTAAGGCAATTGCTGCTAGTTCATCATCAAAACTATTTTATATAATCATAGTTAAGGGAACAACCTGAAAACTTGAATGTTTTCTTTCCCTTCAACTTTACATTAGTGCACTTCGAATATATTTACTTGGTTTCTTTATTGATATACTTACAATATAAGTTTATTTAGAATGATTGTTTTAGAAGATCATAAAGATGTTTAATAGGGAAGGATGTTCTTGTTCAAAGGAAATACCAATCATGTGATGCTGGTGGTCATAAAAAATGAAAATGATTTACTCAAGGTGCACAATCGAACAAATATTTAATGGAAATGGCTTTTTTAAAGGACTTAGCAAAGTTTCTTTTTCTAGATTTCTTGAATTCATTCTTTATTTTTATTCAACTTTTAGCATTAAATCAGAGTTTTAAAAACTCTATTTAAAAAGAACAACCAAAATCCAATATTTTTACATATATACACTCTTTATTTTCATAAACATATGCACTATTAAGCTTCAACTCTTTTTTTGAATTTGTAATCAGGTGCATTTTATAATTTCCATGAATCAAAACCTGATGTTACTCTATTAAGAAATGTGTTACATAAAACATATATTTATCCCTCAAAATTTTATTATTCATTTGTTAGTTTAGATCATGTTCAAATGTTACCATGATTTTTTTATTTATTTATTTCCTTTTTTGAGAATAACTTCTAGATTTTTGAAGTTGTGAAAACAATTGTCAAATATGCAAATAAAACTAAAAAATTATTAAGAATACTTTTTGGTATGCATTTACATTTGTTTATATCAACAGTAAGAGATCACGATACATGCATATTGATAATCTTTAGCTTAGATTGGGCACAAAGGCAGAAGTGTGGGACACCCAGTGAGAATTGAACTCTCTTCATTAGCAGTACTTTGTGAAACTAGCATGGTAACAATAACTGATGATTGCAAATTAAAAAGATAATTTCTGAAATAATTTGTCTGTTTTTCTGTCTAAATGCAGACTTTAATGACTTTTATTTGAATTATACAGCTATGTTTTTATTGTACTGATGACTACACTTCAGCATTCTTTTTCTCAACTCAAATTGGGGGTTAGGCAATGACCTCACATACTAGTAGAGAACCGTAGGGCTCTCCATGTATCATTAAGTTCTAATGGTAGAATAGTGTGAAATTTTGTAATTACTCTTTCACTGCATTATATTGGTCTCATTGACTCCAAGCATGTCAAAGCGTTGAATTTTATAACAAAAAGAGTGGATGATAGAAATGGATCATCTTTTTTTGTTTCATTGTTATGTTATGAAATTACAAGCTTGTAAAAAATCTGGGTTAAGATTTGATTTAGCCAACCTGAGTGATTTTTCAATGAAAATATATTATCTACTATAAATTAAGTAAATGAAAAATATTAGAAACAGTCAGCCAAAAGTGACAACTTTTGTTTTTTCAGTTTTCAGGAAAGTCTGGCCGGTTAGCTATCTATTGTGCATACAAGGGGTTGAAAGCTGAAAATTGGGACATATCTAGTAAAAGTGTTTTGGTTTTGTTTTGTTTTTTTCTTTTCTTATTTTCTGAAAATTACCCTCTAAAATAGGTTTTTAGTGTGTGTGTGTGGGGGTCAATTTACAATGCAAGTCTATGCTAAATTGACCCCTCAGTTTATACCCTACAGGGCTCATGCTTGTTTTGTTTTTTTAATTCAAATTTTTTTTGAATATCAGCACCCAGCAAAATGTAAGAAAAGTAATTTATCCATTGATCACCCCTTTTTAATTTTTTTTGTTGATCACCTCCTACACAATATACTGCCAAAAGACTTTGGTCATGTGACGGTTTCTATCGAGAGACTATCCAGACCTGTTACTTTTTTAAAAATATTATCTTATTACTATAGATAATATAAATTAAAATATTACTTATTTTATTAAGCTCATCATGATTGCACACACTTATGGTTCATATTTGCATAGAGTTTTGTCAAACTCTCAGAGTTGACTTCATTATTATAGTGAAAAAGGAAGACTTATTCTGTGACGTCATATTGTGTTAATTTGTGTCTTCAAGCTCTCAGTATTTTTTTTTGTAAACATTGAATTTCTGTTATGAAAAATGTTTTTTTTTATACTATATACACCCCTAGCTACTAAGAATGTCATTAAAACAGGTAATATGATAAAACCATTAAACTACATAAAAACATGAGAACTTAAAGAAGGCAGTGGATAATTGCCTCAAAATTTTATTTATAATTACAAATAAATCTCAAATTTTAGTAGTATTTCCATTGTCAAATGGTCTAAGGTGGTCAGCTAGTCAGGAGATTTGGGGATCAAATCCAACTAGGAGCAAAACATTTTTCTTGCTTTTGAGGTCAGTGGTGAATTAACCATTTGGCTAAGTATGCTTTTTCTCTTTTTTTTTTTTTTTTTCTTGCTGAACTCCAGCTATTGAGTTTTGACTCAGAATTTTCTTATGTAACAACAATGATTGTTGATGGTGACCAGAGCAAAAACCAGTGCCGTCATACACGAATAACAGTGACACAGTGATGTTCATTAAAACTGATAGATGAATTCACTTTATTTCCAAATGTAACAATGACAGATGACAATGAAGAAAAATGAGTGACATTGTGCACAAATAACAGTGAAGAACGCAAAAACTGATAACGAATTCACTCCCACTTCTGAAGCCCAACTCAGGCTGACTTGTTCTGCTGTTTTTGTAACAAAGAAGTATTTAATTAAAACTTACATTTATCAATATAAAGTATTTTATTATGTCAAAGTAAAAAAAGCTTTGAGCTTCTATCAACAATGTACAATCAGACCATGTCAACTTTGTTCTTTATACAGTAAAGTTTCACACAATGGTTGCTTTGGAAGAATTGTTTTTCACTTGACCAAATGCTTTGGATATTAGGTGGGGGCAGGGGGTTTTGGTACTTGATAATGTTGGAATTCAGAAACTCTTTACATACAAATTCCATTTGCCTCCCAAGCTGTCACAGTAGCATTGACTTTGAACTTCCAAATGCTTTATAAATGCTTTTTAGATTTGTTGATTGCACTCAGAAAATGTTTGAAAGATTTTTTGCAGTCTTTTATTGTTTTCTAAATTCAATTTTTTCCTTTACCGTTTTTTTAATTTATTTACTAATCATTATATAAAAACACCTGATAGATTTAATTTTCGGATTTTTTTCAATAATTGGTATAGATGAAACTGAGACTTGTCTTATTTTTTTAAGTATTTGGTCCTGTTTATCACTTGGAGAAATTTTTAAAGATTTATGGCTATGAATTGCTGTCAACTCTTCTCAGTATTTTTCTTGCTCTTAACTGAGAGAGATTTCTCTAATTGTTATTGTTTCTTTTAATTCTACTTTCATTTTCATTTCAACTGATTTTTTTTATGAGAATATTTCAATTTACATTTTGGCTTATTTTTACTTCATCTATGAAGAAGTTTACTTTGCAAACTCAAAAATATAAATTGATCATAACTATCTGTTCTAAAAATATTCAATTTCAAGACCTCAGACTTATCATTTTCCTTTTTGCCTACTTAGATTCTTCAAAATATTGATTTTGATATAAAAGAGTGAAGGTGTATGGAATGAAAGGAGAGGTCTCACATGAATATTGTGATGCATATTACATTGAATCTTGAATGTATCATGTTATTCGAACATAATTGATTTCATTTTTCGGATGAAAATCAAGTGTAATTTTCTGATCAAGTTTCATCAATGATATTTTCATTATTTTTAGAGTTAAGATGAATGTGGTAGTGTTGTTTTGAAGCTTCAATACTAAGCTTTTGATTTTGATATGCATAACAATGTTCCTAAAAATACTCACATCATGAATAAGTAAAAAAATTGGATTTTTTTGTTCCTTTGTTGAAAAAAAAAAAGAAGAGAAATTTCCCTTCATGCATTGTAATTTTGTAAGTATTTAAGTTCCACTTAATATGCATCAGAACCATAGTTTGTCAAACTTTAAATGCAATTTCTACAACATTTTAGAAATAGGCGCTAGGCATTTATCCTGTACTGATTGGCCAAGACACTGGCCACCAGCCAATCACAGTGCTCCTATCTTGTAGCTGACTGATGTGGGGCAGCTACAATATGCAAAGATGGCTTGCATGACTGTCTGCCCTGCAATAAGGCACATTTGAGTACTTTTTTTTTTTTTTGCAATACTATTAAACCTATTTGTAGTGTGATAACTGATTTGATTTGTATCACAAATTCTGGTAGGAGGAGTGAAATAGTATAAAAGCTTGAAAGTAAGGGGTGGCCCATTGGGTGCATCATATGCAGCCACTCATATAATTTATGAGGTAATATTCTATGCAGACCAATATACACCATCCTTGTATCACATCAGGTAAATTCTATGGAGCATGTTACTTTTCAGGAACCAACTAACACAAGAGCAAGTTCTTATAAACAAGTATTGTTGCCCATATTTAATTTTTGGAGATTTTTGATGTAGAAATTATAATGTACAGATTTTAAATTCACTCAATCAAATTTCATGCCTAAAAAGAAATAAATTTCATTTTATTCATTTTTAATGATATTTACCGACTTTTGAATATAATTTGAAATAATCAGATATGCTACAGTTTTGAAAGTATAGTCTGCCTTGATCCAGCTCTATTTTGAGGATGCAAATATTGACAGTTTCTTGTATAACAATGATTTTTTTTCTAGGTAAGAATTTGTTTTCATTGATGTTATTTCTGAGGATTATACCACAGTATTTCTGGATTGATAAATTGTTATATGGGACCAAATTTTGTGTTGTTTTTTTTTTTAATTTTTTGATCATAATTTCTTGGGGGGAAAAAACTTCCTGGCCCCAAAATAGAACAATAAAAATTTCAGATATTTCAGATAAAATTCAGATATGCTCAAGCAATGTTTTTTGAATCTAAACATATTCTTAATGGTTCATTCAAATTAACAGTTTTCAAAAATCAGTTTCAACATGTTTACATCATGTTTTCCTACAGAGTATAATATTTTTGATTAGTTATTATCTGTGAAAAAAAATCACGGATTTATTTGAATTTCAGAGATGTTTTTAACAAAAGAAACTATATATATATATGTATATGTGTATATATATATGTATATGTATATGTGTGTATGTATATATATATACATATATATATATATATATATATATATGTGTTTGCGTGTGTGTGTTTATATATATATATATATGTATGTATGTATGTATGTATGTATGTATTTGTATATATGTATATATATGTACTGGAGGCCATAAGTCATTTTGGTAGAAGCCCATCCTGTGCTTATGTGGAGGTCAAGTGGTATCTTCACATTCTACTACTTATTTTTAAGCTCAATAATAATCGTTCACTACTGTGTAAATAAATGTTTATGTCTTATCAACTCCAATTGAGATTTTATTAAAAAAAAGACTGAACTCAACTAAATGGATGAGTCATTTGTTTCAAATGTTTGATAGAAGACTTTTTTATCTGCAAAATTGTTAACTTTATATGAAAGATAGATTAAAAGATTTTAGAGAATTGTACACCTACTCCCTGACTTGCGACCATCTGTACATACAACCGATATATGTGATTATGATGAATTATACTATTCCCAAACTATGTCCAATTTCAACTCCTTTATTAGTAGTTCCTGTAAATGCAATTTTGCAAACTTTAGCAAAACAAGTTTACCTGAGTTGGGCTCTAGAAGTGGGAGTGTATTCATCATCAGTTTTTGTGTACGTCACTGTGTCACTGTTATTCATGCATGATGGCACCGATTTTCGCTCTAATCATTGTCATTCGTGATCGTTGTTAAATAAGAAAATACTGAGTCAAAACTGGATAGTGAGAGTTTGATAAAAAAAAAGAAAAGGCCTACTTAGCCTTATGGTTAATCTGCCACTGACCTCAAAAGCAAGGAAAAAAAGAAAGAAAAATGTTTTGCCCCTTGTTGGAATCGATCCCAAGATCTACAGTTGTCCAGCTGAATGTCATAAACCACTGAGCCATGAAAATGCTAATGAAAAATTGACATTTATTATGATTATAAGTGATATTATATCATTATATTGTTAAGTTCTGTTATATCAACTGATTAAATGTTTTTAATGTCATTTTTAGTAGCACGGTCATTTTCGCTGAAAATGAAATCAAAGACCATAGAATACTACAAAGAAAATAGTTTTAAAACTAAACAAGTGCCTTTCCTAAAGGAATTGCAAGTTTGATTGCACTGTTGCTGTAGTTTGTTGATCTGGAGAGCTTGGAACGTGATATTGCATTTTTGATGAGGGAACCCAATATTCTGATATATGCTATAGCTCTGCTAAAGAAGAATTTTTTCTTTTTCAATCTTGAGGTATTGTGTTGTGTACATATAGCCATGATGCAGGGAGTTGACTGAGAAAAATTCCTGGACCTGCCCCAAAATGTGAACACTCCTTCCATAGTCCATTCCCAACCTTTCCCAAAAATTTTATTCAAATTCATTGTGACATTTTGGAGATATTGTGTACCTATCGCTATAAGATATAAAGAATTTTTCCTTTGCAATTTTTACATTGTACGCCGTTTCATGAAATTCCATTGAAATTTATTCAGAACTGTGAATGTACAGTTATGATGTGTGTGTGCAGTGGGGGTGAAAACATGATGGATCCTCTCAATACTTCTTCCTTAGTCCATTTCCCACTCTTCCACAAAATTTCACTGAAATTCATTGATAACATTTTGAAATATTTTGTTTTGTATATATCGCTACAATGCCAGGGGCGGTATGACCAAGAGAAATTCCTGGATCCAACCCCAAATACCCACCCTTTGACAAAATTACATTGAAATCTATTCAGAAATTTTAGAGATATTATGTAGTTTGAAAATAAGGGTTTAGTTTTGTATCGTATTTACATTGTAAATACCCCCCCCCCCCTCAAACTCCCCCCTCAGAATTTTTTTTTTTTTTTTTAAACTGTTTGTAGGGGCGAAACATTGCATTAAGACACACTGTTGAGCATTGGAATGGAGTTGATAACTCAAAAGCTTAAAGAGGAGAATGAGTGCAATAACCAAAATAAGAATTAATAGATATTCAGAACAAGCCTAATGTACACAATCCAAACTTGTACGGAAGGGGGAAGGAAAGGCCTTCGGCCATCAGTTGACTTTTAATGGCTGATGATAATGATGGCTCCATAGGCTGAGTCTATATTTCATATTAAAATGCATACGAGAAAATAAGTTGATTTACAAATGTGCAATCAAACTAATTACTTATCTTTTTCTTAAATCTGTCAATTTTCTTACCTATGTGGAAATTTATTTGTTATAGTTTGGTGAAATAAAGTGTAATCTATTCTATTCACCATTTTGAAAAAATCTGACACTGCCATTTTTGTTGTTATTTGACATCAAGATAAACTCAACATCGTTTTATATGTACAACTTATCAGTTTTTGGAGAGGGAAACTTGCCACAGTATAAAAACAGAGTCAACTCTTGAGTTTGACTATTACTCTTGGTTGTATGTGTGTATAAGATTAAATAAGACTAAAACGAGCAATTTGCCAACTATTATAAGAATGAAAGATAGGTAATAACTAGTTGTGAAAATGATAAAATGATATTTTTCCTACTTACAACCATTTTGTTATATGACCTGACAGTTGGAACTAAACCTGGTCGTAAGTTGGGGAGCGGGTGTACTTCATTTAAAGAAATCGTCCATCATTTTAAAGAATTTGATTTGAAGTTATACAATCATATTTTATCAATTCAGGAAATTAATTTTTATCAAAAATCATGTCATTGTATGAGGTTTGGAAAACATAACATCAACAAGTGTAGATGCTATCTTAATGTACTTGGTTTGATACGTTCATTTTTTTTAATGACTTTTTTTCTGAAAACTTATCCTATCTACTTACATTATTCTTTTATTGCCATTATCACATTTGGATCAATAGCTTAAATATCACCATTTGATAAATATCACCCTCAATTGTATCAAAATATTTAGGTAGTTTTATTCCATTTATTCTGTGAATTGGTTATTTAACACCTTTCATCAAACTGGGAAATAATTGGCCATGTTTCTTCTGAAGTATGATTCAATATTTCCGATGTTCATCAAATGCATCTGAATACTGGGATTGCATCCAAATCATGAACTGCTATCGCTAAATATCATTAATTTAAGCTGACTCTAAATATTACAAAACTATAAGTTACTCATTACAAAAATGTTTATTGTTACTTAGTAATTTTCTGAATAGTTTTTGATCGTTGCTGCTGGTTGATATATACACAAGGCTGCAATTTGTTTTTGGATTATTTTGATATTGTGTTTCTTGCATTATGCATAAAATTCTATATCATTTTATACTATATTGCTGCATTAGTTTACAAATATGGTAAGAAAGGGTTTGGCAAAGAAAAGCTCCTGTTACTTCTCATTTTTTATCATTGCATGCATGAGCTAAACAAATCTACAATGTTATCAGCTTTTGGTGATTTTTTAAAATTATTTTTCTTATTACCTATTTTCCAATTCAACAACTTTTTACTGTCATTTTTGTCAGTTTTAGTTAATCATATCAGTTTTATTCCTTTTGAAAATGTGAAGGAGTAAACAGCTGATTAATTTAACACTAAAATTTTAAAATTTCATCAAAAAAATTTTTTAATTCTTTAAATGCATCATTGTATGTTGAATAAAACGAAAAAAATCTTGATTTATTCTAAATTTATTGTTTGTTCTATTTATATTTCAAATTCAAATTACTTATTCAAGTAGATGATTGATGAATTCCTTTTTCATTTTGCTTTGGAAAGCATATTATATGCTTCATCTAGATATTTATAAAGTGACAATTAAAAACACTATTCTTTCATATTTTTACTCATAAGGTAAATGAAGAGGCATTGTCAAAATCCAAGTTGAATGAATTGTGTACTTGACTTGATCATCTCATCAAGTTGTCAATATCCACTATTTAGCAAATCAATATAGACATTATACATTCTAAGCAAAAATCTTTCCAAATGAAGCATTTATTATTTTGAGCTTTGCGGAAAAGTCCAATGAGTTTCAGATGAAATATCTGGTAAGTTGTCCTATTTTGTACATGCTGTCTACTGTGGCTTGTTCTGAAATATCCCAAAGTATTTCGAAATGGATATTTAACAAGTCAATTAGGAAAAGAATGTGTGAATATTGATGTTTAGTTGTTGCTGTTCTGCTAATTTTAAATATATCATCATTATATATGTTGAAGCTAATGCTAGATAGAAAAGTAGTGTGCTTATTTTTTTCTGTAGTTGCTCTCATTTATTCAAACAGGGTTGCCAAATTTCCTTTTGTTTACTTATTTATTTAGATTTTGCTTAGAAAGCTTTGTATCTGTCCTCATAGCTATTTTCATTGAATATTCTCTTTGTTTCCTGCATCACTCATAATGTTCATTTCAATATAGAGTGACACAATCTCATTAAATATGACTGTATGATCATTTTGCAAAATCACTCTTTAATTTAAAACTAGTGTTTTAGTTTTTCTTTTTTTGTCTTATCTGTGCAGATAGATGTTATAACATTTTTTATTATCATTTTCTTACAAAACCAAAGTAAAATGTATCAAAGTCCTATATTGAAAATATATGGCCATATCAGAATTCAGCAGCTACTCAATATTATCATTTTATATCATCTGTGACATGTAGCCTCTATTGGTAAATGTCAAATTACAATAAATTAGGATATTAGCTTATTAACATCTCAAAATTATTCACTCTGCAAACTTAAATTTTTACCCCATGGATCAGATTATTTTCATCGACTGTTGAAGTAAAAGGTTTACTTATTTAAAATGTACATATTTCAAATACTTTTTCATATTTGATGTTTTACATTTGTAATGTTTTCTAATTTGTTAAATGTATTGATTGCATTGATTACATCAGATCGAAACCTGTTTGTTTTTGTGTAGGTCAGGTGTGTGTGTGTGTGTGAGTGTGCATATATACACAGAGAAATGACATAAATGAAGGGACATCATTATTTCACACAGATTTGATATTAAATAAGTAAGAAATTAACAAAAAAATAGAGAGAGAGAGAGAGAGAGTCATTGACAGTTATTCAATTTATACAAGACTGCATAATCATTGCCTTTCACTCTAAGAGTATAGGAACTGTAAGACTTAATAGCATAGAATTGTCTGACTGTTGGTCAATCCAAGGGTGGAATGAACCAGTGTTAAATACCACCAAAATAGGATGTTCGTTTTAGCTGTGAACTATATGCTCATACAATTCACTAAAGAAAGAAAGGAAACTGCTTTCAGGCTGACCTGGGCAACAAAAAAAAAGGGCAAATCAGAAAAATCTCTGTTATAAGAAGGCAACTATAGCAGAATGTATCCAATTCAGCCATAGAAAATCAAGAGTGCAGCATCTTCATCTCATGGGTTATATTGCAAAACTATCAATAGAAAAACACATTGTAAATCAGTCAACATTCAACAAATAAAGTAGTGGACATCATGGAAATTTGGCATATTATCACCTTTTCTGTTGATCACCTTTTCTGTTGAGTCTCTATTTGCTCAATTTTCAAATGACAGATGAGTATATGTCTGAAAATTGCCTAAACAAGAATTTTGTTTCAACTACCTGTAGCATTCTAGATTCTCTGGTTATGGCATCAAGAACACTTTGTAACTCTGGTTATCCAAAGCTGGGGTGTGGGGAATATTAAATTAGAAAAATACATTTCCATTCTGCACAAGAGACCTCTCCTAATGATTATTGGTCAAAGTAGCACTTTTTTCATGGAAGGGAAAGGGAATTCAATGCTATACAGCAAAAAAGACTCAAGAATGACAACTCCAAAAAGGTATTAAGCAACTCTCATGTCCAAGTCAGTCTCTTGGTATAAATCCTTCTGGACTTTTTGGGGCCATTTTAGATTGTGAAATGATGGGAATGTCTAGATAGCCTTCTACAAAAGAGAGTTTGCTTTGTGTTTGAATGTAGCCCAGTCAGATATTTCACAAGACAAAACAACAAACTGATAAATTTGGAGCCTGAAAAGGTACATGCTTTAAAATTTACTAATGGCAAAGTCGTCAAATTCTTCTTAGATAAAATTGTTTGAATTGTTGAAAAAAAGTTTTTGTTTGAAAATAATGGTGTCTATTTACTTTTGCCATGTCTATATACACATATATATATATTATATATATATATATATATATATATATATATATATATATATATATATATATGTTTATATATATGTTTATATACGTGTGTGTGTGCTTTGTATGTACACAGGTGCATGTACATGAATCAAACAGGGTGTCTCAAAAGTCATTATACACTTACTTTCTTTTTCAAAACAAACAGAAAGAACTTATGAAAATCAGTACAGATAAGCTAAAATGATTGAGATATTTTTATAATGCTTTTGCCAAGTTCAAATGAGAATTACTTCATTGGTAGACTTCTACATGTGAGCTATCTCCTTCATAGCACTCCAGCCAAGTCAGCAATTGACACAGACATTCCTGACATCAGCAAGTATTTCAAGTGAAATGTTTGTACAACAATCTCTGATAGTTTATGAGAGTTACTTGATCTTGTGGCATAACCTTTGCTCTTGATGTAGCCTCAAATTATTGCCAGATTGCAATTTTGCACCTCTGTTTTAACATTGTGTCATTGCTATAGTAATGAAGATAGAAATTGAGCTACAACTCGATATCGATTTCACTGAGATTGGTCAGAAAACTGAAAATAAAGATGAAAAAATGTATAGTTACTCTTGAAACAGCTGGTAAGCTTAATCTGGGGCTTTGGAATATTCATGTATTTATTGAGTTATATTACTCAAATAAAAATGTTCATCCTGTCATCCTAAACAGGACATACAGGCATGTAGAAGAGGCATTGAGGGCAAATTCAAAAAATCAAAATTTATATCATTAAAAAATATACTTTAATGGACAGCATTGATGTATACATATGCCATTGATAATCTATTTGTCACTAATTTCAATGATTAATTATTCACTGTATTTTTATATATACTCATATTTCCAATGAAAACGTTGTTACCTATCAGAACTTCAGGAAGACTTTAAAATCTTTTTTGGAAAAATGTTCCCAATGTATAAAAAAATATGAAGGTTTTTTTGAAATTCAGATTAAACCCTGTGATGTTGAAATCTGTTTTAATCACAGATTAATAATTTTCAAGTTATAGAAAAATCACTTTTCTTCATGTTTAGGTGAAGTATGCAATCACTGATTTCATATGTATGTAAAAAACAAAAAATAGTTAGAGTTGAAATCTAATTAGTGAAAAGAAGAGATAGCTGAAAGGTTATAGTTTGCGAGAAATAAATATTTTTTTCTTCATTCATTGTTTAGAGTGATATTAATTATGTGAAAGGTTGGTACTCAAGCTGTGAATACTTGTTTCACCACAAAAAAAACTGATGAAGAGAAAAACTAAAAATGAAATTTTATTACAAATTATGGAATTATCCTCAGCCAAATATATATTCATTCATATTCATATTTTTTTAGAAAATGTTTAAAGGTATTTAAAAATGTATATTATACTTATGTTGATGAATTTACATTCTGCATCTTCAATTTTGAAAATATCCTATGGAAAATATATATGAAATATTTACAATTTAAATTGATTTAGATTTACCTAGCTTTCCTAGGTAAATTATTGACTCATTAATATTTCATCATTTACTTGTCACTTATCTTATCATCTTAAATTAGTGGGGCAAGAACTTGTTAGAGAACACGTGAATTGTTCACTTGACTTCTTTTTAAAATTTGGCATCATGTTAAGGAAGGTCATGAGGTTTTCAAAAACCACAGGCAACAAGGTGGCACGCCATCCCCTACTTGATGGCTAGTTGATGCTGAATCTAAAATGGTGGACAACTGATAATAAATGCATAATATCTTGGCTTCTACTGATGATATCTTCGAGTATAGTACCACTTTTCCTATGTTTTTAAGTAAACAGAATCCATTTCTGAACAGTATTTTTGGCTTTAAGGTCATACCTATGTTATTTCGTGTTTAGAAATGAAACTATGGTTTAATTAAAACAGTTTTTCTCTCCACAATGCATCTCAAAAATCCTAGTTAAAACCCCTAGATGACAACCATTTTCCAAGATATCAACCAATTTGACACTCCTAAGTTGCTTGGGGGTAGGGAAATCGGATGTTTTTACAGATGACCTGATATATTGGTGGAAAGAGAATTACGTCAGAATTCCAATAATGTAACTTGTCAATTTGTATCTGTTGTGCAAAAGAAGTTACTGACAAAAATGTGAAGGTAGGTATTCAAGCATATGCCAATGAAATTCTCTTTCCAATACATTTAAATGTATATAGAAACAAAATTCAATGTTTGTACAGAGAACATGATATATTGTTAGAAAAAGAATTCTGACAGCTTTCAAACGGTGTATCTTATTCAGTTAGTATCTATTGTGCAAAAGAAGTTGCTATAGCCAAGAATGTGAAGGTAGGTATTCCAACATTCACTGTTATTAGTCTATCAGAAAGTGGAAGTTATCATTGGGGGGGTAGGGGCTAAAATCTTGGCAACCAGGTTAAATCATATGTGAAAATTGTGCAGGATAAAGAATTCACTTTACAGCTGTATCCTGCTTGGATGCATTTTCTTTTGCAAGTGTAGGACAGCAAAGACAAAACTTCATTTGGGACTGGTTGGCAAGTCATCTAATAAATTTTATTTTTCCATTCTCAAAGTATTATCCATGATTTTGAAGAGCAGGATAAAACAGGTG
The DNA here is from genome assembly GCA_963457665.1 of Thysanoteuthis rhombus. Classification (NCBI taxonomy): domain Eukaryota; kingdom Metazoa; phylum Mollusca; class Cephalopoda; order Oegopsida; family Thysanoteuthidae; genus Thysanoteuthis; species Thysanoteuthis major. The sequence goes on along the minus strand of OY735198.1, from coordinate 35,313,544 downwards.
GCTTTCCTGAGCTATCCTCCATATTATCACTTGATAGTTACAGCGAAGAAAGTATTGTTGAAGAGCATTCTGACAAGGAGGTAGTTCTCGGATTGAATTTGTCCTTTCTTACTACAATAAATCTTATAAAGCAGCTTATTGACATCTGAACATTTATGGCTGTATAACCAACAAACAAAGTTATTTTGCTCATCTATCAAGCGTTGGTCAATAACCCAGCTTGCGCTAAGTCTCGTAAAGCATTAACAAATTCTCTCTCCTTGCTGTAAACATTCAAGAGTTTTTGATTTACCTTTTCTAGCGAATGCCATTTTGTTTTCAGTTGGAAAATGAAAGCTCTTCTACTGTTTAGTCTTATAGTCTAAAATCATTCCAAACTGCAATGTGGTTGTTTCCAGGTGATATATTTCTGCACTCTTAATTGAGCTCTTGAGGTAGTCATCAAATACAGTATCTATTCAATTACTTGGAGAGCATGGCTGCAAAATCAGATTTTTAAACTTCAGTGAAATGTCACTGAAACTATTCAAATTAACAGCTTTCAACTTTTGAATCATGGCCATGCCATCTAGAAATCACACTGAATTTAAGGATACTAACTCAGCTTATTGGACACTTTTCACTAGGATTTTGGTTATGGCAGCTTAATTTGTTCTCCTCAACATCCTAAATTTATCTGCAAAACTCCAAGGGAATGATCTTTGAGGTCATGAAATACACTTATTTCATATCAATATTTCTGTTCTGGTAATGGATAACCATTCTTCCAAAAACCTCTCGGTCAGCCTTCAGTACTACTTCTTTTTTATTGAGCCTCAATACTTATTTAAGCTGTAAACGTGATTTAGCTGCTTTAGTGGGTTAAAGAATCCTTTAGCTAGCTTTTTGCCTAGGTGTTCAGAGTGTTATAACATCTTTATGGCATCTTTTCCATTTGATTCAGCATTTAGCTTTTTTTTATTATTATAGGTGTCACAGTAAGTCCAGATGAGATGCTGATTTACTCACTTTCTCCTGAAAATGGATTGACGAATATTTCTTTCAAGCTTTCTGTTTTCATATCTTTTTTGATGGTATTTTCAATAGTTTTGTCTGTCGTTTTTTTCCAAATGGGTTGTTGTTGCTCCATTTAAAAAGAACTTGTGAATCTCAGGATGACTTATGGCATGTCAGAAATATTTGGCTTTAAGTGTCTTGCATAGTTGTGCCTGCTATAAGCACCAATTCCCATGGTGCAACTTTCTATGCAGATTCCAAGTGCAGGGACTAGTCTCCAGCTCTTTGAGTATGGATGACTTTCAACAACAGTTCTACCATATCTATGTATGTGAACCAAAGTTTTTGCTAGTCTCTCTTGCAAACTTCTGTCTGGTATAGGAAAAATGATTTCTTGCATTTCTTTGCTTGTTACACTTTCCAGGAAATTATTGAACATGTCTTCTTTGAGAATATCTGCCAGGTTCCATAACATTTTGTCAAACTGCTTTAAAGTAACGTTTGTTTCAGTCAAAATTTGCACCACCAAACTTTGCTCTCAGCCCTTTAAAAAGTATCTTCATCAATGATTCGTTCATCAGCTTAGACTACCCTGTTATACAAGTTTCCTGTAAGTGCTTTATCAATAGATCCTGAGGCTATGATGTCTGACTGTACTATGATATCTCGCTAGCCAGCATCACCAAATTGCTCACCGACCACTCCCAAATACATCATGATCAGATGGAAGTTTCCCAGTATTAATATCACATCCTGAAACACCTCTTTTTTCTTCCAAACTATTTCACAGGCTCTTGAATACATCGCTTGGTCAAAAATGAAAACAATTTGATGGAAGATCTCACCTCTTTTTGATTTGGCTTGATCTCTTCATTGCTATATCAGTGGTTGATGTATTGATGTATCTTTGATTAGACCGATTGCATACTCTAATTCTTCCAATAGGCTGGAGTCGACACCATGTCCATGTTTGCAAAAGATGTTGATGACTCCAGTTGAATTTGTTAAAGATTTTACACATGATGCCCAATCCACATTGTATGTGTTACAGATCAGAAGAGTATTCCATGGTTAAAATCTCTTAGAACTACCCTATTCAAATATTTTTTCTTCATTTTTCTTTGGTTCTGCAGTCTTGGGTCATTACTCTTTTCTATGGAATAAAAATTTTCCCCTTTCCTTTGACTAATTTCTTGCAGGAGCTAAGATTGTAGCGTTACATTCAGACAGAGAGGACATTTGGAACATTTTCAGAAACTGCAGAAAATCTATGAAGTGTGTTTTTAAAAACATTATAATATCTGATTTTCAAGTATTCAATAAGTCTTCTGATCATTATAGTTGCTGGGTAAAATTTGTTTCATTAAACCTACAGTTATTTGATGTTACATCTGTAACAAAGAGTCATTAAGCATGTTACGTGTCTGAAATAGATCAATAAATAAATATTTTCAAGAGTCTTTCAGGACTTTTTAGCTTCTTCATTCAAGGTTCTTCGTTGAGTATTTCAAGTCAAAATGTAAAATTGGACAAAGTTAATTGTTCTTTCATGAATTTGATGTCATTCCCATGATTAAGCAATTATAAAGAATTTCCATGGTGAGTAAAACTGTTTTTTCAGTATTTATTTGCTCAGAATAAGATACAACTGTGTGAGTTATCCTGCAGTCATCCACATTCTAAATTCTGCTTCCCAACTCTGATTAATGATTGAATTCACAATATTTTCTAATTTGTGTTGCAAATACATGACGATCATTCCTTGTCTAGTGGACCAATTCTGGAGAAGTGTCTCATGCGACCATCTCTGATTTTGTTTTAACTTTGATTATAGGTTCTTTTGAATCTAAAATGAAGTCCTGTAAAATTTTTGCTTGATATTTTCACTCGTTCAGTCACTATGAATCTAAGAATCACAACCACTTTGGTGCGACTGTGATGAAATTATTTTTTCTATTTTTAAGTAACCACAATCCCATAGCAGGAAGTTCTATAGAATTAGAAATTTGCTTTCATGGTCAACTTTTTTGTGTAGGTTCTGGAAGTGTTATCTGCTTAGCTCTGAAAAATATATCATTTTTTAGAAAAAGATGTCAAAGTGGGCTCTAAATTCAGAAGCTATTCTCATCATATTTTTCCTCATTGTAATCATACCTGGTCCAACTTGTGATTTCTGTCTGACAGAAAAAAGTAATGTCAGTGCACTACAAAACGTCACTATCTGGATCTTTCTAGCTTTTCTAGATCCCAAGTTATAAGATCTTAAAAATGGCCTAATTTATAAAATCACAAATATGTGCCATTTTCAAGGAACAAGAGTATGTTTGGAAATACTTAGCACTAGTTTTTTTTGATTTGGTTGCTTGATTCTTTCATATTTCAACCTGTCTTGACTTGTAATTCTTATTACGTTTTCTGTAACACGTAATGTTACATGTGTGTACAAGGTGTTTTTTCATGCAGAAGAAGAAAGATTGTTTGTGCATAAGCTGTGATAGGGCAAACTTTTACGTACATTCTCCTAATATAGATCAACAAGAGACTTAAGATACCAATTACCTAGAAATATTTGTTTGTATCTATCACAAGGCATGTACACAAAAATTATGTTCCATTCAGTTATAAATATCAATACCTGTAGTTTTTTTCGCTTTTAGAGTTCAAAGTATGATCCATGTTTGGAGCATCAGCTCAGAAACCACATGGGAGACCAGAGTTGAAATTCATTGTTTTTTTATGATTTAAGTTGTACTCTTACAGAAAAAATGTAATAAAGTTGAAAAGTCCTAGATTTCAAGTTCTCTGACCCAGGACCACTTCCTATGATAGCAAAAGTATACTTTTCAGGGTTTTTACATTCACCATTTGAAATGCCATAAATAATATCTTGAGCATAAAAATTCTTGAATCGATTAGCTCTTGGACTAATACTGCTCTTCTGACACTCTATTAGGATTGTATTGAAGATGCATTAACATCACAGAACTGAATTTCTTTTTGCATTATATCATGAACAGTTGAGAACTCCATTGTTTCTTTCTCATCAAACTTTTTATGTACATATTGCCTTACTTTATTCAAAGAATATAAGTTTTCAGCAAAATCATCTTCTTTGTCCAGATTGTCATCTGCATTATGCATTGTTTTATAAAGAACTTTATAGTAGTTCTTATAACATAACCAATGATAAAAAGATTTACTTGCATGTAATTTATTTACTGTGATAGACATCATTCACTGGTCATTTCTGTGCTTTGCAGTGTCTGTGACAGTTTTGTCAGCTCTTGATTCACAGCTTCTTATTAGCTTCTTTTGAAAAAGAAATATGCAAATTTTAGGTAAAATGGTTATAATAGCATCCAATAAGCATTTCATGATAAAAGTCTGTCAACATGACCAGTGATTGGATATTAACACAAAAGAATCCTCAGGAGTACCTTGAGCCAGTCGCAAGATTGATGAATGATTCTTAATTTTAGCAGCTCTACACAGCATTTCCTATGACCATTGATGTCTGAATTTTACTAAAGGTGATTGGTCATCAGTGCTGTGTATTAAGCATTCAATAGTTGAACATTTTTTCTCCTCTATCTATTATGTCTGTTGTTCTAGATATGTTTGTCTTTTGTAAATGTTCACTACATGTTAGAAGTTGAATTAGATTTTTGCTCAAAACTGAAGCAGGTTAGTCAGGTTTATGGACACCAGCACTCGTGTGTTTGAAGTTTAGTTGATTTCTAATAGTGCCTATGTGCTGAGAAGTAGATGGTAAGTCATGCATTGTCATGGGTGACTGCTTTCATATACTCAGTTTGCAGATGTAGTTGTAAGCACTTGACCGCTTGGCAGAAAATGAGCATCAACTTCTGAATTCCGTTTTTCTTTTATAATTATGTATTTCTTAGTGTGATCTGATTGTAATATTCATTTCATTATTTGTAATTTTGTGAGACCATGTATCTCAGTGTTTTGTAAGTACAGTATAAGTTTCATGTTTCAAAACATAATATAAATTAGATGAAATCTTACTTTCAGTCAATATAAACCAGATAAAAAGTTGAACAAAGTTTAAATTTAGCCATTACATCATCATTTCTTAATTTTATTTGTTAATTCATGGCAATCAAACATTTTCAAGATGAAAATTGGTGGTAGTAGTTCTGTACCATTACTGGATTAATCATGAGTTTTTGAAATGAGTAGTTTCCCTCGAATTTAAACCTATTTTTCAACAAGAAAGCTACCATCAGCTCACATCTCATTTTGTTCAGTTCTACACAAGAAAAACCATGTTCGGATTAGTCCCTCCAACAGAGACTAAATCATGATTTTTCACTTCTGATCTCATGGACTTATGAAGAACTTTTGGAGATATTGTATGGATGGGCAGGAACAAATACGTAAATCAAAGGAGAAAAATAAATAGAAGAATATCTCCTGTCTATCTATATCATATCTCTGAGATTTTTCTTTGTATTTCAATGAAATTTAGTAGAAAGGTCAGTAATAGGACAAGGAAGAAGTGATTGAATTTTGGGAAGAATCCAGGGATAGGTTTTCAATTGACTGATATTTTTCTGTTTTAACATTTTGTACATTTCTTTATTTGCTCACATCTATCCACACAGTATCTTAGATAGCTCTCAACAAATTTCTATGAAAAATGTTTGGAAGAAGAAAAAGAAGTAATTACATTTTTTAGACAGATCCAAGGATGTGTTTTTGATTGGGTGATATTTTTGATTTTTTTCCCCCATAAATTTCTGTTTCCACTCCTGTCTGTTCACATCGTATCTCTAAATGTTCTCTATGAATTTCAATGAAATATCATGGTGGGTTGGGGGATGTATAAGTGAGATTTGATTAAAATTGGAGGCAGATCCATGAATTTATTTTTGATTAGAAGATATTTTGCATTTCTTTTCATATATTTCTGTATTTGCTCCCGTCTGTCCCCACAATATCTCCAAAAGTTCTCAATTTAATTTTGTGGAAGGATCGGCATTAGGTTGAAAAAAGTGGTTTGAGACAGATCCATGCGCAATGATTTTGTCATAATTGGAAGAAATGTACTTTCAGTCATCTATTTTGAATTTTGAAATGGCCACCCTTGAACATCATTGAAAGTCTAGTAACACTTTTTCCCCAATCTCATTGGTTTTCAGATATGATTTAACCTGTTTGCCAAGATTTTAGCCCCAAAAATGATAACTTCCACTTTCCTATAAACTAATAACTGTATATGCTGGAATACCTGCCTTCACATTCTAGGTTATAGTGTCTTTTGCACTATAGATACAAACTGACAAAATACATTGCTGGAAAGCTGCTAAAATTCTTTTTCCAAAATATATCAGGTTCTCTGTACAGACATTGGGTTTTATTTATACATACATAAAAATATATTGGAAAGTGGATTTCATCAGCATGAATACTTACCTTCTTGTTTATGTCAAATACAAATTGACAAGATACACCATTGGAATGCTTTATCATTTATTATACTCACTAGTTTATCATTCTACATCTTTTAGTTATTCAAAAATAATGTAGAATCTTAATTCTATGATACTGTTTCATACAATATATGTTATATACAATGAATTTGAAAATTGAATGTTTCCTCTTATTGCAACAACAATGGTTTTGGAAGCTTGCATATTTCTCATTATTCTATCAGCATTTGTTGACTTTCATTATTTATAGTTTAAATTGATTTTTCATGTAATTTATTTATAATACTTTAAGGAAAAATCTATTTTATTCTCTATGTAAAGACATCAAATATGTGGATAAGTGTCAAATTACCTTTTAATGATAACAGAATACACAATCTAATGACACTGCTTTGCCGTAAGATTTGATAATTTTGGAATAAATGTCCTTATTAGCTGAATCACAATCTTTTAATTAAAGTCAGTTTAAATGAGTTGAACAGAAATATTGAAGAAAGTTTTTTTAAACTCAAGACATTCACTACAGGCATATAAACATTCAGAATTTTCTGAATTCAATTGTACACTTTCATGATATTTGATGCCATCATTCATAGTTTATATATTGGTCGTAAGATTATTTTAATATTTCTTTCTTTGATATAATGAATATCTGATACCATGAAAAAATATGTATCACTTACACTAATATAGATATCATGAGAAATTTTTCAGAGTGATTTTGGTATGGATAAATAGTAAAGTACCTGTTACAAACGTTCCACCTTGATGATTTGGGTTCTAATGATGTTATAATTCATTTTTTTACTTGTAAAAAAAATAATTATATAAAAAGTCATAGATTTTAATCCGACAAAAACCTAAGCATTGTTTCAAGGTTTTGATACCATCTGCATTGTCACTTAAATTTTAATTCTATGGATCATAAGGATAATGAAACAGTATTTTTCAAGAAATTTCCATAGAAAGCTTTGTATTCAGTATTTATCTCTATGTCTATGAATATGAATAGTATCTATGTTTGAATTTTCTGGTTAGATCTAACATCTGATTTTATCACATATCAATTACGACAAAATCTTGGTCATCCCAAATAAGATTTTGAAGTATACTATTATTGTCATATATTTAAAAGTGTGTAGTGTAATATGTTTGTATGTCAAAGGATAACTTCAAATTGTGCAAAGTAGAAGTAAGGCATTTCTCCTATCCATGTAGCCAACGATCCTTGTGTCACCTGATATGAACCTTGAGTCCATGAAGGGATGAAGAGAGATGAACTTCTGGAATAGACTTATATGCTCAGTAATTCCAAGATGTTCATTCAAAATTTTATCTGCTATTCACTATTGTTGAATTAAGATTCCCAGCTATACAAATTGTTTTGTATTACTACCAGAATTTTAAATATGCTAAAAAGAGTCTACTGAGTGTTGAACTTAATTATAAGAAATCACAAAAAAATAAGAACTCACCATCAAAGTCAATAATTGAACAACTGTAGCCTCAAAATTTGAAGTCATACAAAAAAAATCCCATCGAAAAATAAATTCCAATTATGACATCACTGACGTTTTTCGTTCAGAGATATCTAAAATAGAGAAAAAAACATCTAGATTATCCAGAATCTAGATGTTATTAATAAACACATCAGAATGAGCACCCCCCCCCAAATTCAGTAAAGCTTTTTTTTCCAAAATCAAAAAAAAAAAACATATTAAAAATGGTCTAGTGGAGTGCTAATGCCAATTTTCAAGTCTGTAGAAAAAACGGTATAGCCAGGAGCGCTGGAACAAACACACTCACACACATAGACTCTCCTATGAAGAAAGATAAAACCTTTCACCATTTTTGATGGCTGTGGTTGTTCAATATTGGGATTGATGCTAGTTGAAAATCATTATAATAAAAGACATGTACAATGTAGATTTGACTAACTAAAATTTGAAATATAATCAGCATGTCTACTATCTCTCTACAGATATTGTGTTTACAGTTTTATTGCTGTTAGATAACAGTTGTGTTGATGGTAGTAAAGTTCTTTGTTCTACAAAACAGCTTTCTCTTTCAGCCGATTGCAAATAGCTGCTATTGAAAGAAGATGGCACTCCTGACAATATGGCTGCTACTCATACAAAAATAGCATCCATAAAATGGTTAGCTCTGTACATCTCTATCTCAAAGGACATAACACATTACTTTATACATATACAGCTTCCCCATTGGAGGATTGTCTAATCAGATCACTAACTTGCCATTCAACATATATGCATGGTCTACTATGCTCTCTCCTAATTTTACTAGACTTCTGAGAGAATTGATATTCTCCAACATTACATTAAAATAACATTATCTGATCTTGTCCTTGGTTATATTATTGGTAAGTACCTTACTGTTCATGAGAAGTTATTTCCTGGCAGTTAGTTGCAATAAATCTTATATTTTTCTTTCCATGTATGTGTATAAAAAATATAGATTGATATGAGAGTTATCGTCTATTATCAGTTGATGATCATCAGCTATTAATGAGATAAGTCACTCTGAAAATAAGTTATTTTGTATATTAGTACCATCTCCAACAAAACAAGAAAGACCTTATTAAGCTTAAACATTGTTTTCAGTTATAGAATAACTTCCTTCAAAATTAATTAACCATCAAAAATAATACAAGCACTTTGTGTTTCACATTGAAAAAATTATGATTTATAGTTTTTATAGAATCTGAAATTTTTACTTTAATTTTGACTCACCCAGGTTACTTATAATTAGAATCTGTTTAGTGATCAATTAAGTACAACATTGACATGTAGCTTATTTCAGCAACTCTAAGTTGCTCTCTTGTGTAACCTCATGGTATATAACTGGGCTCAAATATGATAACTGGTCTTCTCCATAGAATACTATACTGTAATATTTTGGATAGTGCAGTTCAATAGGTGTCAGTTCTAATGTAGTACAGTCAAATTATTGCAGTACAAGTTAATGTAAATGAGAATAAGCTGGAAAAAAACATATTGACTTAAGATAGGACTTAGTACAGTGTAGTTTTTAACAGTACGGAAATTCTTAGAACAAATTAACCACTCTAAGATTTCTCAAATTACAGTTAATGATTTTTATTCTTGATGCTAGTGATATGACACTAAAAAAAAATTTAAAAGATGTCTTTATTAGTACCAATATATTGGCTTTGGTAATCTTCACAGTTCTCATGACTTTTACAACAGAACTTAGCAGTGTTTAATGGTGGGTGCTGCTAACTAAGGCATGAGCAAGGAGTCTAATTTCATGTGTAAGTTATTTTAAACATAAAAAGACTTGTTAGATTTTGTCAAATAACAGATGTTATTGAAAATTTCCAAGAGACAAACTATGGCTTGATTTTCTATCCTCTTCTTATGTTCTGTATCACAAAGATTAATGCAACTCCTTTGCACAATTAATGTCATATATCTCCTATGTTTTATCAACTTTTTGTTCTGTATCATATCTAACTCTATCAAGTTTATGGTCAGGCAACCCTGAGGTGTGTAAAATGTGTAGTTGTTTTTGTGATAGTAAAACTGTTGCTTGCTATTAGATTTGTAGAAGAAGCATCATGTAAGAGAAAACAATAAAGGACTCATATCATATAGATTTTAGATAAAGCAGCATGAAAATGGCATGTTCACATGCAAAATTAAAATCATGTTCACATAAATTCTGTAATTCACTTTGTATATTTTCACTTATGATTGTTTCAAAGTATAGAATGATGTTCAATAATTGTTAACTCATCATGTTTTGATATCATCAATGAAATGAGAAACATGTATTTGATATATAGATGGAATATAGTTCTACTGAGGTCCCATGGGAACTTTTTATTAGAAGTATGAAGTAAGGTTTTTATGAATCCCCAATATAAGTACTTTCCAAAAAAATATATCACTAATTATTCGTATGACCTAGTGTATATGATTTTCAAGAGGACATCCAAGATAGCTGCCAAATACTTATAATGCCCATTATTTATTCATTATTGTAAAGTTTTTTGTAGCATCAAGTGTGCTTGATAACATATCAAAATTCTTCTACAGTCTGACCACAAAAGATTTTGTTATCAAGCACACTTGATAATACAAAAAACTTTGAAAAATCTTCAATGAGTAATGATTGAGTTATGATCATTATATATATATGGTGGCCATATTTGATGCCATCTTTAAAATTATACATTCTGGACCATAGAAAAAATTGGGGACATATCTCTTTTTTTAAGTCCAAATATTAATGATTCTTTGAAACTTTACTTCATGCTTTCAATAAAACATTCCCACAGGGTTACAAATCAGCTTACACAAATGAAAAAAGAAATGAAAAAAATTGTTGATAGTTTTTCTATGATGTTTAGAATTCAAAATGGACAACTTTGAATGGACATTTCTCCCAATTATGATCAAATCATAATGGCACATATTGAAAAAGATGTGATTATATTTTAGCATGGATCCAGGAATTCGTTTTTAATTGAGAGATATTTTTGTGGTGTTTTTCTTACACTCCTGCATCCACTTCTGTCTGTCCAGACAACATCTGCAAAAGTTCTTGATGTATTTCAATTGAATTTTGTAAGAGCATGGCAATAGGCTATGAAAGAAATGATTGAATTTTTGGATGAATCTGTGCACAATGACCCAGTCATAATTGGGAGAAATGTACATTCAAAGTCATTTATTTTGTATTTAAAAATGTCCTTAAATATCATAGAAATCTGGCAACAATCCAGATGGTTTCTAGGTATGATTTAACCTTGTTTCCAAGATTCTAGCTCTCCTCAAAAATGGTAACCTCTACTTTCTGATAGACTAGTCTCTCCAAATTAGGAACGGGTGATATTTTCTGCTGTACTGATGCTGATATGGAATCAATATAAAAAAAAGTAATCATTTATTTGAATTCCTGATTAAATTCTCTACAAACACATGCAATTATGTGTATCTTAGTATTTTTATTGACCTTTTCCACAACAAACACTAGACAAATATTTTTCTAAAAATTAAATCATTAACCCTACCAAAATTGGGAACTGTACTGCAGGTTTTCAATGATTATAACAACATTTGATGAAAAGTGCTTGAACTCAGCTATCATTATGGGGAATTTCAATGTTGAGTGATCACTGATGACAAAATAGAATTAGTTTGAATGTATATTGTACTTCATATTGGCCATTTCTCAGAAATAATTATTTTTGAGTAGTATTATAAAATGCATGATAGCACTCAGAAAGCTTCGAATGCTGCTATGCTATCATACATTTTCTGACTCTTAGAGATGCATACCTTGTCTAAAATCACTATGAGCATAATTCTCCTCTGATGGTATTAAACCTACCATGCTGACTTATTGACTAAACCAGGTTATTGTAAAATGTTAAGGCAATAGTAATTTAGCGAATAATTATATAGTAGGTGTGGGTATTTTTGAGACGGAATGTTATCTTTACACTAAGATAATGAACTTTCAGACAAATAAACTACTATTGAAAACTATGAATAAAATTTAGTAACTAGAATTTATGTGAACAAAATGTTATGATTATGTTTAATAAAATTGTGGGTATGTTGAATAAAAATATTACGCTGTGTTTGAGAGAATCTTTCTAAAAGAGAGAAACCACATTATTATTCTGGAAGACTAAAAGAACTTGTAAGTATTCATATCTCAAATCTAAGCAATTGCAATGATTTTCTTTAAATATAGCAAATGCATTACATGCCACTTTATGTGGTATTTTGTATTATTTTGTTTGTGTTTCACTTAAAATCCTTGTAAGCCTTCATATATTAATGACTTTCACAGAAATTACTCGCTTGCTCTGATACACAAGCAGAAACATATTTGAGAACTAATTTAATTGGTTTTATTTGAATTTATAATTATTTTGTTGACATGTTATCAAATAGATAAAACTATTGATAAAATGTATTCTAAAAGATGATAAATATACAGACAAATCATGAATTTTTGAGGGCTGTTTGTTGCTTTTGATTCATTTCAAAAAGACGCTTTTCCTTTCACTGGTTGGTGTCATGTGAGGTAAACAATTTAGTTTCTGCACCACATTCAAGTTCACACGCTTTCTTTTAACTTCTGTTGATGCCATTCTGAGTAGGGATAGCAAAATTATTTAATGAATAAAGGAAACATTCATCTGGAAAAAAGTGAAAGTGAGTCTATTACACCAGTGTTGGCAACTCAAATTTGATTTTTCTTGCTAAAACTGCTTCAAAAATAGGCTGAAATTAGCCTAATCTTTTCCACTTTTGGCTAACTTTATGGCTAAATATGCTTCATACTCTTTTGAATCCTAGTTATCAGATAAAATAACTATATACTAAGACTCCAGAACAAATAATTAGTAAAAATTGTACATTTACTTTTATTAAACTTACCAGATTTGTAAGGGATTTGTTTCAGTTAAAAAGAAGAATAATGAAAAATGTGAAAAACTATTTTTCCTTTGTAGTTTGATCTGCTTTGACTGACCTTCAAAAATTGCAAAAAAAAAAATGTTGATCATTTTTCATTAAATGGTCAGATTTTGGGCTATTTGCTATCACAGGCCTTCATTGGCTGAAGGTGAGTGGAGTCAGCTAGAACTAACTGAAAAATGGATAATTTGGTATCCTTGTATTGTGTGAAAACCATTAGACTTGGGGTTTATTGTATTTTTAAAAAAATGAATGCCTCCAGCAATGCATATGTGTAATAAGTTATATATTCTTAAGGAATTATCAAGCAATCTCATGACTGTTAATATTTTATGTATCAATAATTTTCAGATTGATTGTATTTGTTTCAATTTTTTTAATAAAATAGAATATGAAATGAAATTCAAATCAAATAACTATGGCCATATCTGATTCATGAAACCATCAAAAGTGGTTGTATGCATTGACTATTTTGAGCTTGTTAGTGGTTTGCGGTATTACAAGTTAAAAATAAGCTTCATACTGGGGAAAATATATTGTAGGGAAGTGTGACTCAGATCCAGTGAGTCTTTTTTTTTGGTTGGGGTAGCTGATAAGTAACTTGGGATTTATAACAGTTGAGGTGAGGATGAATAAAATTGACTAGTGGAAAGAAAAATAAGAGTGATAGAATTGAGTTCTGCAATGGTATATATACATGCAAAAAAAATTCTGATCTAGGATACAATCGTCATGTGTTTATGAAAATTTATTCATTGATGACTCATTATCACTTCATTCCATTTTCTGCATTGATTAAGTATCTTCTCTGTGAGATTGTTCAATTTGAATGCAAAAATAATTTGAAATTCATAAACTTTGTGCAGTGAATGAATTCCAAATATAAGTATCTGGTTACTAAATCAGAACAAATATTGCTTGTCATTTATAATCTTACAAATCGTCTGCTAAAAGTATTCAGTAATAGGAATGTTATAGCCTAAACTAGCAAAATTAGATATTGACAAAGTATGCATAATTTATGACTTATATCAAAGAAAAAACATATATTCACATGCAAATCATTATATTGCCACACTATATCAAATCTTTTAAAAAATTTTAAGGTCAAATCTGTTAAAGTTAGAGCAATGCATTTGTTTACAGACATATGTGTGAGATTTTATCAAAAATACCCAGTATACCCCATACAGGTTTTATTGAAAAAACACTTACTCTAAATTGAAATTGTCTCCTTCCAAAATTACCTGCAGCAGATATGCATCACTGCCAACATCTTTTCAAATTCTGGAAGCATTCCTTGTAGTCATTGTTAGGGATCTGCAATTTTTTTTCATCTCTTCAATGCTCTCATGTCTTCTTTGATGTACTTTTGAAGTTAGGGTATTAAGGAGTCTGATGGGCCAAGTTAGATGTGTATGGTGGATGGGGAATGATGATGATTTGTTTTATGCCCAGAACTGTTGGGCCCAAAGGGCAGCATGTGCTACTGTGTTGATATGATGTAACATCCGTGCTCTTCTTTGCTATGCTTCAGGCCACTTCCTCTTCATTGACTCACGTAACAGCTTCAGAACTCCAAGATAATAATGCTGATAAAATATTAGATCTGTTGATGAACAATCCCATGGGAATCAAAGAAGGCAATGATCATTGTTTTCATCTTCATTTTAACTTGTCAAATTTTCTTTGATCTTGAAGAACGCTGTTTTTTCCACTTAGATGATTGTTATAAATCTAACTTTTGTCTCCTGCTATAATGTTATCTAAGAAACGTGGGTCAGTTTTGACCTTTTCCAGGAGCTCTTCTGCAATTGCTATTCTGTCTTCTTTCTGGACTTTTGTCAAGAAACTACGAATAAAATTTGCAGAAACATGTCTCATGTTCAAATCTTTGGTTGAAATATCTTGACAAGAATTGTAAGATATTCCTACGTATCCTGCAACTTCTCTGATAGATGCTGATTAGCATGGATAATTTTGCAAACTTAGGTAACATTTTTATCTGTTATGAAAGATGAAGGCTTACCTATTATTGTCATCTTTATTTTCCTTAAAGCGTATAAACCCCTCAAAACACATGGTCCAACTTACAATATCTTCTGCAAAGGCAATTTCCAAAAGTTCATGCGATTCCTTTGCCAGTGTTCCATGTTTGTAAACGAAACTTCAGTCAGAGTTTCTACTCTGTAAGATAGCAAGGCTGGAAATAATCTATGTACAAAAACCACAATGAAATTTGGTACAATTGAGGTATTCAGATGAAATCAACCACATTCAGTTTACAAGTGTTACCTAAATGATTCCATGCATCTAATTTTGACATAGTCTGTGCAGATTTTGAGCCTCACACGCAGTCTGGATATTTTTTGATCAAACCTCACTCATGTAATTGAAGATGATTTGTTTTTTATTTTTTGATGCAAATTTTTAGGTATTGATTTTGTTTTCATTTCTTTTCAGATTATAGCACCTTTTGTGCTCATAACATTAATGAGATAAAAAAAATGACCATATACTCAATTTGAAAAAATACATTTTTAAACATTTTCTTTTGAACATCTAATTATTGCTTTAATAATTTCAATATCTGATTAAAGTAGATGCTTATATCACTTGGATATCACAGATTCTACTCAAACAAAGTGTATTCGTTGTATCCTTGTTATTGTAAAATGGTTTTATTACCTTTTTTAGTAACAATGCTTTATGGTATATATCAAGTGCTAAATTAATTTTTGCTTTTGTCATAAAAAAATGAGTTCTCAAGTTTCATAACTCATACTTGAATAACTTCATTATATTGTTTAGAATGTGAATTTTGTATAATTAGTCATTTGCTTTCAGCAAAATTCCCTGAAGACAATGGATTATTCTTTTATCAACTTCATATAACTTGAAAATATTTATGTTTGTCAAAATATCAAAACAGAGGACAAAATTGTCGTAATCAATGTGTGCCATTACTTTTTCAGATATAGACATATTGAATGGATTACGGTGGTCTGCAGAGTTGGATACAGTGTTTGAAACTAATTATAATAGAAATGAAAAACTGTTATGGCAGTACTTCGGTAGCCAGAGTGGATTCATGAGAACATATCCTGGTAAGTCTTTTTATATATGATTTTGATGAATCAATAAAATACTAGCTGAACCTGTAGTAATGCCAAGGGTGTTGATGACTAAGGTTATTTATTATCTCATGCCTTTGCTCTTCTTTCACCCCATGCCTGTATTTTTCATGTTCTCCCTTATCCTTTTCAATCTCCGTTGTTGGGTCATGATTTTATCTAAATCTTATTCAAATATGGATTAGTTTCATTAAAAAAATTTTCTTACCTACTCAGTAAATTTTGTAAGTTTCTTTTCTGCATTTTCTCTCTTTACCAACTTTCTTTTTTTCACCTCCCCACCTCATCAGACACTATTTAACTTTCTTTCCTTTCCTCTCCACCTAACAGCTTATTGAACTAGCTAACTACCCTTTCTTGCCTTCTCTCTTCTTACTCCTTCAGTAAACTAAATGAGTTCCTTTTCTCCCCTCTTTCTTTCTAAATAGAATAAGGAATATTTCATATAAGATGAGTGATATTTTAATAATCATAAAAAATTAAGTACCTGTCTATGCTGGGTAGAAAGTTAAAATGGAGTAGATAGACAGGTGGAAATCATATCATTATTATCAGTGTGATTGCAAAGGCAGACACCACGATAAAGTTAGGGTAAATCTAGTTTAGTATTATACTTACACTGTAAATGAGACCTCTCGCTAAAAACTTTGTAAGTTCTGGAATGTTCAAAAATTGACTTGATTAAAACATGCCTGGGAATTCTATTAGTACAAAAAAAAGTTTCCCTTTGATTTTGATCCTCTGAAGTGAAAAAAAAGTCCCCTCTTAATTTTAACCTCTAAAATTGAAAGGAAGTCTCTCTTTTGATTTTAACCCTTGGACAAAAAAAAAAAAAAGAAAAAAAGAAGTCCCCTTGATTTTGAACCTTAACCCTTAGTCTGCTGTCAGGAAATTACACGTCTTCTTAACTAGGCCCGCAGTACATCCAAACAACAGTAACTTACTTCATTCATAAACTGCCATAGTGATTTGTAGAAGTTACCAAGCACTTACAAAAAAAAGTCAACAACATATCTGAATAAAAAACACAAACATAGCGAAATATTGATGTAATCATAAAAAAAAGACGTGGCAACAGAGAGAAAAAAGAAGGGAGAAAAATTCAAATACAAAAATTATTCATATAAATTATATAAACAGTGATATATTTGTTTTTGAAAAGTTACCCCACAAGACAAAACACAGTATACCGTGAACCATTATACTACAACAGATTTATGCACGAGTGCTTTTTTTTTGCAGTGTAAACAATATTTTAAAGTGTTCATATTTGTTTGGCTCTATAGAGTTTTACAACTTTTTTGGTTTGTTTTTGTGGATTTTTGTCAAACTACCTCATGTGGAAATACTTTCTTAATAACTTATTATAAAAAACAACTATCAAATGAAAGTAAAAGATTTATTTAATTTATAAAGATAGAAAATCTGCATTAAAAAGAGTTGGAATCCATTTTTTATAATATACATTACAAGTATCAATATTTAATAAATTATTACTTTCTTAGTTGTATTCTCAAAATATTTTTCCTAATCCCCGCATTGGTTTCAAAATCTGAATCAAATGTAGAATCGGGACCCCAAAATTGATTTTATTCAGAAGCATGACATATGACCTGTCATCAAGGCTGCCAGTGCTGGTTTTTTAAAGTTTTACCATATATTATAGTTTCTCAAATTTCTTAACAGTGATTCACATTATACAGATTCTTCAGTAATCTTTATATTATGCATCAAAAATGTTGAAGTATAAAAAAATTCACGTATTTCTATTTTTCACGGTATGAGTTTTGTCAAATTTATTTACTCTTATGTTATGAAACAAAAAACCTCTCCTATTGATTTTGTACTAGAAATGGCACAGCTGACAAGCAGGGTCCAGCCTCTTAAAAATAAGACAAAATTTTGGCTAGCAATTTTTCATGTTTTCAATACATAAGACCATTGTTTCCTCAAGAAATTTGTCAGTTTTGAAAAATAGAAGGGGTGTAGCTATAATGCTGAACTGGATTCTTACTTTCCACCACTTGTACAGAAATAGATTTGAAGTATTGGATTACTTCCCGTGTGAAGGTTGTAAAAAATATTTTCTCAAGTAATTTTTTGTACTTTCATTGAAGTCCAGGGGGCAGCCTTTGCAGGGGGGCCTTTGCACTCACCTAGACAGACACACATGGAATCTTGCTATTGATCTTAATTTATGAAGATATAGTAATAAAATCAAAAATCAGTAACATTTATTTGTAACACTAAATAGATATAGGTAACGGGTAACTGATGATAGTGAGTCAACTTGATTATAGCCATTGGTCAGACGTTCAAACTTGAGGTATTCAATTCCAGAATGGTGTATTGAGAGGAGAGAAAAAAAAGAAAGAGTAATGCCATGAGGTGTCAACTCATGACCAGGAAAGGAATGAAAGAAGGGGAGCCATAAGTTTTATGACATCCTCAGAGAATTAGTTCGCTCTGATCACACATTTTATAGGAATTTTTTGTTCTGACAATGCATCTTTTAGCAAATCAATTCCTCTTACCTGACCTCATATTCATTTTATCAGTTTGATTGTAGGTTAGTGAATCAAACAATGTATTTTTATTCATTTATTCTCATCTTGATTTTGGCACAAGACAAAGATCATGTGCAACTATCACATTGGAAATAAGAACACAAAGATTAAAATCGAAGATGCCCAACTGGACAAAGTGGACCATTACATCTACTGAGGATAACAAATCTCCATGAGACTCTCAAAAAAAAGAAAAAAATCACTCTAGTATGGCAAGCCTTTTCACAGATCAAACTAAACTTTCAAAAACAAGAAGATCCCACTGATTCTAAAAAGTAGAGTATAAAACCAATGCATCCTCCTGATATTCACCTATAGAGCTGAAACATGGAACCTAACCAAGAGACAGACTTGCAAACTGAGAACCATGCAACGTGCACATGAAAGAATCAACCTCATATGGAGAGACCACAAGACAGCAATATATATCCAGGAGAAAACAGGAGTTCAAGACATCATAGAATCCATCAGAAAACTAAAATGGCAATTGGCTGGCTATCTTGCAAGAATGTTGGATAACCAATGGACATCACGACTCACAACATGGATCCCCAGAGACCACAGTTGCAACTGAGGCCGGCAGAGTACTAGATGGAGAGACGAACTAGACAAATTCAGAAAGTACTGGCTCCGCGACGCACATGATATAGAAGTTTTGCAAATCCTGGGGAAGGTCTACGTCCAATGGCAGACATTAAAAGACTGATGATGACTCTTCCTACAGTTTGGTGAAATTTTGTGGAAGGGTGGACAATAACCTAAGGAAGAAGTGTTTAGATTTTTGTGCAGATCCAAGTATTTTCATGCTTACTTCATAGCTATATATACACAGTAAAATATCTCCAGAAGTTTGGAATGAATTTCCAAGAAATTTCCTGGGAGGTTGGGTAATGGGTAATGAAAGAATTTCAGATCAGATCCTGGTATTTTCACAGTTTCTTCCCTCACATCACAGCTACATGTACACATCTCAATATCTTGATGCATTTCAGTGACATTTTGAGGAAGGGTGGGCAATGGGCCAAGGAAGAATTGTTATATTTTGGGAGTAAATCCCAGATATTTCCACCATTATATCCCTGGCAACATAGTTATTTGTACACATCACAATACCTTCAAAAGTTCTCAATGAATTTCAGTGAAATTTTGTTGAAGGGTGGGCAATGGGCAAGGATATAGATTTTTTTTGCTGTTACTTCCCCTGCATCGTAGCTATGTGTACACATCACAATATCTCCAATTGTTCTTTATGTATTTCAGTGGAAGGGTGGGCAATAGGCTAAAAATGAAGTGTTTAAATTTTGATGCAGATCAAGTAATTTCCACAGTTACCTCCCTTGCATCCCAGCTATATGTTCTCATCATAATATCTCCAAAAGTTTTCCACAACTTTCAGTGAAATTTGCTGATTCATGAACTATCAGCCAAGGAAGAAGTGTTTACATTCTAAGGCAGACTTCTCTGCATCATAATATATAACATAATATCTCATTTTGTGGAAAACTTGGAAGAAGGTTGACTGAAAAGTGGTGTGTAAATTCGTGGACTGGGGCTACAAGAATTTTCCATGGTTACCTTCCATGTATTGTAGCTATATGTACACAGTATGATACCTGTGTTCTCAATAAATTACAGTGGAACTTCTTGGAAGGATGAGTAATGGTCTAAGGAATGATGGTTCAAATTAATGGGCAGATCCAGAAATTTTTCACCATCTCCAACATAGTACTTATATGTACACAGCACAATATCTCTAAGGGTTATCAATAATTGCAATGAAAATTTGTAGAATGGTGAATAATTGGATTATGAAGAGGCATTTGCATTTTTTGAAATCCAGGAATTCTTCAGTCACTCTTCAAGTATTTTGGTTAAAATAAACTAAATTGAAGGAATCCTTTTCTGAAACACAAAACTCAAGATTTTATTTTTGGTGAGAGGTTGGTTCTATTTACGATGTATGATTGGCTGCTCAACTGGAACCTCTCTTTCCGTTCATCATGCCAAACAATGGCTCTGAACTTTTTTGATTATTTTTTCTTCTTACTTCATCTTATCTTGGGTGCAAGCTCCTTTTTATGATGTATACATACTGCATGCATATATATACTCTATGAATACACATTTATTGTATTGGCACCAGATAACAAGGATAAAACAGTAAACAGTTTGCTTCTGGTTCGTAAACTTAATATCAAAGGGAGGTAATAAATAACACTGACTTATGCGGCTGTTGTTAC
Organism: Thysanoteuthis rhombus; assembly: GCA_963457665.1. Classification (NCBI taxonomy): domain Eukaryota; kingdom Metazoa; phylum Mollusca; class Cephalopoda; order Oegopsida; family Thysanoteuthidae; genus Thysanoteuthis; species Thysanoteuthis major. The sequence continues at coordinate 35,292,675 of OY735198.1, read as the reverse complement.
TGCTATCAATAACTGGTATCTTTACAAACAAACCGAATTTTATGATCCAAAGTTTATACATCATCATCATCATCATCATCATCTGCTGCTGCTGCTGCTGGACAAGTATCAAATTGACTGATTTTTATAAGAAAAATGAGTAAATTTTGCCAATTATATATTTTCAATGATTTGGTGTAACATCCATTCACTTAGATTTGTAGAATATCATTTCTGTTGACTTTTATCCTGGAAATGCCAGTATTGCAAAAGAAATTGAAGAAATTATTGCTTTACTTGATCCACCATGAGGTATCAAAGAGCCAACATAGGGTAGAGGCAATTACTCTTTTCATGCTATTCTTGATCATCTAAAAAATTAGCATTCCTTCCAAAACTGTTTTTACAAAAGCTGAGATATTTTCTAAAATTATCAGCTATTTAAGGTTCAGTCAGAGTGGAGTTTGACTCTGAAGCTGCCAGTCTTGTTCATTTTAAATTTCCTTTTTGAGTTCAATGCTATCTGGGGGTTTAGTGTAGGATCTGAGTATGAGATCTTGGGTTTTTTAGGAAAAGCTGCTGACAGCCCTGCCTGTTTCTATATATCATATGACATGTCATGCATTATTGTTTATGTTACAATGGAGTTTTTTCCTTTTTTTTTCTTTTTTAGATAAAATGAATATGTAGTTTCAATTCAATCAGAACTCCTTAATATCAATAATTGAACAACTATAATATTAAAGTTTGGTCATGTAAGAAAATTCCATTGAAGAATGAATATGGTCAGAATAGATCCTATTTATGACATCACTGGCTTTTCCACTGAGTAACATCTAAAATAGAGTAAAAAAAACATCTAGAAATATCTAGATTCTGGAGAATATTGATGTTATTTATAAACCTATCAAAATGAGACCTTTAAAAGATTAAAGAAGCTCTTTTTTCCAAACTGACTGATGCCAATTTTTGAGTCTGTTGACAGAAAAGTAGAGCCAGGAGCGCTGGAACACACAAATAAACATATAAACAAACTCACGCATGTATAAAAAGGATAGAATCCTTCACCATCTTTTATGGCTATTGTTGTTCAATCTAATTCATTCAAAACAAGGATGCCACAATCACAATAATCTTTTAGATTAGCAGAGTAAATTAGGTACCTATGTATATTTCCTATATTATAGTGGAGTAAATTATTTTGACCCTGGAAAACTGTATATTTGAACAATTCAACACAAATACATTCTCACTTTTCAATAATTTTTAGATAATTGACTCATCAATTGATTTAGGATTGCATAAAGTAAATAAATAAGTAGCACATCAAATAAATAGTAACATTAAATAGCACTTTTTTAACTGGAACAGCCGATGAAAAGTATACCAATAAAAATGGTTAAAGAATTATAAGAAAATAATAATAATAACTTTTTAAATACAATTATTAAAGCTAAAGTAAAAGTGTTCACTCTTAGATAATGCAGAAGAGTTCATTTTTCTTTTATATTCCATCAGCTGAAAAGTATATCATGTTCCATAAAGAAATTAAATTAATGCAGTAATATCTCATCATCATCATCATCAGTCTTTTAGCGTCTGTTGTTGGACATAGACTTTCCCCAGGATTTGCCACACTTCTTTATCATGGGCGTCACGGAGCCAGTACTTCCTGAACTTGTCTAGCTCGTCTCTCCATCTAATATTCTGTCAGCCTCAGTTGCGCATGTGATCACGGGGGATCCATGTCGTGAGTCGTGATGTCCATCGGTTGTCCGCCATTCTTGCAACATGGCCAGCCCACCACTATTTGAGATTTTGATGGATTCTATGATGTCACTGACTCTTGTCTTTTCTCGGATGTACTATGTTGTCTTGTGGTCTCTCCATGTGAGGCCCAGCATTATTCTTTCATATGCACGTTGCATGGTTCTCAATTTACGGGTCTGTCTCTTGGTTAGGTTCCATGTTTCAGCTCCATAAGTGACTATTGGGAGGATGCATTGGTTATACACCCTTCTCTTTTGGATTACTGGGATCTTCTTATTTTTTAAGGTTGAGCTAGCTCTGCCAAAGGCTTGCCATCCTAGTGTGATTTTTCGCTTGATTTCTTCTTCTTTTGAGGGTCTCATGGAGATTCGTTGTCCTAGGTAGATGTAGTGGTCTACTTCCTCCAGTTGTGTGTCCTCGATTTTGATATTAGTGTTTTTATCCCCGATGTGGTTGTTGCACATGATCTTCGTCTTGCTGAAGTTCATGTGTAGGCGAACTTTCTTGTTCTTCTTTAGTTCATCTATCATTAGTTGGAGGTCGTGTAGGTTCTCTGCAAAAAGGGCTATGTTGTCTGCAAATCTGAGGTTGCTCAGATACTCGCAATATATTTTAATTCCTTTACTCTCTCAGTCTAGCCTTCTGAAGATTATCTCAAGGCAGGCTGTGAAGAGTTTAGGTGAGCTGGTATCACTTTGTCTTACTCCTTTCTGTAGCTGAAAGGGGTCCGAGTCTTTATGTAGCCCAGTAATATCTAGCATGAATTAAATACTTATCAAGGCACACAACTATGCTCATTGGTGTTGTTTCAAAAGGTTTACATGAAAATAAATCTTGTTAAGCTATTTGAAAACTTATTGTTTATTCAAGAGTTCAATATATGCCAAATAATCATTACATTGATATCCTTGAAGTGAAAAATTCTTCATCTGAAATTTACTGTAAAGTTGAATATGTCAATATTCTTATGATATCTAAGGTAGTAAGAACTGATATATGTAAAAATTATCAAGTGAGATAGTGAGTCACTCATGAAGAAAGACACAGTGTACATATGAATAAAATATGACAACTGACAGGTCTGGTTATTCACTCAATAGAAATTGTCACATGACCAACATCTTTAGGCAGAACACTTCGATGAGGATAATCTATTGAGAAATTGGAAAAAAGGAGTGATCAATGAAGAAGTTACTTCTTCCCTTTTGTTGGAATAAGTGAAAAGTCTGAATTTTCAAAAAACAAGTGTGAATGTAACCAGTCACAAACTAGGGTCCAGTGTTGTATAAACTTCCATTGTAAATTAACCTCCCCTCTATGGGGGGGGGGGGCTTTTATCTTCAACGTAAAAAGGAGTAATGTTTGAATTGGTGCAGCCTGTATGTGTAATATATACATATATATATATATATATATATATATATATATATATATATATATATATATATATAGCCAGCCAGCCAGCCCGCCAGACCTATACAAAATCTGAAGGAAATTTTGTTTGATGATTTCTAAGATACTAATAATAAAAGCATAAGTCAATAATAACAAAAAGTTCAATGATGCATCCACCCTCATTACATTCATGTTCTAAAGGGATTCTAAATGTAGTAGTAGTAGTAATAATAGCATTACTAGCTGTGGTTGCAAAAGGAAGATGGTTCACTTACCAGTTGTGGTAGTAGTAACAGGAGTCATCCAATTGGGTTTGCATTTTATCCCTTTGCAGAAGAAATTACCTGAAGATCTAAATTTTTCTCATTCTTTACCAATGTTTGTTTTTGTCTTACTTTTTGTTTTCGCATTAAATGTAATGTGGATATTTTTATCTACTTTTCATACAATCAGAAATACCCTTGGAATTCATTTATATACATATTGATATGAATATATTCAATAGTTTCAAACTCAACAAAACTTTTTCTCGCTTTTGCTCAGTTTAGAATATGGCTTTATGCCAAAAAATGTGACCAGAAACCCTGACACAGACAGGCAATTGAAAAAGAAGAATACTTATCCACCATGTTTTTCTTGTTTGGTTGGGTTGGTAATAATGGCTACAGTGATTCAGTTTACAAAATCTCTCATCACTACATTGCTCAAGATAAGAAATAGCTAAGAAAGAATTTGGTGTATGGTTACTTAATTGTAACTGATTACAAAAAGTAAACATTATTCTGTAATAACTTTGAATTTTGAATTTGATAGTAGTTGGTATTATATCTTATTCATTAATTTTTTAAATTTTGTTTTTGTTGTTTCAGTGTCCCTGCTGCTGTGTTTTATGATTTATTCCCCTTTCCTATTTGACAACGAATTCAATAACTTGATTCTAAATATGGAGGAATATTTTTCTATTCCTTCCTTTTAGATCTTTTACATTGACAAGATGAGATTAGAAATAGTCCTGGCTCAAGCTCACATCTTGTGTCCAAAATTCTGTTGCTCGGTCTATCATGTTTTTTGACTTCTACATATATATAGATTGAAGAATGTCAAGGTTTTGAGTCTGAGAAATCGAGACCTTTCTCTGTGTAGCAAGATCAATTACCTGAATATGAATTTGAACCCGGACGTCAAAAAAATCCCATAACTTTTGGAGTGAACAACATACAAAGAAACACATCTTTTCATACAATCTTGACTCAAAAAAGTCAGAAACTTGGTTATAAAAAATTTAGCATATTTTGACTATTCCAGGACAAAAAAGCGAAAAGATGTTGAGAAGTCCGATTATTTTTTTTTTTATGTATAAACTAGTTATCTGTTTTTCCTAATCCTTGAAGTGCCTATTTAATGATTCTGCCTGTTGACAGACTGAAATAATGACCACTAGGGTTCAAATCAACCATATGTGAACCCAAATACCAAAATCAAAAAAAGAAAATTGCATAACTCTTGAAGTAAACAATATACCGAGGCAAATAAACACATTTTTCCATTCACTTGAGTGGCAAAATCATAGCATCCTGACTGAACCAAGATAAAGCTTGGATTGATCCAGTTCATACTGAATTAGTACTTGCTGGGTTTTTTTTTGGCCATTTTGATTGCAATTTTGCATTTTGTCAGAGAAGGAAATCCAATTTATACTTGATAGAAAATTTTGATAACTTTTGGTGATTTTCATCTAAACAAAGGTTCCAGTTGAGTGTCTACGCACGTATATTTCTCCAAGATCATAATAAAATCTTTAAGAGTCTCAAATATAACTTTTTTGAAAATAAATTAAATTAAAAACTATCTGACTTCCATCTATCTGTCTATTTTATCAATTCTTTTTTGCTTTTTGGACAGCAATTAAGACGCCCGTTAAGGCTGGTATTTAGTCTAGTGTAATCAGTGGGTTACTAATTGAGCTAATATTTTTAATGTTTCAGTGACGGCATTCAGCGGTAACAGTATTTTTGGAGAAAAAAACCAGTGTAAAGATCAATAACACTTTCAAATCGGTCACTGAAACTCTATCTGTAAATTATATAGCAAAGTGTATGCAAACATATATCATACATGTGTGTAGTATCTCAAGTTAATGGATTCTTACACCAAAACAACCACAAAATTTGGTACATTTCATCCCTTTGTCTCTACACATGTCATTGTTGTACACTTAAAACAGTGATATACAACAGATGAGTCCTCATCTAAAAGTTTCTAGGATTTTATAGGGAGGTAGTTGTTATCTTGACTTGAAATTTGTATCCAAAATTTTGGATAGTGTGCTGAAATACTGTCTTGTTAAGATAATTGTCCAGTGAATGACTGATGGGATATGTATCATAACATGCATGTTTGATATGAGACAATAGACCTTGACTTGCTGGTGGAAGATATTGTAATGATGGAGATTTAGAGAGGTAGAAGATTTTCTCTCCTTAATCAGTGAAGGTTCTTGCTGTACTGTTATGATCTAAGACTTTCTTAAGGAATAATTCAGTGTGGTTCCAAAGTGGGTGAGATAGCTTTCTAGCTTCATTTTCAGGGCAGCCTTTTTAGTTCCTATAGTACTTGTAACATCACATCCTGTAAGGCAGTGTAAAGTTGGTAGAACAGTACAGAACTGAGAATCTTGCTGCTAGTATAATGTGTGAAGTGATACATCTCTTACTCCAGGTCTTATCCAGCGTTCTTGGATGTTATAGTCATTGAATCTTGAAATACTATAAAGTATATTAACTCCACTTTGACTTCAGTATCATTGCTGACAAAAAGTACCTGTTTGCTACCAATGAGTCTGAAATATGAGCAGGAATGCAAAAATCAGTTATTAGTTGACTGCAGCTGTAACACTGGAGTTATTACATAGTTGTTGATCTTTGTACATTGTCAATTTTCAAATGAAATTTCCACTTCTCCAAGTACTACTGGGTGCCTTGAATTATGAATCTTTCTTTTTGGTAAGTCAGCTTTTGTAAGTTGAGTTTATTTTCATTTGAAGACCAAAATGAGTCTACTTTGAGAAATGGGGAGGATTTCAGAACTGTACTTCACTGTACTTAAGGTTTATTTATTCTCCTCAGTAATTCAGTGTCTTTTACTGAGGTTTCATCATTATACATGTCAAAGGTAGGATGACATTATTCTTGTTGCTCAATTCTCGAGTGTTATGGTCTTCAAATTATTTCTATGTATGGTTTCACTAATTCTTTTACCTTTGTTTAGTATCCAACTGCATTGGAATTCATTATATTTTTCTGTCCCATTATCAGAGGCCTTCAAGATATCATCCTTTATTTTGTTTGTCATGAACGATGAAGTTGAGTACCTAATGTCGGGGATATGGGGAAAACCCTTGTCTTCAACGAATCTTACCATTGCTTATATTTTCGATCCATGTTCTCATTTTAGTGTCTTTGATGACTTGTGATGCTGATACACTTCAGATCACATGAACATTAGCATGTTATCTGTAGGAATTCTTAACAGCCATCATTTTATGATAGATAAGATATCATTCTGCATTAAAGTGTTTTTGTTAGAAATTTCTGATAATACTGTCATTACGTTTGGAAGATTAATTGATCCTCTGCTCCAATTTCTGGTTGCCCCCTTCTACAACATAGTGACCATTTATGTCCTTCTTGATGGAAAATGATCTTTTCGTTAAGTTCTCATAACATTCAGGATGAGATTCAGCTCTTCTAAGCATATCGATCCCAATAGCTAATCGTTTGAAGATTAAGAAAAAACAGATCACAGAACAAACCATCAATGTCTAGCTTATATATAAAAACATTATAGGTCTTTTCAACATTTCACTTTCTTGGTTTGTTTTTGACCTGAAATTGTGTCAAGATATGCTTGAATTCTAATAATAACTGAGTGTCTGTATGCTGTTTACTCAGGAAGATATGTGATTTTCTATTCTTTCAATGTCCAGATTGGAGTTCACATTTGGGGTAATTGATTCTGCTGTATAGAGAAAGGTCTCCATTTTTAAGCACCTTGGCTGATACCAACAGATCCTAATCAAACAAGATTCCACATGAATGTCGCTGTTTTGTGGCACATTATCAATTGAAAGTTTGGCATTTTTAGTGTTAGCCAGGCAGTTTCTCTCCATTCAATTATCGATGAGTCCATGTTTTGTGCCGATTTTATATCTCCCCTCTTTTTTCTCTACAACAACACCTATGAATTATTGATGGTCTCTTCAACCTCTGTCAAACTGAATACACTGAGTTTTCTATTATTTGAACTATCAATTATTCTGATAGCCTGTTTAGCAAGTTCTGGGTAATGTTTTATTGGATGATAATTCCTTTTGACTTTCCGAATTCTGCTACTGTATCTTATGTAATGCTGTTAGTATAATCATTTGCATTGTTTAGTACTGCAACTTCAGTAGAAAGATTTCTTCCTCTGTTGCATTATTCCCTGTAGATTGTGTGTGAGGATCAGGGATTCCTTTTTCTGAAATTTCATATGTGGTAGAAAGCTTTGTGTCAGCTTCTATAACTTTAACTACTTCCTTGTAGATCCCATTCAATATTTTTGTGAAGAATTCTTGCTGTATTTTTGCTTTCAATTCCATCCTTTGTGGCCTAGAACAGCTTTGTATGGTTGCATTTTTATCGCTTTATGATAATTGGTGTTTAGGGACCACTGGACTAATCCCAAATCAGTTGACCATAAAGAAGTATTATGGTCTTGCATCCTGGTAACGATTACAATCTTTAGACTAGCATTACTCCTCTCAGCTGAGTTTTGACTCTGAGGGTGCCGGGGCTGCTTGCCATTGACTAAAATTAAATCAGTGATTAAGGTGGAAAAAATTGGGAAAGGAGTTGCGCCCTCCTCAATTTGAAAGGATAACAAAACAAAAGAGGAGCATTTGGGTCACCTCCAACTGCCAGGGTGAAATACTCTTCGACCTTTGAAAGCATGTTATTTAGCAATTATTTTTCCAAACTTGCCTGTGGCTTTTTGACAAGGAATTCTTATTAGCTCCAATTGATGGAAGGTCCATTGCTTGAGAATTAAAACCTAAATAAATATATATATTTCAGAGGTTGTCAGATTTTTAAATTTCAAGTGTATGTAAAATCTATTTGATTATTTTCTCAAGATTGGACACCTGAATAGTTATTCAATTAAAATGAATGGTAATATGTATTTTGCAGCAAGTCGATGGAGAAAGCACGGGAGTGTTGATCTATTTGATGTGCGGAGACGACCATGGTATGTACATTTTTATTTTATAAAATGAAATTTGATTTTGTTCATCATTCAACGTAAGATGCTTGCACAAAATTTCAAAATTAGCCTTATCATGAATATTCATCTGATTCAGAGCATTTGGTAAGGGAAAAACATGTAACAAAGTGTAATGTGGCTTTGTAACCGATGTAATTTGAAATATGCAATGTGTTCATCTCAGCAAAATTTAGATTGCATAGCAACAAGAATAAGGTCAGGGGTCTGGATAGTGTAATTGGGTAATCCTGGATTTTAAATTGGCTCTTAGCTGGGGTTGGCATTGGAATGTTGAGTACGTCGATAGGATAGGTATTATAAATTTAATCGAATTGGTTTTGACGAACAAGGGCAAAAGTCAATGTTTATATTTATATTCTGGACTGGCCAGCTGAGACAGGCAGTCAGTTAGCAGAGAGATATAGTAGAAGGCAAGAACTTCTCCCATTAGGATCAAATTGAAGAAACTTTTAATGAATTATCATTGATGACTTGCTGTCAAAGTGGTAACTGTCACCCCCAAAATGAATATGTCTGTCATGGGGTAAATTGGTCCCTATTTCTTTTTGTCATACTGTGCCAAATATCTATGTTTCATTTCATTTGCTGATAATCAAAAAAGAGTTCTAATGAACTGTAATAAAAACTTCTGTTTCCTTTTTTTATTTTTCTAGTCATACAGTTCCAAATTAATACCAAAGTGTTCTTTTCTTCTCTGGTTGTTTTTGATCATATGTCTTAGTCACAAAAATTGCAATACTCAACATTCTTGTAATTTTCTACTTATTGAAAATCAGGACCTGACTTAGCCCTTGTGGGGCAAATTGGTCCCTGTGTCACTAGGTCAGCTATGAGCCAAACTGAGTTATATTACAACAGTTTTGCCATTTATTGATATCACAAATCTAGGCAAGATATCAGTGTTAAAACTATGAATGGTCCCTCTAACTCTGTTGAAATATTCTCCACTCTACTTTGAGTGCAAAAAATTAACCAACCAGCCCTGGTTTGTATATTTTTATTCTTTGAAATGGTAAGTCTCTTGCACATACACACATGCCACAGAACTATGGATTGATTCATTATCACTCTGCTTATGACTTGTTTCTGATATGTGAATATGAAAATATTTGTGATATCTTTTTGCTCAATTAATATGATTGTATCAGAGAATAAAATAAAATGCTATGATTTTAATTTGAATTTTTTTTTTCAAAAATCCAACAATCTAACTATTTTAATGTAGTCAGCACATATGCTAGACTCCAACAACCTCTTCAGTAGACTGAGTGTGGAGCTGAACGCCATTTGGGATGCCTTAATCTTGGAGGAACGCTTTTTGCATTCTAAATTTCCTCATCCATATGCATACATGATTATGAATAAAAACGTGTAATACACACAGATACATACAATATTGTGTACTTAGAGAAAAAAAATGATGGTGATGGAAAGTATGAAGGGTAATCAGCCTGGGAAGAAGCAAGTTAACTGGGAATAAGCAAAACAGACTTGCATTTTGATTCTTTCTGTTACCCCTATATGGTAAAGTGTGAAAAAATAGCACTTCACCCAGAATATTGGGCTTACAGATTCAAAGGGAAATTTTCATTTGCGGTCCTCTGAAAGAGTGGACAATAATATAGGTATAAATGTTGTTGTCCACCATCCACCCGTGTTATATCACAAATCATATTATATCAGGGGATGCCAGTAACCACTTCCACAGTTTCAGTCTTATCTCAATCTTGAACATTCAATCATATATTTAAAGTTTGGAAATATGTTCTTTTTGTATTATTTCAGTGAATAACACTTGTTAAACTCAATTTTGTAAAAGGATGCTTTTTTAAATGTTCGTTAAATGTTTTATGCCCTGTAATGAATTTAATGGAAGGTAAGTAAATTTGCATTCTTAGATAGTGCTTCCTGAGTTATTCTCTCATAAAAATTCTAACATGTATTTGATGTTATAGGTATACGCAAGGAGCCAGCTCACCTAAAGATATGATGATTATTATTGATACGTAAGTATAATGAAATATTGACAAAAAATGTGCCATTCTTCATAACATCTAATTAAATCCCCATTTCTTTTATCACTTCTAGCCAGAACTATTTAACATGTAAGATGTCCAACAAAATCTTTATCTGATTTAAAGCAATAACATCTGCTCATTCAACAATACACCCCTGTGAAGAATGAAAACACATGAATTTCCATTTAATAACCTAAGTTTATGAAATATTTATGACAGACTTTACAAGTCAAACCACAAATTTACTCATCAGTATAATTTTTGTTTTTCTTTACTCCAGATATCAACTTGTTTCTCTTAAAATTCCTTATTCCTTTCACTCTCATACTAGCTGAACCCGTGGAAATCCCATGGGATGTTGACAAATAAGATTATCCATTATCTCATGCTCTTGCTTTTCTCTTACACTTTGCCTGTATTTTCTCAATTTCTCCCTTATCCCTTCTAATCTTTGTTGCACGTCCATGTTTTCATTTTTAGGTTATACAAACATGGATTAGTTTCATATGCAAAAATCTCTCATTTCTCCCCTCTCTCTTCTTTCTCTCTTATCAAACTACTTTTCTCTTTTGCTTCTCTCTTCCTACCCTCTGCTAAACTACCTAACCATTTCATTTCCTCGACGTGTGCTGGAATAAGTATCATCATGTTTTTGTCTAATTTCTCTTACCAAGCGGATGCATATTAACAAGATACACTGTTTGAGAGCTGGCAAAATTTCCTCTCCAATAGTATATCATGTCATCTGTACAAACATTGAGTTTTCTGGCTTAAAAACAACTTTAGGAGATCAAAATGGCAGCTAATATAAAAAGAATGAAAAGATTTCATCCATGGGGAGAGAAGAGAAATGTTGAAATTCCGAAAAAAGGACACTCTTATGCTGACAATGATACCCATTTTAACTTGTCAACAGTTATTTTGGAGTAGACCCCTATTTCGGTCTTTATTTATAAGTCAACATTTATTAGTTGTTGTTTATCACTAGATTTCAAATGAAAATTTGTCATCTTAATCTTCCATTCATTTTGTTAAGGTTGATTTTATGTGTTAACTAAAGGCAAGCTACTTACTAAAAGAAACACCTGATCCTTCTTATCTAATTTGACCTGTACCTCTGGTGAGTTAACTGGGATATTCATAAAGTAACATTTTTAAATGTTTTATTTGCAAAATTGACGGAAGACTTTTCATGAAATATTCATCTTGATTCATGAAAATTTATTTTCCCTCAATTATTTAAACTTATACTCCTTAACTTTTTAGATTTTTTTTTGAATTGATGTAAAGATAGTTTATGGCTCTAAAAAATACTGATTTTATTATTGCAGAAGTGGTAGTGTTCATGGCCAAGCACTTCAGTTAATTAAAGTTGCAGTAAAATCTCTTCTGGACACATTAGGAGAAAATGATTTTGTCAATATTGCGCATGTAAGTAATTAAATAACTTTTTTCATAAATTAGAAAAAAAAAAACATTAATCATAGTTCTGTAAATTATGTTTTTAAGCAATCAAAAATTTGCAGGTTGATTTCATGTTCATACACATCATGAAAAATATCACTGCATGTTACTTAGTGGTTAATTCATAATGAAAATGAAAAGACAAAAGAAATAATTATGAAAAAGACCAATTTGAAATTGAGATGAAAAGATTGAAATGTTAACTGATTAATTTATACTTTTATGTTAATTGATTACCTACAAACATACTTTTCAGTGGTACTCATGTTTTTTTATGTCTTTTTTCAATTTTAGTTTTCAAAAGGAGCCCAGTTTGTAAGTTGCTTCAATGATACGTTTGTGCAAGCAAATTACAGAAACAAAAGGGTAGTGTATCTAATTTTACCATTTTTCTCTAATGTTTGTCGTAATATCTCTGCCTGATGTATTATTGTCTAATAATGATTACTTTTTTTTCTACTAGATACTCACAAAAGCAGTTGAAAATTTGACAGCGCAAGACATGGCTAATTTTAAAGTGGGCTTTGAATTTGCATTTTTGCAATTTGAAAAGGTAATGTAATTAGTATTTTTACTTTTTAATATGATACAATGTTTGTCACATCTTAACTAAATCAGAATGGAGTGATGCTCAGTAGTTTAATAATAAGATTGATGGCTGAGGTGAGAGTCTAGTGAAATATTTGAAGTACTTGTCACTATTTCTTGGATTATTTTTTTTTCTTTAGAAATATATTATGTGAAAAGTTTTTGTATACTGTTAAAATAATTAAACGCAAATGAAAAAAGGGACAAAGCATTAATAACTTTGAAAGGCATCAAACTAAATTCATTTCATGTTCTATATTATTTAAAGAAATGAGATGAATAATTGCAGTATTGAGCTCATGCCATAAAATCCAAAATGCTTTTGTTTCTAACAAAATTTCATTTTGCAACTGGACAGTAAAATAAGCCATGTTATTTATATTCTAGTTCCGGAACATGTCAAAACAGAATGGAGTTGGAGCCCAATGCAATGAAGTGATAATGCTTCTCACAGATGGAGGAACAGACAATGCCAAGGAAGTTTTTGAGAAATACAATTGGTCAAAAAACAAGACAGTATGTACCTGTTATGTTTTTTTTCTTTTTCAATTTTGTAATGTTCACGTTGATGATAGAAGTTACATTCTAATTCCTTAAGTATCTCCTCAATTTTTGCAATTATCTGTGTTGAATTCGAATGAAGAATTTCTTTTCCATAGAGCCCAGGGATCCCATGATCTATGATTTAGAATAATTGATTTTTCTCATATGGATAAATATTTTATTTTCAATTGTAAATTTCAAATAAAATTTTATAAGTATTTCTTGTTATTTGTTATCTTGAAAAATGAATATTGAATCACACTTGAAATCCTAGCACTTGTTAATTGCTGATTTTATTGTTTATTACCTTTGATTATTGTTTGGCTTTCAAAAAGTATAGTTGCACTCGATTGTTCCATTACTGGAGTTAACCACAACCATATTTCTTGCAGTATGTTGACATTTAACATTTTTATCAGTTAGTAATAATTGTAGGATGAGTATATGATTACATTTTGTTCATTATTAGTATTGTTTTTAATTCTAAATTTTTGTGTGTGTGTGAAGAATTTCCTTATTTTTCTTTTCCATATTTTTTTTTGTTTTTTAATATTTCCTTTTTGTTTATAATGTGCTTATCATCTTTCATGCCAGTTAGTTTAAATAATCATACGTTTTTTTATGAATCTTTCAACTTCTCATTTAGCAATTGATCAAACCATTTTACTTTTGGAATAGCCACTTTGTTGATTTCATAAGTAATCTCTGTTTTAAAGTATCTTTATCAAAAACCATTTTAGGTGCGAGTGTTCACATATGCTGTAGGACCAACAGCTAACCCCACTTCTGCAATCAGGTGGATGGCATGTGGTAATCGAGGTAAGGCTTTTCTAAACTTTTCTCTTTAGATATGATTTAGATTGAGATTATAATATTCTTTTGTGGTATGATTTACTAAAATTTGTCAACCCTTATCATAAGTTGTAAAAGATCTGTCACACAGCAGAAAGAGAAAGGGATGGGGTAATATGAACTACTGCTTTGTGTCTGTGTATGTGATGTGCTGCTAATACTATGACTGCTACTATTGTTTTGCATTATAGTAAAGAATATATGCAAAGCTTACTTATTTCATAATGGAATATAGGGTGTAGAATCCACACCGGAAATTTTAGTTCACTCCTACTGGGACAAGTAGTCAAACCTTAAGAAAAAAATTAAGGAAAAATATACTAATTGTATGCAAATTTTTAAACCTTTTATTTAAAAAAAGGTATATGTCATTTATTGTTATCCTATTTTTCAAATAAAATTTTGAATTTAGCAATGCAGGAATTCAAATAACAGTTTCTGCAAAAAAAAAAATTAAATTGTCATTTTAATTAAATTTCGTTGTCAAGCTTAACTCCAATATTTGAAAATATTGAAGCTTAAGCTTGAGAACAAATTTTTTTTTTTTCCAATTTTAATTACATTTTTAAAAGAGGGTATTGATTTCATGCTTAGAATCTTCTTTCCTATGGACAGACAGTAAAACTAAAAAAAACATAAGAGAGAAATAATAATTTACTTTAGTATGCAAAATTTAAAATCTATATTTAAAAAAGCTATTTTTTATTTACTGTCTTACTATTTTTTCTAAATAAAACATAAATTGAAGAAAACAGCTAATGCTTGTTCTTGAGCAAAAATAAAATAGAACCAGTTTTACTTAGTCTTTAAGTTTGAAAGCTCCAATGGATGAAAGAAATTGAAAAGAATTAACCTAGAAAAAACACCCTAAATAGATTAAGAAAAAAATTTCCAATTACCATTTTTTATATTAACCTATAGTCAAAGATGAATATACAACTAAAAGAAGAGGTACTACACTTTGACCCCAAGCACATATCGAAATGTCTGACCACACTAGAAGGGCACAATGTAAAGTACCAGCACAAACTTGATCACAAGAAGTGAGCTGCTTGAAATTACTTGCTGTATTGGATAACAATAAAGGCTTGAGACTAAGACTTCCTACTGCCTAATACACCAGTTATCTCACCATACACAAATTCATTTTGGATTCTGACTAGAATGGGAAAACTACTTACTCTGTTCAATGACAATAAAAGCTTCAGAATTACATCTTCTACTGCCTGATTCACAAGTTACCTTATCAGACATAGATTCATTCATGATTCTACTCTATTCAGTGACAATAAAGGCTGAATGCAAACATTTTCTACTGCCTGATGCACAAGGTACCTTACCATACACAGATTCATTTTTCATTCTGACTTGAATGTGAAACTACCTGCTTTATTCATGACAATAGAGGCTGAAGAGTAAAATTTTTGCAGCTCGATTTATCAGTTACATTACTATACATAGTTTAATTTCTTATTTTAAGTGGGATGGAAAAACTACCTGCTCTATTCAGTCTTCTCTATTATAATCTAGGACATGTCAGTCCGCCTGTAATAGTAAGGGAGGCTACTCTGCAATATTGTTTCAAAATGACCTCCCCTAGATTATCTTTATTATTTTTTTTTTTTTTTTCCAAATGGTTTGGAATTTATCAAGTAATTATTTGGTAATGTGTTGAATTATTTCAAATAAATAACCAATATATCTTTATCCTATTACAGTAGTTCTTAACCTTTTCAGAACCCCCCTTTTTATTTCATGAATCTTCCCATGGATCCAAGGTTTTTGAAAGGTCTGCTCAATCAACAAGCTCATAGACTCCCAATAATACCTTTGTTGAGACTAACTACACTAGAAAGGAGAAGAATTAGGAAAATGCAAAGAAAACATTCAGAATAATAAAAAGCTGAAAAGTTCTTCACTATGATCAGAAAAAACATCTATAAAGAACACTGCAAAAACAAAAACACTAGAAAACTTTCTTCTCAAAGAATTATAAACAACTGTAACTCATGAGTAATGCACAATCCAAATATACTTGAAATGAAATGAGTAAATAACTTCAAGAACAAGTTGACAATTACAAAACACTTGGGAAAAAAAAACCCTTGAAGAAAATGACTTAAATAAAGACGCAAGACAGAAGCAGTAATATGTGCATCATTTTTACTTGTAGAAAATGTCCATGTGATTAATCGTATACCTGAGATTAGAGATCTAAAGTATTGTAGTATCTGGAAAAACTTATTCGAGTGTAAGAGACAACAAAGCCATAAAAATATTTTGGTTATTCATTTAAAATAAAATGTCAACTGCTGTGAAATTTCTATATCATTATAAAAGATAGTAATCTAAGGGAGATCACTCTGAAAGCAGTTTTGTAAAGTAGCCTGTCTTAGTGAGACAGTCTGACAGAAACATCGCAATTTATAACATATAAGTAGATAGAAAACCTGAGAACCTCTTCAACTTTAATTCGGACAGTCGAATTTTTTATTGGAATATTAATGACTCTTCTAAAAGAGATGAAGAACCTCTGTTGTAAATTGTTCATTTCTTTTTTCCCCCTCCTTTCCAGGGTATTTTTCACAAATACCTGCCATGGGTGCAATACGTTCAAAAGTCCAGGTAAGTTTCTGCTTTCTGGTGACTATTACAAAATATTTTTTCTTTTACATTTTTGAAATTTTCGATAGTGTTTATTATATGATCATTATTATTAAATTAATTGCTTTAATACTTTTTGTAGTAAGCCATTATAAAAAAGAAAAAAATTGATCAGTCCAAACAACTTTTTCTCTTTTTTTTCATAGATGTTTTTATAATTTCTAAAAGAAATTTTCTTTTATATAATTGTTCTTCATCTCTGAAATAATGTCTACTGATCAGTGATTGAAGTATTAGTGCATGTTATATATCTACCATTTCATTTCTATGGCTGTTTCATTGAATACTTCAGATAAATTTCTATAAATTGTTATTAATTCACTTTTGAATTCTCTTTGATATCCATCTAATTACTTAAATGAATTGATAGTGGTTAGAAAGCAGTTTAAGACAATATTATGTATTAGTTACTGCTTATTTTTTTCAGGTCAAAACAAAGATATGTTAGATACTATTTCCAATTTATCTCAGAAGACTTCAATAATGAAACTGGAATTGAAGACAGTTAATTCTTTCAAAAAATAAAGTAGACCTAGGTTGGTTAGATTATTCTTGTGTATTTTGCTTATATGAAATTTATAATGAAGTTACTATTAATCTTAAGTTTGGTTTGATACACATTTTTTCATCTCCCTTAGAGTTCCTCTTTGAAACTTCTGCTCGAAAATGTATTCATTTCTTGTTTGATATAGATATCGGTCAGCTTATTCATCTTGGATTAAATGTTTTTGAACATTTCTATTAAATAGAGTTCTAGTATAATTCAATTATTGTTATGATAAAACAGCTATACTTTACTTCACTGAGTTCTCATTATTATTTGAAATCTATTAAAAATGTTTACCCTTGTATATAATATTCAAATTGAATCAAAAAGAAATAAATCTAAACAAAATCTTGATGGAAACAAAATCTGGAATTGTTTGATGATTGGACAATCACAGTGCTTTTTCATTGTTTGTTTACTCTTGATTATGCAATTTACTAATTATTAACACTTGGTACTTTTTCCTGATTTGAAATTCGTTTGCTATGGATAGTTTGATCACATTTTGCTATTGAAAAACTTAGCAGGAAGTAATTTAAAAAACTTAAAGTTCAATTTTGTGTTTGAATGCAGACATTTTGAAAGAATATTTCACTACAGGTATGACTCTGTCATTTTTCAAGTAATTGAAAAATATTGTGCTTTCTAATTGATATTACACTGTACAAAATCACCTAGTTTGTTTCTGTTAAAAATATAGCTGATATGATGAAGTTGATGCAACAGATATGAGTGAAAAAATGACTTTAGTAATAATTACCATAATAAATGAAAACATCTCTATATATATGTATCAAAATCTTTCTTTCTTCTATTGTTGCCTCATTGTTATTCATTCGAGCTTTTACTCATTTTTTTTTTCTTTTCATGATAATGATACTAACTCAAGGGTTATCATTTTTGTCTTAGCCACTGCTTGTATCCTAATCAACAGTTAAAATTACAAACGAAACCAATTTGATTTAAGTAAAAAAAATTACATGCTTTTTGTTTTGTTCATTGTTTTAAACTTGTTCTCCCATGTGCTTATGAGTGTTGTTCATAAAAATGGTCTGATGTCTCTAAAATGTTTACTCATATTGTATGGCTCTTACTGTTTGTATATCCTTGAACTTGACTTATTAGGTCATGCATTAATATACAATAAATGATACAATATTATTAAAAACTGTACTGCATATTGGTAAAATGAAATTTTTTAATTGTTTCTAGAGATGAACAACATTAAAATTGTAAATAATATGTTTCTGGAACAAGGCAATAACTTCACTTTTGTTAGTTGAAACTGAATGTCTCAAGGATTGTTAGATTATTTCACCAATATTTTTTAATACCTCGCTAGAAAAACATTTCAGAACATTTGATTTTACTGCTTTATTCCTAAATTATGATTATATTTGTGTTATTGGTTATTCGATACATTAAATCTTGGAAGAGTATGAAAATATATTTATTAGCAAATATTTCCTTGAAGCATGAATATTTTCCTAGATATTGTTAAAATTCATTTATTTATCTGCCTATATCTTACTGTCATTTAGATGTTTACAATCATACTTGGAGTTGGCAATATTGGATTCAAAAAGCATTCTGTGTAACTATTTATTATTTATTCCTAAATACTAACACATTAGTGCAAATTTAATCTTCACAAACGCCTTAATGCTTGGTGCTATCTTTTTTATTTCAAAATATAAGTCAAATCTAAAAGCCGTAGGATTTGCTAATATTAATTTTTCAAGAATAATTTATCATTGCTCTAATTCAGGTTCTGTAAAAATTTTAATACGAGCTTCATTAAAATCTCTCCTCCTCTTTCTTGCTCTCTCTAGATATGATTATAATAGCCATTTCAGACCAATTTACACAATTTCATAAGCATAAGCAGCTTTTTAAACATTTCCTAAGTCAGCTAACTTCTTTGCCTGAATTCATTCCTCTCACTCGGCAATTATTGTAAATCTTAGCGATATTTTGCTTTATACCTTTCAATTTATTTTTTACCTGCTTTTTTTCTTCCTAATCTTCTCATTTTTATTACTAAATCCAATTGTTTTTGACCTATCTATTGCTAATTTATTTCTTATTAGTTGTATAAATTATTAAATCTTTTGCTTTTTGTTGCTCATCAACAACTGTTATCATTCATTGTATCAAATCATCTTTATATTTGTCCTCAACTTTTATATGCCATAGTTTTAATATTCTCAAAACATTTCAATTTTTATCTGATTTTGAAGTAAGTTATGCTAACTATTTGATTTAAGTTTGTCAAATTTCTAGTCAATCTTAGAGTATGATACACCACAAAATGAATATTTTGAATTGAAATATAGGCTTTATTTTATTTATAAAAACAACACACTCACACATATATATACATATATATATATATATATATATATATATATATGTATATATATATAAATACTCTATATATATACCAAATTTTGATTGCTTATGTCTATATAAAGTTTTATAAAATGAGTGGAAGATAGTGCAGACGTGAACCTGACTTTTTTTCAAGTTTTAGTTTTCAAAAATTCAGTTATAACATTTTTTTATGATGGGTGCTACATCTTCTCAACTTTTTGAATTTAGTATCATTAAAGTTCCTTTTGTAGCTTGATTCTCCCAATTCAATGGAATTTGTGGATGTTTAAAAATTATCTTGAAAACTTATTCCATTAGAAATCCATTTCAATAATTACTGTACTGTTTTTATTACCATATCTTATCTGTATGTACTAAAGTTTCTTACTCTGAAAATATCATATATTTATTTTAGTTTGTGTACAGTTGATTCTTTGTCATAACTTATGAAAAAATCAACACAAAAATTATATTTGCAATTTTTTCATTACGTTACATAATTTATAAATTTTATAATGATTTTTTTAATTGCATCAAATTTGCAATTTCTCTTTTTCTCTTCATTTTTCTGCTTGATTACTAGGAATATGCATTGTTGATAAAAAAATTTACAATTTCCTTAAGATTTCAAAATAATTATATTTGCTAAAAATTCTCTAATCTCTATTTTTCCCTCTCCAATTGCTGCTATTAATGTGTGTAAATGTGTTGGTATTGCTATGTAAGAAGTGTTTGCATTGCTGACCTAAGCCCTGCCTTGCTATGTTATTTATTCCAGCACTATATAGGAGTTCTGGCCCGACCTTTGGCCCTTAATCATTCCGAGTACATCAAGTGGGCCGGGGTCTACCAGGATAGCCATGTAAGCTGGCTATTACCTCTTCCTTTTACTATCTCTTATACTTGCCTATCTTTATAGCTACAGACTCTCTTTTATATCAACACTATGGACTGCTGCTACTGCTACTAACATTTTAGATATTCACTTTAGTGCCTGCTTAATGACCCATTGTATAATGTATTCTTGTCATAAAAATGACAATGATATGTAAGGATGTCATTTATGTCTGGTCTCTGCAACTGCTGTTGTTGTCATCGTTGTGGTCATGTTTGTTGTCAGTTTCGTCTATTGCAATGATCGTACTTATCTATTGTCCATCACTGCTTCTTCATCTGATTTTAGCCTGAACAAAATGAATGATAGTATGCCCATAAATTGTCATTTAAAGATAATTTTCTATCTTAATTACCTATCCCACTAGTGCATCTGGCATTCATTTGGAATACTGAACCAAAAATTGCGTCCATCTCCGATAGTATATTCCCCACTATTACTTATTTTAAAAAATGTTCTACTGTTTTTGTTTTATTTTACTAATTGTTTTAGGCTTGTATTATCTTATAAAATGATCTTATTGTCACTTTTAAAAGAAATATGCTTAATAACAACTTTCCCTGGGAGTAGATTCCATAAGATAGTAACCGAATTCTTCACATTTTCAGTTTAGTATGACAGCCCCAAAATAAGGGTCCAGTTTAGTGTTAGTTACATGTAAATGGAATGCATCACCTAAAACTATAAAAAAATTATTTTTCTTAAAACTGACTAATTCACAGAAGAAACAAATTGATTGATAAACTCACATAAAAAATATATTTCCATAATTGTTCATTTGATATTTTCCAAATTCTAACCCCAAAAAATCAAAAACCCAGCATTTGTAAGTTAATTGCATCCTAATAGATAAATGAATAAATAAATAAATACTCTAATACTAAATCAAGTATTTGTAAAATTTATCCATATAAAGCTGAAATAATCCTGTCATTTTTTATGGGCTAGATCATAAATAATTCATTTGGAACGAGTTACAGTTTTTGTTACTTTCTATCTAGTATTATGAAGCATATTTGAAGCAATCCATTTAGGCACTAATAATTATTTGTTATATTAGTTTTAATTCTTTCTATATATTTTTATGATGTCTACCGATAATATTCATTTCAAGTAGAAGTTTTTTGTGCTTTCTTCATGAATATTGAATGTTTTTTTCACCCAAGTTTTAATCACTATTACAAAATCTATTCTTTTCAAAAGTAGGAAAAGAATAAAACTTCAAGATAAAAATAACTTCTATATGAACTAAATGTTTATGAAACATAAAAGAATGTTTTAGCTATTGTTAAACATCAAATGATGCATTATATGACATTTAAATCTTTGATATATTTTGGTTATGATCTTCTTTTTGCTCACTACATATGAACCATCATATAGTAAATATACCCATACTTCACATAAATGAATCACTGTAGCTTGCACATGTACCAGAATCAATCATCTAAAATTTATTTTGAAAAAATAGATCTGCTATCGAAAATGATCTTTAAAAAAATACCTGCACAAGATTTGGGCATTGTTGGTTCGAAGTAACCATAGAGACCCGGAAGAGCACTTTAAAAAAAGAAAGATTTTTTGATGGTGCATAGTGGTGAACTGAACTTAATTGTCAAGGTTGTAGCTCCCAAAATGTGAAATGGGACACCAGGAGACACACACAGAGATGAGCAAAGAGAGAATAACCTGTAGCCCACTTGGCTGGCTGGCTGGCTGGCTGGCTGGCTGGCTGGCTGGCTGGCTGGCTGGCTGGCTGGCCATTTGGGTGGCTTTGGTGATTTGATTCCATTACAAAAAACTTTTGTAATTATAATATCTTGGAATTTTAAGTATAGATTATGCAATTAATTAGTCTTAAATGATTGATGTAATTGAATTAATTTTTTTGACTTTTTTTATCTATTAGAATATTTAGTTGACATCACACTACAAAAATTAGATGAAATTTTTCATTTAAATTATAATTCATAGATTACTATTTTATTTACCTATTTCTATTATTAAATTTATATGATGTATGACATTGTCTAAGTAAATATTTTTTTAAATTCTAAAGCTTTCTTCCTCTCTATACATTTTAGATGGAAGATCTGGTGTTGATTCTATCTGATAATCAATTTGGTATCTTACATCCTTTCACATCACAAGCAATTTCTAAGAGTTTATTTTCAAGTGACCACATTATGAGAATTTGAAAAAAACAGCTTTTAAATATAACTTGTAAAATATCATTTGGTAATTGTAGCATTTGTTTATTTGAATAGTATTATAATGATATACTTGATTAATTCAACTATAATAAATAAGATGTATTTCAGGTAACAAAATTTTCATTTAGAATAAAACTCCTTACTTGTTCACTTATAAAATTCAAATAAAAAGCCAATTAAACTTCAAGACAAAATCAATCCAATATTATAATTTATTCTGTTTGATTAATATGTAAATGAAATGTTGAAATAATAACTAGAATTCATATTCACATTCCATAAGTTATTTTGAAGTTCAAATTCTCATGATTTTCAAAAGTTTATATTGATGGGGAAAAAAGATATCAAAATTTTCTTCATCTAATTTTTCTTCTTTGAAAAATACAATATGTATAAGCAATTCTAAGTTGACAATAGTTTTGGTAATTAGTGAAAGTGTATAATTTTATGAGCCAAGTCAAGATAATTCACTTGATCATCAGTTTTTGAATTATATTTTCAATTCAATTTTGCCGAATATTGAGATTATAGATGATAAAAATTTTTAATTGACTGAAATCAAAGGAAAAATCAACACCTTAAAGTGATATCAGCTATTACAATTCCTTTATTTTTTTTAAATTTGAAATTATGCGTATTAGATATGAAAATATTCTATAAAGTGTCTAATGACTCCAGATTAAAAACATTATTCACTCTAAACTTCAGGTAGATTGTAATGGACAAGCAGTGGTGTTCCTAGGGTTGGTATCAACCAAAGCAGTAATTCAGGGTATCACCCAAGTGTTGGCAACTCAAAAAAATTTTGCACCAAATCAGCCATAAAAATAACATTGAAAAACGCCAAAACATGTTTTAAAACTGTATCAGCCTTTTTGTGGCTATTTTTGATATTTAAAAATGGCTAGATTCAATTAAATTGGATAGAAAATAGCTGAGAATTGGCTAAAATCATTGACAATAGCGCTTAAATTGGAATTTTTTGAATGTCAAAACAAGAAACATGTTGAACTGGCAATACGGTTCACCCAACTTGCTTCCAGAACTTTTCCTAGGCTATCTAGAATTTGGGGGATCTTTTTGTACCACAAATTTCCTTTATGCATGAAATCTAAGGGGAATTTTTTCCTCATGTATGCTCCTTTCCAGGGGTGTTTAAGTGAATTAAGAAAAGATATCACTATTTCCCTGCTGCAACAGAATATGAAGAAATGCAATTGTTAGCAGTTTTCTGGAGAGAGATAAACATTGTAAATAGGAAACAACAATTAGTTTTGAATTTTAGTGTTAGTTTTGAAAAAATTATAAAGCAATAAGTGTCATTGTATCTTTTGAGGTACTAAGTTTTTTGAGATACATACAAGGAATGAACTCTTGCTATAATGGACCTTGATGTAACAAGTTTTGACCTAAACAAACTTTTTTATCATCTGAATGAAGTTCGATAAATGCGGCAAACATGTGGACCATCGTACTTGGCATTATTCCAGTTTCATTATCCAGCCCTTTGCTTGCTTTAGATCAAGATCAAAGAATAGTATGTTTTCACATCAACAAAACATTGCACAAACTTCCTGTTTTCAATCTTAATCATTACTATAGTTGTAATTCAATTGTTTTTCTCATGAATTTAATTTAATTTTGATACTTTTCCTATTGAAAGAAACAAAAGTTGTTATAAACCTTATTTATTCTTATCACTGAGAACCATGTGGCTTAGCATTCCCATTTTATTTTTCAAAGTTTATCTCACTCGAGTAAAAAAAATCAAGTACCCACTATATCATTTCACTTATCATAACTCTTTATTACTTTTGGGGAATTTGTTTTAATTCATTAATCATTAAATTTTCTATTAGAATAAACTATTGTTTATTTTTTATTTGTAATTAAATTACTGTTTCTTGTGTAAATGATTGTTTTAATAGCTTTATAAAGTTCACAAAAAATATTCAACAATTAAAATGCAACCATATAGATTTTTTTTTGTCAATTGGAAGAATGATCAAAATAAAATAAAATTCATGCAGAAAACAATTACAATACAACTATAATAGTATTTTTAGTTGAAAACAGGGAGTTGATGTCATGTTTCGTTGAAATGAGAAAAACAGGTACTACACTTTGATCTTGAACTAAAGGCTGGACCACAAAACAAGGACAGTATCCCAAAATAAAACTTTCAAGAAAGATAACTATTGCAATCATTTTAAAGGATTGCTTAAATAATGCGTGATCGAGGGTAAGATTTAGCGATGGATAAAATGAGACATAATGAATGTCTTACCTTTTCAAGTTGCTTTTAAAGAAATTTTTTTATCAACTCATAAGGCAGTTTCTTGAAAAATAAAGCAGCATAGTCGATAGAATAGTAAATCAAGCAAAGTTGAGGTACAGCAGGAAGTTTCTGTCAAGTGAAACTTTCTTAAAATGGCTGAAATCAGTTAAGGTTTTTAATTTCCAGCTAATTTTATTGCTATAAATGTTATATATACTCAGTTAATGTCCACTTATCAATTGAAGTAACTAAAACTCCAAAACAAATTATTAGTGAGAATATAACATTCATTTCATTAAACTTATTAATTATTTTCAAAATTAGCCAGGTTTCCAGTTATCATAGATGAATTAGAAAAACATTCAGTTATAGCCAAAAAATGGTCTATTTGGCAACACTGGGCCGTCTTTGACATAACAGGTGGCTTTTTGATCAAGTTCAAAAGATGCGATGACAGTTTGTTTTTTCATATTGTGAGTGGAAATGAATTTGGCAAAATGCAGAACTTTGCTAATCTACAAATTTAAGAAATAAAGTGTTGTTTTTTCAAAAATTTTATACTTATAAAATAGAGAAACTAAATGATCAGGAGATTTATTTCATTTTATTATAAAAAGCAAATTACTCTACATCACTTCAGAGTTAACAAGGCCAAGTCAATTTTGATCTATTAAATTAACAAATATATTAATTAAAAAAATTAGGCTGTCACCCTGTACAAGCTGCATCACACAGACCCCACACACACCCCTCGGGACGCCTTTGTGGACAAGAAATGTCTATATTAAGAATGTATTGAATATATTAACATTAATATTTTAAATAATTTTGTTTTATTGTACTTTTTCCTCCTTTAATATCAACTGATTCTAAAATTCAAATTTTAGTATAAGGTATATGCAATTTTTAAAAATATAACATTGAATTATAGATTTGTATAAGATTGTATCCAGAAAAAAACTCTGTGTCTGTAACATTGATTACCTTATTGAAAATATTCAGGCTAAAACAGCAATTCTATCCTAAATTCTCCAAGCACATTCTCTATTTCCATTTCTTCTCTACAATTTTTTCTATTAGTCAGTCAGGGTGCACTTTTTATGAAGCTTTTTTTAGTGTTGTATTCTGGTTTTCAATCTAGTGCTTGATTATTATTTTGACCAGGTGTTTCTGGTTCTCACAGAGGTTGGTTCTAAGTAAACATAATCGGAATTAGAAACATCCAATTTTTAAATGATTTTTTAATTTTTCAATTGATTATCTTTTCCAGTAAAATTTGGAAGGGTATATTTGTTCTTTCTCTGCTTTAATTTCGATTTGTATTTTCTTTAAATTATTAAAACTTTGAAATCATTTAATTTACATTTGCTTTTTATTTCAGCTCATTAAAAGTTGCAAGATTGCTGTTTACAATTAATTGTGTTAATGATTCTTTTAAATCAATTGTTTTGTTTTATTGAACTTCACCAAGCAGACATTATGCTTCAAGGAATTGCTCTTTGGGTGTGTGATGCTCTGTTAACATTGTATTGTCTAATAAGAATTACATCAATTATGTGTATTAGTTTAGTTCAAAATTAGACCTTGTCTAATTAACCATTGTAACTTTGAAACATTCATTTGTAGTTTGTGCAGAGACTATCACTAAATGAGCTCAAAGACCATTCCTCCAAAATAGTAAAACCATTTTTAATCACTTCCTTTGCCTGACTAAAACCATATTTTGTCCAATCTGTGTTATCTACAGGAATTTTTACAACATCTGGGTGGTCCTAAAGAAGTGGAATCTGAATACTTTCACCACTGGTCACTTGGATTAGACCGTTCGGTAATTCTTGCTGCTGCTGCTGTTCCTGCAGTTGCAGCAAGCAGCTGCAGACCATTGTATTTGGGAAGGCACTATGCAAATGACTTTTTATTGTTAAACCGCATGTTGCATCCAGGCCATATGGAATCATGAAAGTTGGTTGAGAATTTTCTTCAATAATAATCCTTCTTTTTTATTATCATTTAATATAAAGGCAAGAAACAAGCTTTGTCCAAACAGAAATGTATTTTGGATATAGAAATGTTAATTAATTACTTTATTTTACTTCTCAAACTGTTTAGTTGACAACTTATATACAAAGCCTGCATATTGTTATTGCCTATTGTTAACACACATTTGCTGTATTAGATTCACTTTAATTTATCATAATGAATGATTGCTTTAAAAAAAAAAGTAATTAATTGAATGTAAAAAGAACAATTCAAATTCATTAATTTTTTCATCAAATAAACTTCTTATAAGTTTATAATAGAATCTTAAATGAACATTCAAATATCAAGATCAAGATGATTCATTTCCAAAAAATTTAGGTATCTATTTATACCCAGAAGTGAAACATGCATTATACCATAACTGGAATGATATACAATCTATGCTCAAATATCTTTCTTGTCAGTCAAATACTGATTAACTGCGAATATATTTTTTGAAGTCATTTTCACCCTATATGCTTTTGTGAATGCAAGTTATCTAAAAACATCTAATCCTTAAGATATGCAT